>OZ005650.1:169184522-169784522 GCA_963930645.1 Salticus scenicus | reverse complement strand
TTAGTCGAGTCCAACAACAGAGGGCAAGATTTTATAGCAGATTTAATTTTATTTAACTCTTGAGTAGAGGGGTCACGGGGCAGAGGAATATATGGGCCATCATTAATTAATTCGGTAACACTTTCGATGTATTGTTTTTTATCCAAAATAACAATCTGACCACCTTTATCAGCTTTAGTAATGATGATATTTTCATTAGATTTTAATTCCTTCAAGGCGTTTTTTTCTGCAGGGCTGAGATTTGATTTAAAATTTTTGGAATTGAATTTGGCATTATTAAGAATTAAATGACGAAGATTTTCTTTCTGTTGGTCAGTCAGTCGAGAATTTTTGAAAGCTTTTTCAACCGGTGCAATTAACTGAGGAAAAGAAGGAGGTTTTGAAATGGCAAAATTTGAATTAAGTTTGAGAACAGAATATTGATTATTGGTAATTTCAGCATTGGAAAGATTAACGATTGCATTTTTATTGACAACAGGAAAGTCGTTCGAATGAATAGGACTCTGTGAATTACGAAGCCGGGTGAATTTATCTTGTAGTTTAATTGAGTGTTTACGAGAGCGGTTGTCACAATGAATCCAGGAATTGCGATCTATTAACATAAAATTAGGACGTTCAAAAGCTAACTTTAAGTGGAGAGAAAATAAATCTTTTTCAATTTTGGCGATGGTGGTACGAGTTTCTTTGATAACTGCACGGAGAATATTAAAATGAGACCTGAGTACTGCTTTGTTAACAAAACTGGAACCAGAAATATTGCATTTCAGTTGAATGAACCGTCTGAGGTTCCTTTTACAGTGCAAGAGACACCGCATCATCCCTAAATTCATTCAACTGAAATGCAATATTTCTGGTTCCAGTTTTGTTAACAAAGCAGTACTCAGGTCTCATTTTAATATTCTCCGTGCAGTTATCAAAGAAACTCGTACCACCATCGCCAAAATTGAAAAAGATTTATTTTCTCTCCACTTAAAGTTAGCTTTTGAACGTCCTAATTTTATGTTAATAGATCGCAATTCCTGGATTCATTGTGACAACCGCTCTCGTAAACACTCAATTAAACTACAAGATAAATTCACCCGGCTTCGTAATTCACAGAGTCCTATTCATTCGAACGACTTTCCTGTTGTCAATAAAAATGCAATCGTTAATCTTTCCAATGCTGAAATTACCAATAATCAATATTCTGTTCTCAAACTTAATTCAAATTTTGCCATTTCAAAACCTCCTTCTTTTCCTCAGTTAATTGCACCGGTTGAAAAAGCTTTCAAAAATTCTCGACTGACTGACCAACAGAAAGAAAATCTTCGTCATTTAATTCTTAATAATGCCAAATTCAATTCCAAAAATTTTAAATCAAATCTCAGCCCTGCAGAAAAAAACGCCTTGAAGGAATTAAAATCTAATGAAAATATCATCATTACTAAAGCTGATAAAGGTGGTCAGATTGTTATTTTGGATAAAAAACAATACATCGAAAGTGTTACCGAATTAATTAATGATGGCCCATATATTCCTCTGCCCCGTGACCCCTCTACTCAAGAGTTAAATAAAATTAAATCTGCTATAAAATCTTGCCCTCTGTTGTTGGACTCGACTAAATCTCGTCTTATCCCTTCTATTGCTAATTGTGCCAGATTTTACGCTTTACCGAAAGTTCACAAACCCAATATTCCATTTCGTCCCATAGTCTCTAATATCGGTACTGCTTCTTATAATTTAGCTAAATTTCTCACCACTATTTTTGCTCCCCTTCTTACTGCTAACAGTTATACTGTTAAGAATTCCATAGAATTTGCAAAAAACATTCAAAACTGCCCTCACACTAATCTCACTATGGTTTCCTTTGATGTAAAATCTCTTTTCACTAATGTTCCAATAAGTGGCGCCCTCTGCTGTCTCGAAAATAGATTAAAAGAGTTTCATTTCACATCTTTTGAAATACAAGAATTAATCTCTCTTACCCGCATTTGTTTATCACAAACCACTTTTTCTTTCCAAAATAAATTCTATCGTCAGTCTGAAGGTTTAGCCATGGGTTCCCCTCTCTCCCCAATTCTCGCTGATATTTACATGCACTATTTCGAAAACAAGCTTTTTAAGAAAATATCCTTTCCTTTTTGGACCCGTTACGTCGACGACACCTTCACGCTTATCAACATATCTTATCACAATATTGACCACGTCTTAGAAACTTTAAATTCAATTGACAGTAATATCCAGTTTACATATGAAATAGAAAATAATGGCTCCCTTCCATTTCTTGATACGCTCGTCTCTCGCACTGTAAATGGATTTTCAACCACCGTCTATCGAAAAAATTTTGCTGTCTCCCTTCCTCCCCATGCACGTTCATGTCACCCACCTAACCAAAAAATGGCTGCTTTCTATACTTTTGTAAACCGTGCCCTTAATATTTGTTCAAATCCTAGTTTATTAAAATCTGAAATTAAATACCTGAAAGCCATTGCAATTGACAGAGGTTATGACCCTTACATTATAGACAAAGCTATCCAAAAATTACAACTCCCTCGTATTTCTTCTACTAAGTCAGTCTCTTCTAATATCAGTATTGTCTTACCCTATTTTCCTAAATCCAGTCAAACCATAGCTAAAATTCTCAAACAATATGATTTTAAAATAATATTTTCGCCTTCCAATAAACTCACCTTTTCTCAGTTAAAAGATCCCATTGATACGCAAAATTCTTGGGGTATTTATAGTATTTCCTGTCAGTGTGGTTTATCATACATTGGCCAAACTAAACGCAGTCTTAAATTTCGTCTAAAAGAACATATGAATTACGTCCGCAAACAAGAAACCAATAAATCGGCTATTTCTAAACATTGCTGGGAGGAAAATCATAATTTTAAATTTAATTCAGCTAAAATAATTTGCAGACCTAAATCCATTCATGAACTCGATTTCTTTGAAGCTTTTCATATTTATAAAAATTTTAAAAACCTTGTAAATTGTGATTTCGCTATTCCCTATTTGTCTGACTGTTGGAAATTTTATATTCAGTCCACATTTTCTTAATTTTTCTACTGTTTACACAGCTAACTTTAATAAATTCCTATTGGCCACTCTCCCCATATTTCCCGTAATTCTATTGGTTGAACTAAATTCGGCCCCTCTCCTATATATACGAGCACTTCTGCAGATTCAGTATCCTTTTTGCACTGATGACGGCACGCATAAAGCTGCCGAAACAGCTGTATGCATTTCCAATATTTTTCTTTGGCGTTTCTGACGTAGTCGTTTATTCGAGTTTTAATATTCCAACGCCAAGTCTCCTGTTATTAATATTTCATTTTGTCAGAGTCATAATTATTTAAATGCAACAAAAACGTCATATTTCAGCTTTAAAAACACATAGACACAGATATATATGTCTGACAAATTAGAAAATACTCAGTTGTTTTTACCTATATTCATAAGAATAAATACCAAGATTAATGTATTGTTCAAACTATAACAAGATTAAAATATAATGACAACATGAAACCCAAAAAGATTGATTAAGTTGTCGTGATGATACTGAAAACAAGAAAGATATTAATTTCAGATTAATGATGTTAAGCTATCGTAAAGTACAAGAGATGTTAATAATTATACATTGTATTTAAACTTTCATAGTACTTATTATTGTTTTTTTTTTTTTTTTTTTTATTTATGCCTCCTATAATAATACTGTAAATAAGACATTGAACTATTCTATTTTCTATGTATAATTCATATGAAAACAAACTAATACTGTTATAAATATTGATTTATTAAATTTTTATTTATTTTGTTTACCACACTAAGATTAAAATGTAAGCAAGTCAAAATTTTATTTTTTATATTAAACATAATCTTGTTGAAGTGACAATAAACATAATAACATAATTCATTTCATTTTGCATTATGTATATATATATATATATATATTTAAAAAAAAAAAGTTTCTTATAACAGAAACTCTATCGCCATCAGAGTAAAATAAAATGTTTCGCCAAAATGTAGTTATAAAACTCGAAAGGTGTAATTTTCTTTTAAAGAAGTAATGCCATTCATTGCCTATTAAAATGAAAACAGACTATCTACTCTGAAAAATTTTCGCTATTTTACCATGATTTTATTAACTTCGACTATTGTTTGTTTGTTTGTTTGTATGTTTGTTTGTTTGTTTGTTTGTCCGAGTCAAATCTTGCAATCGATTTTTAACTAACTTCACGACTAGCTAGATATTTCAAATTTTCAGGAAAGCTCACAACACGGTGACAATACATTTTTCTAATAATTTTAGTCAACTATTTCAGGTCCCGCTGCCTTCGGCATCGCTTATATGATTCGACAGAAAATTTATTGAACTAACTTCCGGACTAGCTAGACATTTGAAACTTTCAGAATAGTTCAGAACACGGTGGAAATGCATTTTTTTAATAACTTTAGCCAACTGTTTCGGGTTCGGCAGCGTTATCAGTACAAAGCTTGCAATCGATTTTTCACTAACTTTCCGACTAGCTAGGCATTTGCAACTTTCAGGCTAGCTCATAACACGGTGACAATACATTTTTTTAATACTTTTAGTCAACTGTTTCAAGTCCCTACTGCCTTCGGCAGCGTTTATATGATTCAACAGAAAATTTATTGAACTAACTTCCCGAATAGCGAGACATTTGAAACTTTCAGAATAGTTCAGAACACGGCGAAAATTCATTTTTTAAATACTTTTCACCAACTGCTTCGGGTTCCTGCTGCCTTCGACAGCGTTACCAGTACAAAGCTTGCAATCGATTTTTCACTAACTTCTTGACTACCTAGATATTTGAAACTTTCAGGATAGCTCAAAACACGGTGACAATGCATTTTTAAAAATACTTTTAATCAACTGTTTCAGGTCCCTACAGTCGGTAACAAAAGTGTCCGAACACTAGCCAAAATTCCTATGTAAAAAAAGTACACTTCATACGGTTTTGTTAAGCAAATCCTTATCGATTCCTGTGCTTAGTCAGTGTAAGAACATGATTAGATAAGGATTTATTTAACAAAACCGTATGAAGTGTACTTTTTTTATATAGGAATTTTCGATAGTGTTCGGACACTTTTGTTACCGACTGTACATTATTCGGAAGCGTTTATATGATTCAACAGAAAATTTATTTAACTAACTTCCCGAGAAGCTAGACATTTGAAACTTTCAGAATAGTTCAGAATACGGTGAAAATGCATTTTAAAAATATTTTTAACCAATTGCTTCGGGATCCTGCTGCCTTCGGCAGCGTTACCAGTACAAAGCTTTCAACAAACTTTTAACTAATAACATGGCTAGATAGCCATTTGAAACTTTTTTAATGGCTCAAAACACGATAACAAGGAATTTTTTAAATACTTCTATCCAATTGCTCCGGGTTCCCGCTGCCTTCAGTAGCGTTTATATGATTCAACAGAAATTTTAAAAACATGGTATATAAAAGTTCTTTTTATTTTGTAATTATTTTAATGGAATTCGCCATCGTATCTCGTCTTATCTCCTGAAATTCAAAAGAAGTTGTTTCGTTACGACTTCGTTTCGGTTTTCATTTCATTTTAGGTAAAATTAAAAAAATTATATTTATTGTCCTTTAAACAAGTTTACTTTTAAAATGTATAATTAATTTTTGAATTCCTTCATTACATTATATTTTTTATTTCTATTTTCATTTTATTTCTTTATTTTAACACGAAAAAGGGAACAATAACGTTTTATTTTGTTTTCAATACCTTATACTATTCAAAAGTTTTCTTTTAATTCTTATAATTCATACACACACACACACATATATATATATATATGAAACACAGTAATGAACGTAAAATTCTTTGTTTATGTACTAGTTATATAAGTACCATTAATTTTTAAGATAATAAATAGCTAAATATTTCTAAAAAATTCTTTTAAAGTAAATATTGATTAATTTGTTTTATTACAGTTAATTTGTTTTCTTACTTTCATTAATTACTCTCAAGATGAAATTATGAAATTAGACATAGAATTAGCAATGATAACTTCTAACTTTTTATATCCTCATAATATATGAATGTGTGTATTTGTGTGTGCCTATCTTCAGCATCAATGATTCATAATTCAGCATTTCTTATTAAACTAGCGAGCTTCGCCCGCTAGCGGGTCAGTATTTTCAAATGAATCACTATAATTAATGAATCACTAATAGTAACTTTTAGTCTTAAGAAAAGAAATTAAAAAAAAAAATCATTTCTGATCGGGTAAAATGTCGTCCCGGGTCCCCACTGCCTTCGTCAGCGCAGTCCCGTGCGCGCTGCGCGTGCACAAGTTAAGGGATACACGCGCTGCGCGCGCGTATTCCTTCCCTGACCCTTCGTGCCCCCCCCCAAAAAAAAATCATTTCTGATCGGGTTAAAACTCACACCGGGTCCCCACTGCCTTCGGCAGCGCAGACCCATGCGCGCGCACGTGTGAAAGTATACGTGCGCTGCGCGCAAATATTCCTTCTCAAATCAAATTTTTATTCTTAAAGAAAAGAAAAATTCTCATGGGGTACAAAGTCGATCCGGGTCCCCAATGCCTTCGGCACACAGTGGATCGAACAATGTTAAAATACGAACATAGGCCCAAAAACCAATCTCTAAATAACTGATATTTTGCAGTGAAATAATTTAAAAGAGTGTCTAAAAAATACAAATATATGGTTATTTCTTCAATTACACGAAGTTTTATTACATATAAATAAGTTCAAAACGAAAACTTTCAGAAATAACATTTTTCGATGAATTTCAGTGACTTTATTTGAATAGCCATCAAGTGGTACTTAAGATAACTATGAAAAAATACAAAATAAAAATAATTTTAATAATGTTCTAATAAAAGTTTAAGGTACTTCTGCCAACATTTTCTTGGTTTTTTTATGTTGGGATTCACGCATGAAATGTGAATATAAAATTATCAAAAAAATTAAATTTATAAGTTGAGCAACTTTCTTTGTCCAAAATTGTCCAAAATTTCAAACACATTTCACTACTCCCAAAAATATACATTTTAATCTGTGAAAAGGATTTTCGCCACAAATCGCCACTTTTAGAGAAAAATAAATTTTTATTCTGTTTACCCCCAAATTATCAATCGAGAAATTTATCTGAATAACTGTATTCATTAATGACAGAAAATATATTAAACGTTTTATAGTGAAAATATTATAAAAATTAGATGATTAAAATAGATTTAATAAATCAAAAATTATTTCTTATTTTTTTTAAATATTTAATAAAATAATTAATTTTACTTTATAGGTACTGAAAAGTACCGTTGGACCCAAAAAAGGGGGGAAATGTAAATGGTTGCTGTGATATGCCATAAAATGTTAAAATTAAATAAATGTTTAATATTAAATTACTAAATGTTAAAATTAAATATTATAATCCATATTACGATTTAAAGTAAGTGTTTCTGTGCAGTAAAAATAAAGACAAATGTGAATTTTTCATAGAGTTAGTCAGTAAATGCTTGCATGAGTTTTCTATTGAAATACTGTATAAAAAAGAAAGAAAAAAGAAGCAGCAATGTGATGATATATTTAACATTGTGTGCTAAATTAATTGTGTTATAAATATAGATTTTCTTCACGAAATTTTTATTTATTTCCTTTTATTCTCTTCCTTTTTTTTTTTTTTTTTTTTTTTTTTTTTGCAACATTTATTTCTTTATCAGGTATGTTTCTAAATGCCTGTTTGCAGCAGAAAAATATGATACCGTTTAACCCCTTTATAATGCCAATTTTTTGTCAAATGGCACATTAAACTAGTTTCATGAATAAAAATTGATGTAAAAAAAAGAAATGCATTTAGCTTATTAGAAATAATTATTTTTAATTTAACACATTATTCTCTTAGTTAATCGCAAACTTCTCACGACCCATTATATTAGCATAAGCAGAATGGCCACAAATGACTATTTTTTTCCACCAATATTATAAAAATAATATTTATACTGATATTTTTCTAGAGAAATGATACACAGGAATCATTATTTTTTTTTTTTAAATGGTGCCAGTTCCATAAAATGATAATGAATTTGGCGGGGAAAATAGTCTTGTGGCCTTATAAAGGGTTAAAAAAACATAGAATCGCTTTTAGTATCACACACATATATACATATTTAAATCGAAATGTGACAAAAAACATCATACATAGATAATAATAATACCATAACCTTCCTATGTTCGCCACTGCCTATACTTCGATCCACTGTGCGGCAGCGCAGTCCCGTGCGCGCTGCGCGCGCACAAGTTTAAGAATACACTCGCTGCACGCCCGCATTCCTTCCCTGACACTTCGTGCCCCCTAAAAAAAATCATTTCTGATCGGGTAAAAAAATCACACCGGGTCCCCACTGCCTTCGGCAGCGCAGACCCATGCGCGCGCACGTGTGAAGGTATACGCACGCTGCACGCACGTATTCCTTCTCAAATCAAATTTTTATTCTTAAGAAAAGAAAATTAAAAAAATTATTTCTCATCGGTTAAAAAGTCGGATTTTGTCCCCACTGCCTTCGGCAGCGCAGTCCCGTGCGCGCGCACAATTTAGGGGATACGCGCGCGGTGCACGCCTATTTCTTCCCCGCGCTTTCAGCCCCTCCCAAGTTAAAATTCATGCTAGTACCAGCAACAAAAATAGGTTAGTTATTGCTATGTATTGCTATGTCTGCTAGATTTTCATGCTATTATATGCTTTATATTGCTAGCCAGCATCGGATGCTATATTAGCTAGCTAACACAGCAAAAGCATGGCAAGCTATGTACAAGCATTTTATGCTTACTTGTTGTTTAAGCTTCTTCCAAAGCATGGAGAGGTATGCACCTTAACAAGCTATTATATGCTTTTTCATGCTTGCCAGCATAACATGCTATGTAGGTAGCTTAGGTAGAAATAGCATGGCATGCTGTATCCCAGTAAGAAGTGCTAACTTGCTGCACAAGCTTCTTCCAATCATGGCAAGGTATGTACCTTAATAAACTATTATATGCTTTTTTATGCTTGCTAGCATAATATGCTATGTAGGCAGCTTAGGCAGAAATAGCATGGCATGCTATATCCCAGTAAGAAGTGCTAACTAGCTGCACAAGCTTCTTCCAATCATGGCAAGGTATGTACCTTAACAAGCTATTATATACTTTTTTATGCTTGCTAGCATAATATGCTATGTAGGCAGCTTAGGCAGAAATAGCATGGCATGCTATATCCCAGTAAGAAGTGCTAACTAGCTGCACAAGCTTCTTCCAATCATGGCAAGGTATGTACCTTAACAAGCTATTATATACTTTTTTATGCTTGCTAGCATAATATGCTATGTAGGCAGCTTAGGCAGAAATAGCATGACATGGTATATCCCAGTAAGAAGTGCTAACTTGCTGCACAAGCTTCTTCCAATCATGGCAAGGTATGTACCTTAACAAGCTATTATATACTTTTTTATGCTTGCCAGCATAATGTGCTATATAGGCAGCTTAAGTAGAAATAGCATGGTATGCTATATCCCAGTAAGAAGTGCTAACTTTCTACACAAGCTTCTTTCAATCATAGCAAGGTATCTTACCTTAATAAGCTATTACATGCTTTTTTTTTGCTTGCCAGCGTAATTTGCTAAGTAGGCAGCTTAGGTAGAAAATAGCATGGCATGCTATATGCCAGTAAGAAGTGCTAATTTGCTGCACAAGCTTCTTCCAATCATGACAAGGTAGGTACCACAATGAACAATTGTGTGCTTGTTTATGCTTACCAGCTTCAAATGCTATGTAGGCAGCTTATGTAGAAGCAACATGATGTGCTATGTGGCAGTAAGATGTGCTATTTTGCTACGCAAGCTTCTTCCAATCATGACAAGGTAGATATCACATCACAATGAACCATTTTTTTCCTTGTTAATGCTTGCAAATATCAAATGCAATGTACCAAAGTTAAGCAGCAAGATGCATTAATTTGCTTTTTATGATTGGAACAAGCCCTGTAGCATAGATATATTTCCCAACGTTGGCGAATTACGCCGTTTATTGATCATTTTTTATCAATAATGGCCAATATCTGTAATGCAAAATTGAAAGTTCATAAAAGTTTTTATATTTAGGGTTTTAGCTCATATTTTTCTTTTTATTAAATTTATAAAGTATAGAAAACTGATAAAATGCTTTAAATTTTGGGAGTGCATCGGAAAAAATTTACCAATATTGATAAACATCACACCGAAGAATGGCAATTGCGATTCAGCCAATCAGAGACAAGCCGCCATCTTGGCTTAGAATGGGGAAATTGCACATTTTTCATTTTGACTTGTAAATGATAGAGCATGAAAATACAAACATTTTGATACCATTTTTATGCATATTTGAAAACCGGATGCTTTAATAAATTAACTTTAAAAGACGTAGTTCTCATGTTGGCGGGAAAACGCTGCGTCACGTGATAAAACATATCGTGACGTCACTATCCATGAAATGAACTGCCGGCTGAATTTCTCCCTCTTGTATTGTAAAAAAATCGTGCATTCAGCGAAATTTTGTATTCTTTCTTAAAAAAAAAAAAAAAATATATATATATATATATTAAAACTATTTGAACTCATTAAACATCACTTCATTCTATAAATGACACCAAGTTTCAATGATATTTTTTTGTACTCGCCTGCTGTTATTCCAAATTAAACTATAATCGAAATAATAGTTGAACAATAGAATTTTCTTAAAGAATGTTTTTAGTATGCTATGCCAAAGATGTATCTTTTAAATACTTGTTTTGTTTCATTTTATTATGTTTTATAGATTTATTATTATTTTATCATTATTATAGACTGAGTACAGAAATAAAATATTGGGATTGAGTAATAATATTTAACTGAATAATATGCATATTTTCATTGCTTAAATAATCTAGAATAGTTTATGCTAAATTAACCTAAATTAGATTACTTTTATAATTATGAGATGCCAGTATATCTGTATATATATATATATATATATATATATATATATAACTTTTTTAATACATTTCAATATTATAACTTAACAATATTTCTATTGAAATAGCAGCTGAAGATTGTGAATAATTAAAAACATTATAGTGATGCAGTTTGAGAAATTGAAAAGTATTTAAGGAAAATTACATGCGCTTATCAATCTAAATAAATAAATAAAATTAAAAGAAGGTCTCCGTACAAAAATATTAATATTATTTATATATGTATATATATCTAGAAACGCGTTTAGTTATTTTTATAATGTAATTACTTTTTTATTTGGAAAAATTTAAAAATAGAAAGAAAAGATTAATAGAAATAGAAAGTAATAATAATAACAACATTTAGCAATAGGAAAGATATAAAGTACTTTAAAATAAAATAAACACATGAAATATATGTTAAATGTAATAATACCTTATAAGTTATACATGATCTAGTTATAAATATGAATGGTATTAAATAATTAATTAAAAATTTGCAGTAAATTTCAGCAATCAAGCGCAATATATACACTGGTGGACAATTGCTAAGGACGGATGACAATAACTAAGCTATTGTCATCCGTCCTTAGCAATTGTCCACCAGTGTATATATATATATATATAATTCATTTATCAATGAAGCCTTAATGTAAAATCCAAATATGTTTAGAATATATCAGGGTATTTTGTTTTTCACAAAAAAAAAAAAAAAAAAAAAAAAAAAAAAAAATTGTTTTTCACAAAAATGAGCCCCAAAAGTAAACCTGGAACAACCCTTGCATATACTATAACTGACGGTCTTCGCCTGCTTCGCTGGTCGCTAAATTTAATAAATTAAAAAAAAAAAAAAAAAAAAAAAAAAAAAAAAAAAACTTTTATTTCTTTTATATACTTTTATAAACAAAAAATAAATAAATAGATAATTAAAAAATAAATTCATTGAAATCGCTCTTAACATCGTTTTGGTTATTCGCAGCCTGCGGCAACTTCTTTCCCTCCAGTGTACCCTGCTTTTTTGGATCTGGGTTCTTATTGCCCGCAGCAATGTGTTTCGTGGGCACTTCAATTTGTGTACATATCAGGAGGCGAAAGCTGCTATTATTCAAAAACTAAGATTTTAAGGATAGCTGTATCTCAGCATCTATTAAATATACTTTAATTTTGGCACCATGTACTTTATTGCTATCACTTTTTCTGCTATATTACCATTTCATTTCGATTAGTACAATAAATAAATAAATAACAAAAGATTTTTCTTTCAAAGGCATTAAATAAATAATAAATAAATTTTTATTAAATTTAAATTTTAATAAGACTAATCCTTTATGCAATATTAACATTTTCCCGATAAAAACATTTAATTATATTTTCCTTTTGAAATGAATTAATTAAATAAATAAATAGTTGTGTTACAGCCGTTGCTAATGTAAACAACGTAGAACAATATAATTCAAATAAATTTAAGAAAATTAAATGGAAAAATAAATGGATAAAATTGAAATATATATATATATATATATATATATATAAATTACTTAAAAAATTATAAAAAGTAAACTTTTTTTTTAATAAAATAAAATAAAAATAATAAATAAATAATGCAATTTGGAAATAACATTTTTTTTTCTTTGCAAAAACATGAAGTAAATATTAAATACATAATTAATGACTGCTCTATAAAATAATCATATATAATTTATAAAATAACAATTAAAAAATTCTGGTTAAAAAAATAATAATAATAAAATAAATAATCAGTAAAATATATTTTTATGTACTATGAAATTTTAATGAATATTTTAATTATAATTAAATCTTTAAGCATACATTATGAAAAAAGAAATATTCTCACATACAAGCATCTAAAAAATTAGAGAAATGTAAAAAAATACTACTAATATGTTAAAGCAATGCTAAAATTCTATTATGAAGACGTTTATAATTTTCAAAATATGAATACAGAACAAATCTAGATTGTTTAGCTTTAGCTACTCTTACTCTTATATTTATGCGCTAATAAAATCGAGGTTTCTTCTCAAAAATGAAAATATGAAAGAGCATCTATTTTCGGAACATTATCCGATTGCTCTTTTACAAATCCAAAATCGACATTATAGAAATAAAAATAGAAATATATATATATATAAGATATAAGATATAGTATAGTTATGGAAGGTTTAAGTTATTTCTTACAAAAGGTAAAAATTTTAAGAATAAACTATAAAATACAGATTAGAATAGAGCGAACAAAAAGAAAAGCAAGCGGTAAAAAAGTGTAAACATTCACACTTCGTGTACTGTGACGTCAATCCCCTCACGGAGCGTTTTCGGATCACGTGGTTTTGTTTTGGTTTTTAGCGATTTTAAAACGTTAATTAAAAGTTAATTTGAAATAATTTTACGATTTTAATTGGATTTTTCGAATTCCCAAGATTGATTTTATCGATTACAATTAAAAGAAATTGTTTTTCCTTCCGTGTGCAACTTCCCCATTGTAAATAAACAATCTACTAATGGGCCTCACGTTCTCTGTTCCTTTCATGGATGTACTTTACCCAAACTTTTGCTATAAAAGATAAGTAATATTTAATTGATTTCTTTATATATATCGTAGCATTTTTTTATTTTTATTTTTATCATAGCCTATTTAAATTTATATAACGTTAAATTTGATTACAGCGTGGAAGAATTCTTTCCGCAATGTAGGCTTAAGTAGAATAAGCAATTTATTTTTTCCTTTTGTAAACAAATTAATGTAAGACTTCGTATTATTTTGCTTGCCATTATTTTAATTTTCTCAAATATCAATATTCCGAATGATAATATGACAAGTTTGAATTGATCTACTGTTTTTGTTTTATTATTTAATCAACACTGTTTGCTTTATTTACGCATGTTAAATATAATCGTAGTACTAAGAACGGCGATATTAGAAATTAAAATATTAGAAAGACTAAGTTTGCTCTTCATAAGTATTATAATGTGAGCGATAAGTTAAATCTGCTTTGATATATTCATATCAGTTATATGTTGTATGAGTGCTGACATTAATTCAGTAAAGTGGAAAATGTACATATTTCAGTAAAAATACCTTTTTCTTGTAATATTTAAGTAGATATTCATGTTATTACTTAAATTCAGTCTATAGTATGTAAAATTTGTAATAACTTTTTAGATACTAAAAAAAATTCTATTTTTTAAAAACAACAACTTAGGAAAGTATTTACTTTGTTCATCAACTATGTGTTATTGCCTGATACTTTTCTTTTTTCAGATGTGTTGGTAAAAATAACACAGCAAACACTGAGCTTTCATGCTGCATGTTACTGTTATTATTATTATTAATATTTTTTTTTTTTTTTTTTTTTTTATGCATTTACGTTGAAAGAGGTCATCAATTGATAATTCTACAGACAAAAATAGTGCTATTCAATACAAAAGTTACTTATCATTACAGATGTAAACATATAGTAATCACATATGAAATAGCATAACTATACGCAATTTGTGACTTTAAATCTTGTTAATTATAATTTATTATACTTATTAAATATATGAAGAATAGGAAGCATTTGCATATGATATTGATTTTTAAAATTTAAAGAGAGGCGTATTTAAATATTATATATTTAAAAGAAAAAATATACTTTTGAGTCTCTTCATATCCGGCATAGGTTACTAACACCCTCCTCTTCCTTGAACTCTCTCTGAAAAAAATTTTAATTTTTGAAATTTAGGGTAATATTTTTACAGTCAAACATCGATAATCTAAAAACCTATAAATCGTCACTAATGACCTTTTTTACACATACGCTTTTTTCTTCTTCACCCATAAACCGTAATATTCAAGTTACTTTGACCTTGGCACAGCATAATGCTGACTTTTATGTATTGTCAGTAAAGTTTATGGATTGTCATTTAATTTTACAGATCTAAGTATCAATATGTTTTTTTCATGTATTGATCAAAATGTCGATAAAAATTCTAAAAAAGAAAACTAATTTTTTTTGCCTCAGTATTTAGTATTGCAAATCTAAAAGTTATATATTTAAAAGAAAAAGGAAATTGTTCCTGTTTTTGATTAGGCCGCTATTCAAACTGTCGGTGCAATTAGTGTGGAGGCTATTTGGACTTCTTCCTTGTTGCACTGGTAGCGCCATGGCCCTACTAGATCACTCCTCGGCACCAACATCGTGAGAGCGGCCATAACAATTGACGATTTTTCTGAAATCAAATGCATTGGAAGTTAGGGTCGGCGCACAACGTCACCACGGCAGAACTAACTTAGTTTTGTATATGAAGCTGCATAAGTTTTTTCCGTTTGCAGAGCATTTAAATTGATTTAATTAAATTTAAAATGCAGTCTTCCGATACTCAAAAATATATGAATCATAAAAATAATTGTGGCAATAATTTAAACCAATTCATTGAAAAATAATAAATGATATTAGTCGTTTTCTTCTAAATAACATATACTCTTCAAGTTTTTGTCTTGCATGAAAGAAATGAAATAAGGACCAGAAAGAAAGAAAAATATTATTTAACAATTTTTTTAAAGGAAACAAATTAAGAGGAGACCGATCCCTACCCCTTCTTGATAAAATTGAAAATAGCAAGGTACACAATAGTACACCATTTTACAAGATACAATGCTTATTTTCACATTTGTTTACAATTGGAATCAATAACACAAACTGATTTTCAGGGTTGGCAGCGAGCGCCATCTACTTTATTCCACAGCATGCATTGATCTTTGCAGTTTTGTTACGGCCACTTACGACGTTGGCGCCAAAGAGTGATCTAGTAAGGCCGTGGTAGTGCTTACTTGGACCGTATTTGAATATAATCTCAATGCAAACATCAGAATATGAAAATCTCTGTTTCATACTAATGATTTTGCTTGTTTCAACTGCAAATTCAAACATTTAACATTTTGAAAGTGTGTAATGTGACTGATCTGCAATCTATGTTATAAACATTGCCGTTAGAAATCATTACAAAATAAATACTAAAGTCATTTTCAGAAAAATCATACAGATATTTGTATAGAAAATTGGGTTTGATTTGTATCGAATTATATTTAAATGGTTTAATTGTTAAAGAAAAAAGAAATAGAAAAACGAATACATCTATGTAGCTGAATATACAGATTTATTTATACATATTCATAAACAGGCATATTGCGAAGTTTTTTTTTTTCATAGATTGAAAATACTCAAACTCATACTACGATCTGTTTTCATGTTGCATTTTTTGGTTTTACTATTGAATTTTCGAAAGCTTTATTATTTTCATTTTTGCTTTTTACTTTCCGAACACTATAGTGAGGAAAGTATTGTAATCATGTCAAAAATCCGAATTCGAGATTTTGATGTTTCTATACGTTTTGAGGTCCCCTGAGTCCGTTTTCACTATTTTTACGATGATGTATGTATGTGTGTGTGTATGTCTGTGAGTGAACACGCTAGCGTCTAAACGCTTTGTTCGATTAACCTGAAAGTTGGTACGCATATTGTAAGTCACCATAGTACGAACCCTATAGATTTTGGTGAATCTAGCACTTAGTTTTTTTACAGGGACACAAAGAAAAATTCTTTATCATTATGGCCTATCGGAGCAAAATCTTAAAAGTGCGATAGCATCTAAATGCCTTATTCAATTGAGCAAACAATTTATACACATATTATAGGTCACAAATACTCAATCTGTATAGATTTTGGAGAATCTAGCACTTATAGTTTTTTTACAGGGACACAAAGAAAAATTCTTTATCATTATGCCTATGGGGCCAAATTTTTAAAAGTGTGATAGCGTCTAAACGCCTTATTAATCTGAGCAAAAAATTTGTACACATGTTATAGATCACAGTTGAACTAACTGTATAGATTTTGGTGAATCTAGCACTTACAGTTTTTTTACAGGGACACAAAGAAAAATTCTTTATCATTATGGCCTATGGGACTAAATTTTTAAAAGTACAATAGCATCTAAACGCCTTATTGAATTGAGCTGAAAATTTATATGAGTATTATAAATCACTGTTGCACTAACTATAAGCATTTTGGTGAATCTAGCATTTATAGGTTTTTACAGGGACACAACGAAAAATTCTTTATCATTATGATCTATGGGCTCAAAGTTCAGTAGCGTTAAATAAAACATCGTGTAATAGATGGAGAAAAATACTCAAACACTCTATTATGGTTTTCTCTCTTTTGTTTGTTTAACAACTCCTCTTTCTTTATTTTATCTACAAAACTGTTAATTGCTCAATGTTCGGAAAGTCGAGTGGAGTCACTCCAGATTTTTTAAAATTATTTTGAGTTATTGCCCTTTTATGAAGAAGTTTAGCATCATTTAGAGTACAAAATTTCTGTGAAAATAATTAATCTCTATCCCACCCACAAAAAAAAAAAGAGAAATTTTATATGTGGGGACGAGACATGTATTCTTTCTAAATTTTACTCCTTTATCAGTGCTAACTTATTCTCCTTGGGAAAGATTGTCTGAATAGCCTGTACACTAATCGCACCAATGGTCCGATTAGCCACTTCGTTTTGATAATCATGTTGAAATCAAAATAAACAAGAACACTGGAAATCTGTTTTTCTTTGTAAAACCAGCCCTGTAAGACAAACTATATGAAGATTTGATTTTTTTTTTTTTTTTTTTTTTTTTGGGGGGGGGGGGGTGTACAAAAGAAAAATGCGTGATAGTAAAGAATCAAACAGTTTTTACATGGACTTGAAAAGTATGTTTTCATCATCGACAGTACACTGATATGTTAATCAACAATAACAGATATATCTTTAATATGTTATTGAACATGCATGCAATCCATCAAATACAAACTGAAAAATAGAAAATAAGAAAACAAATGAAATTGAATGATATTTGATAGAATATATGTAGCACTTTGCAAATTCTTGATCTTATATGCTATGAAATTAGTATTAATTTTAATTTATTATTTGATCAAAACTTAGTGAACTTTATTGCTGTTTTATAGATTATTAATTAAAAATTTTTAACTCATTTCAAACATTATTTTAATTATTTAAGTTTTTGATAGGGATTTGTATACAGTTTTCAAAATTATTAAGAAATTTTCCTGTGGATGTTATGACATTTTCTGATCACCTGTAATTAAAAAAAACTGATAATCTGGCAACGTTTTTTTCCCCTCGTTGCTGGATTATCAATTCTTTACTGTATTTAAATGTAATCTGTGAATATATTTATATATATATATATACATATATATATATATGTATTATTTATTTTCAGGACTCAGAACTTGTTTGACATCTGTGGACCTCAGATGCAGATGTTTGCAGTTTTTGAAAAAGATTTAGGATATGAAGTTAATATGTAAGTACCTTATTGTTTTTCTAAAATATTTTTTTTAGTTATAGTGGAGAGTAAGGTTGATTTTTTTTTCTTTTTTTTTTTTTTTTTTTTATATATATGAATTACCGTAATTTTGGGAGTAAGCGCCACGGCACTTATGAGTTTAAAAGTTATTAAATAGCCGATGTGGCGCTTCTACCGGGTGCGACGCATATGATAGATAATTTATTTTTTTAAGTTTTCTACAAAGAATGTCGAAAAAAGTTAAATTTGCCGTCAGTAGATGGCACTATGTGAAAGGTGACTCTTTCTCATAGAATCGCTGATTTCACGTGTTTGCCCGCAGGATTGCTCTCACCCCTTTCCTAAAAATAGGTTGCTCCTTATGTAGGGGAGAGTTGCCCAAAACGGGATAGGCGGGCAAAACGGGATATTGAGCCTCGTATCTTGACTGGTGGGGCTACATCGCGGGAGAAAGGCTAAACTGGTTCCCGACCGCCATGACAGCATTCTCAGTTGATCTCTCAACGCTAGCCTCGTGTTTCGCAAAGTAATATTTTTTCATAGTTTTCAAGTGAGATTTTTACTTACTTTGTACTTTTTTCGACTGCAGAACAACTATCCTTGTGCTTCTCCGTCCTTCGGAACAATTCCGGTAAGTACTGTGTTTTGTTCATAGCTCTTTTAACAACAATTTCATGTATTTAAATATTGCTAGTGATTGACGGTTCAGGGGTCAGCCATTCATGTTGTCTAAAGCATCACGGTCGGGCAAAACGGGACACTTTTGGGGTGCCCAAAACGGGATACATTTTTGATGTGTCCCGTTTTACCCGACCATTTCCATTAATGTTTTGGCAATGTGTTTAAGTGATTTTAATTGAAATAAGTAATGAATTAAAATATGTATAATCAATTACAACAATTTATTTTAACTTTAAATAATCATATTTTCGAAATAAAATAATTTACTTTTGGGGTACAAATAATTGGCCTGAGTTATGTACAAAATTTAGTTATAGGTTAAAACTGTAAGTCAGAAAAATGTTTTGACCAAAAATTTAAGTTTTAAATTCAAAAAAGTTGAGTTTTTTTTTAAATCTTTTTTAGGGGGGCGGCTTATACAAAGGTAAACCAGAAAACCACACGTTGTGCGAATTATAATATTATAAAAACATAAGCTAATCACAACTAAACTTTGACCATATTTTCTTTGGCAATTTTTAAAAAGATAATAATTTATTTTGGTTTCAGAATACAAGATGCCTCGCAATTATCAGCGAACTTCATCTAGAAATAGCTGGGACGAGCAGAGCATGGCTGAGGCTGTTCGAGAAGTTCTAGAAGGGAGGATGGGTTTTCTGAAATCTGTCCATTCATTTAATGTCCCCAAATCTACACTGGAGAGAAAAGTGAAAAAAGCTCGCTTAAATGCTTTAACACGAGAAGTGGCTGCTGTAAAAAAGCTGGGCAGGTTTGAATTTTCCCTCCCCACACTACTCATCGGCTTCAGCCATTAGATGTTACAGTTATGTCTCCATTGAGCACCTTCTACGAGCAAGAAGTTCGCAAGTGGATGTTCCACCATCCTGGCAGAGGGATTACTATCTACGAAGTAGGAAAGATGTTCAATGCAGCATTTCAACGAGCAGCTCTTGTCCAAACTGCTGTGAATGGGTTCAGGAAAACAGGCATTTTTCCATATAACCCAGATGTCTTTCCTGAATATCTCTTCGCTCCTTCTCTTCCAACAGATCACCTGTTGCCGGATGCTCATAACAGGACGTCCCAACAACCATTAAATTTGCAACAAAACGAGGCCAGATCCGAAGGATCTTCAAGTTCAGTCATATCATCTAAGAGTTTGCAATCATCACAACCACTAGAGACAGTATTGAATGAATCACATAGTGATGGGGGCACCGATAGCACTAGCACAAACGCAGGACTTATCCAACCGTCCACTTCAACAGGAAACAAAGCACTTGGGCTATACTATCGTCCTTCACTGCCCTTTTCTATATCACCTAAAGAAATTCTACCTCCGCCACGAGTGATTGGACCAAGACCTCAAAATAAACACGATAGGAGAAGAGGGAAAACAGCAATTATAACAGGAAGCCCATATAAACTTGAGTTGGAAGAAGAAGAGCGTGAAAATAAAGAACGAGAAAGAACTCAAAAGCTGAAAAAAAGGGCTGCCAAAACAAGTCTCTTGAATGTTCCGAAGAGAAAACAAACGAGGCGTATAACAAACGAGGCGTAGTGGAGATGCAAAACAGGCAGATAAAGTTTTAAAATGTTACTCTGAACCTGAAAAAAAACCACAATCATCATTTGCAAAAATCGAAGAAAATGGACCTAACATAAGAAAACCTAAAAAAAAATCATCAGTTAGCCAAGGTTGGACGTCGTCGTCTTCAGAAGATGAAGCTGAAACAGATGAAGCATGTATTTTCTGCAACGCTCTGTATTTTGAATCGAAATCTGGAGAAGGCTGGATACAATGCTCGAGCTGCCAGGGATGGGCCCACGAAGCCTGTTCCAGAGCAGAAGAAGAAGACGACACATTTTTATGCGATTTCTGTGTTATGTAAGTTTCAAATTTACAATTAAAAAGTTTCTTCCTGTAAAAACGTAGCCTATTTTTTTCTAAAAACTAAATCAAAAGTAAAATCAGCAAAAACCTAATAACATAAAAATCCCTATCCCTTTTTACCCACCCTTGGTAGGGTAAAACGGGATCGTGTAAGACTTTGTGAAACCAGTATTTTTCACATAAATATTATTGAACAAATGTGACAAAGGTATTTTAAGTAGTTGAAAAGGTGTATACTTTTAAATGACGTCTAGCTTTGGAATGTACCTTGTACACAATAAGAAATAAAGCGAAGAATAGATAAGCTATCCCGTTTTGGGGAACTTTCCCCTAGTGGTAAAGCGATCTGATTGGACCTTGTCTCTCTCTCACGCTGCTTACTTACAATCGTTGCATTGTGCATAGTTTCTTTTCAAGTGTGTTTTTCGTGTTGCTATTTTTCATTTTTTTTAATAATTTGATTATTTAAAAATATTTCACAATGGCTCCTAAGCAACTTAGGAATTATTCTGCTGCATTTAAACTGCCAAGTAATCATGAAAGCCGAGAGTATTGGTAATCGTCTGGCTGCACGAGAATTTGGCATGGATGAAAGATGTGTTCGCCGATGGCGATCAGAAAAATTCGTGATCGAAAGAATGCTGATAATGAAAAAGGCAAGGCGTGGCGGTACAGCCCATTGGCCGGAGTTGGAGATGAATTTAGAAAAACTGGATTTTAGAACAGTTTGATAAGGG
The DNA here is from genome assembly GCA_963930645.1 of Salticus scenicus. Classification (NCBI taxonomy): domain Eukaryota; kingdom Metazoa; phylum Arthropoda; class Arachnida; order Araneae; family Salticidae; genus Salticus; species Salticus scenicus. The sequence goes on along the minus strand of OZ005650.1, from coordinate 169,762,844 downwards.
GCTCTCAATCTCAACTGCAAGAATTCGCATGTAAGCTAAAAATATTGCTGCTGACATGGGAGTTTCTGATTTCAGAGGAAATGCTAATTGGTGTTTTCGATTCATGAGGAGACATAAGTTTTCCATAAGGCAGAGAACGACTGTGAGGCAGAGTCGGCTGACTGGTTTGAAAAGGAAAATCAATTTCTTGATTTTGTAATGAAATTAAAAACCAAAAAGAATTTTAAGCCTTCCCATTTAATCAACATGGACGAAGTTCAGCTAACTTTTGATCCCCCCCCCCCCAATAGAACTGTGACTTCAACTGTAGAGAAGAGTGTTTCGATTTCCACCACAGATCACAAAAAAAACCTTCTTTTACTTGTGTTTTATCATGTACCGTGAGTGGGGAAAATTTTAAGCCGATGTTGATATTTAAAAGGAAAACGTTACCCAAGGAAAATTTCTCATCGGATGTTGTTATAAGATGTAACAAAAAAGGATGGATTAATGAAAGTCTGATAGACTGGTTTAGTGAAATTTGGAGAAAAAGAAAAGGTGCTTTTTTCAGCAAAGTGGTATGTTGATTATGATTATTTTTTGAGGGGGGGGGGGGGGGGGGAGTGCTATATTTTGTAAGTGATATATTTCATTCAAAAATATAAAAATTTTCTAAAATTGTTTCTCATAAAAATCTATAGTTTTTACTTGGTACATTCTGTGATATAATCTTACCTGTACAATCTTTTTTTTTTTTTTTATATCTGATTTTTCTTTTCTTTTTAAATTTCATTTATTTGTTTATTTATTTATACCTTGGATACATTGCTGCTAAAAAAAAAATAGCAAGGTTTTTTTTTTTTTTTTTTTTTTTTTTTTTGTTTTTTTTTGTGGGGGGGGGGGGGCTACATTTTGTAAGTGATATATTTCATTCAAAAATATAAAAAATTCCAAAATTGTTTCTCATAAAAATATATGATATTGTCTTGGTACATTCTATGCTATACTCTTATCTGTTTTGTTTTTGTCTTTTAATATTCACATTTCACATTATATATTCAAGTTTATTTCCTAAGTTATTAAATTACTGTACTACTATATCTCTTTTACTGTATCATATGTAAGAGATTAATAATGCGATTGTCAGGAAAACTTTCTAATTACAATTGTTATTGTTAGTTCAAACAAGTTTTGTTCCTAAAAAAGTATAATGAATGAATATTACATTAACTTTTTCTCCTAAAAATTAATGTGAAATAATAAGTTCTATTTAAGTTGCATTAAATTTCCTCACTCATTTTTTTTTTCCCATAATCATATTTAATTGCTATATATGACATAATAAAATATCTTATTTTAAACTTGTTTTTTTATTAAGTCATGTAATCAGATTCAGTAACTCAAATATTTTGTAAACATGATTTATGCTGTATATTCATGATTTTCAAAAATAAAGTAGAAGTATAATTTCTTATTTATTAAAAATAAGTCATCTTAATCTATTAATTGCTTCATTAGGTTAGGATATAAGCTGAATAACATTGTTTATTAAGAGAGATAGGACTATGATTTGTATACATGTTAGCATAGAGAACATCTGTTTTGAACATCCATGTTCAAAACTTGTATGATCATTCTGTGCTTGTTGTATACTATTATATACTAAAAATTCTTTCAGTTCAATGAATTTATCAAATTTTGTAATTATATTCAATAAATCTAAATGTTTTATTTGCCATATATTCATTTTTCGTATTCATAATTAAAGTAGTTCATGCAATTATTTATTTATTAAGAATAAATCATTTTAATACACTTTCCAAAGCATAGCTGAATTATATTGTTCATTAAATATATATGCTGTCAAAAAAAGTCCTATTTTCTTACAGAAATTTTCTGCAATTCAGAAAAGTACATTCTATCAACGAAAAAATTATGTTGGTAGAACATATTTTTCTGGATAACAGAAAATTTCTGGCAGCGAACTGCAGCAATCAGGACTTTTTGTTGACAGTGTATATATGTATACTTAGAAATTCTGATTCAAAAACAGGACTTAAGTACTAAACTACATTCTACTTAGGCGTTCTCCCCCCCCCCCTTTTCTTTAATATATTATAATTATAATTTAATAGTTGTCTTTCCATTTAAATGTACCAGAAGCACGGGGGGGGGGAGGCTTCTTTACTTTAAAATAGGAAGTTAATTCCTTAGCAATAGTATATTAATTTAAATGAAAACTAAACTCACTGTATATTGGAATATATATTTATATACACACACATTCTGCTTTTATGATTTGTATATAGTTTTTCCATTATATCACATTACTTCGTGAATAAGAATCAGGGTTGGCATGGTTTAAACCAACTGGTTTTTTTTCCCATAAAAACCAATTGGTTTTTTTAGTTTTTTCCTTTTCAAAAAATTCAAAATTTTTATTCTGTTGTCCCTTTTTTTAAATGAAATTTATAAATTATTTTTATGTAAATGATGTTTACTTTTAATTCAATTTATTTCTCTTGTAATATTGCTTCAGAAAAGGTTTTAGTTATGTGTTTTAAGTTTGACTGGCTGGCTGTATTAAAAGTTATGTATGTAATATACAACAATAACAACAAAGATATAGAAATTGTAAAAGAAAAATTTCTATATTAATTATCTTAAAAAAATATAAATGAAATTGTCTAAGGCTAAATGCAGTAAAGTAAAATAAAATAAAAAACAGTGGAAAGCACTCTTATTTTATACAAGACATAAGAAAAATGTATAATTAAAAAACTGCTCTATCTTTGTTTCATTCAAAACTGAACAAAGTTGTCTTTAACTGGGTATTTGTTATAATACCAGGGCTCGAAATTTCAACCCATCTTTCACTCGCCGAAAAAAAAGTTTTACTCGCCACAAAATAGCATTTTTTTTCTTCTTTTTTACGCATTTTGGGTTTTTTATTTTTCTTAACTATTTGAAATTCTTTTACAAATATGCCTAAAATTATATATATCTCATAATTATCTATAATCAAAAATCATTAACATTTGAGATTTGAAAAAGATTAAAATACCTATAAATGCAAAGAATCATTATTTATTTTCCTTTTTACATCAGAAATGTCTTTTTCGTCCATTTTATTTTTGTAATCAGATGAAATGTCGATGAGTATAACTTGTTCATTTTTGTCATTTGAAATAGCCATTTCGGAATTACTTTTTCGATAAAATCATTGATTACAAATTATAACAGTGGACTCATGTATTTTCGCTCTGCTTGAAGAAATCACAATGGAAGAAACGAAACTGCCCTAAGAGATTAAAACTTTTATGCATGCACTAAGCATTTCTCCTTTTCCAGGCTGGGCAGCGCACACACAAACTCGGCACTCCAAGAAGAGAAAAAGAGAGGTTAAATATGAGGTTATAAGATGGCAAGATTTTGCCATATATAAATCTATAAAAAGAGTTCTGTCACATTATCGTGTAAGAATTCTGTCTATAACTAGACCAAATTTTTACTCGCCACAGTAAAAATTTCACACGCCAGTGGCGAGCTGAAATTTCGCGCCCTGATAATACGGTAATCAATAGCAGCCCATTTTCTTATCTATATAGTAAATCTAAAAGCAACATATGCTGATTTTGAACTATCAAAAAAAAAAAAAAAAAATGTTGCATTAGAATATATCCAGGCAGTTAAAAAAAAAAAAAAAAAAAAACTTTGATTTTAAAATTTCAAACAAAAAGTTCTCCATTCAAAGACATTTTGTGAATTATTTTATTAAAATGTGACAGTAGTAGAATTAAGAAAATGACTGTAAAAATTTTAATATCTAACTAAGTATAGAAAAATGTTGAAATAATTCTAATCGCAAAAGATTCTACAACCGGTGTAGTGTGTTTTCTTAAAATAGAAAATTTAATTTCAAAAAAAGCTATAAAACATGTAATTTTATTTGAAATATTAAATGTAAATTCTATTCAATAATTAACTTTCAAATGGATCACAATATTCCATTACATAATCCAAAATTGCACCTGTGAGGGTTGTACATGCGCTGTGCACGTATATTCCTTCCCAACTCAAACTTTTATTATTAAGAAAATAAAATTTAAAAAAAAAATCTTTTATCATTGGGTAAAAACTTGTACCGGGTCCCAAACCCATGCGCGGTGCATGCACATATTCTGAAATCAAACTTTTATTCTTAAAAAAAGAAAATTTAAAAAATCATTATGATGTATTACTTACGAAATTATTTTAATTAGTAGCTGAGATACAAAAGAAAACCTAATCAGGACATCTCAAAACGTGTAAATCGGGTGAAATGTCGAATTCCACTTTCGATAATATAAAAGTACTTTAAAATATCTTTTGAATGATGTATTAAAAATAATTTAATCATAATTAGAATTGAAATATTGAAATTTTAAAGTATTACAGCAGCATCTGGTGGTAGAAATTTCTGTAATCTACTTTCGATTCCAAATCAACAAAGTTTTCAAATGATGTATTACTTATGAAATTATTTTAATTAGTAGCTGAAATACAAAAGATAACCGATTCAGGACACCTCAAAACATGTAAATCAGGTGAAATCTCGAATTCCACTTTCGATAATATAAAAGTACTTTAAAATATATTTCGAATGATGTATTAAAAATAATTTAATCATAATTAGAATTTGAAATATTGAAATTTTAAAATATTACAGCGCCGTTTGGCGGTAGGAATTTCTGTAATCTACTGTTCAATTCCAAATCAACAAAGCTTTCAAATGATACCCTTCTCAAAACAATTAAAGGATACTGTAAGTCTTATATAAAATAACGGTATAAGCAAAAAAAATTTTTTACAGTAAACGGAAGAAGAGGGTCACAAATACAAATTTTTCTCGTTTTCAAACTTCGGAGTATGCACATTTTGAGTTTGACCTCAAAAGTGACGTTTTAGCGGCAGCGAATGAAATTTGGCTTTACTCTAAATGAAAGATAAAGCAGAAAAGAAAGGTCAGTATTCAGTAAGTGCATTATTTCGATGATTGAGATGTCTTAACGAAGGGATTTAACCGATTCAATAGCTTGGAGAGCTGTTGGTCGGTAAGAGGGGGTTCAAACACAAACCAAAGTAACCGAAACCACTGGATTTCCGCAAAGGGAGGTTTCCAGGATTTGAAACCGATTTTTGGAGACTAGAAATGCAGGCTGAAGATCAGGGCAAGATCATAGAAAGCAACAAAGTCCAACGAACATCGATATTTAACGTTAACTGCTCGGAGATACCAAAACATTAATGCCTCTCTTCTTCAACAATTACATTTTCTCGGCTACTAGCTCCACGTTTTTGACCCAAACTGTCCAAAACCGGCTCCACGCTATAGCAGTAGGTCTGATGATCTCATCTCTATATCGACGACCGGTCAAAGCTCCATTTTGAATGATGTGAGGATCAGTGCACCCATGAATGGTCCCCCCCCCCCCCTCCAACTGCCAAATCTGATACTTATGTGCACAAGTGCAGGATTGTTTCAGTGCGACTTTCCTTACAAATGAAAATATGCCTATTATCGTGATGAACAGAAAAACGAGACTTGCCAGAAAAAAAAAATATTGTGCCATTCATTTCTCTCCACTTTACATGCTCTGTCTGCGAGCGCGACGATTTCTTACTGTTAATGTAACACACATTATTGGTCGGTAAGCATACAGACCTACAGCATGGAGCCGATTTCGGATAGTTTGGGTCGAAAATGTGGGGCCGGTAGCCGAGAGAAGGTAATTGTTGAAGAAAAGAGGCATTCATGTTTCGGCATCTCCGAGCCGTTAACGTTAAATATCGATGTTCATTCGACGTTGTTGCATTCTATGACCTTTCCCTGATCTTCAGCATACATTTCCAGTCTTCAAAAATTGGTTTCAAATCCTGGAAATCTCACTTTGCGTAACTTCAGTGGTTTCGACTACTTCGGTTTGTGTTTGGACCCCCTCTAACCGACCAACAACTCTCCAAGCTATTGAATCGGTTAAATCACTTCGTTAAGACATCGCAATCATCGAAACAACGCACTTACTGAATATTGACCTTTCTTTTCCGCTTTATCTTTCATTTAGAGTAAAGCCAAATTTCATTCGCTGCCGCTAAAACGTCATCTTTGAGGTCAAACTCAACATTTTAATACTCCGAAGTTTGAAAACTAGAAAAATTTGTGTTTGTGACCCTCTTTTTCCGTTTTCTACAAAAAAATTTCGCTTGTACCATTATTTTATATAAGACTTACAATATCCTTTAATTGTTTTGAGCAGTGTATATTACTTATGAAATTATTTTAATTAGTAGCTGAGATACAAAAGATAACCTATTCAGGACACCTCAAAACGTATAAATCAGGTTAAATCTCTAATCCCACTTTCGATAATATAAAAGTACTTTAAAATATCTTTCGAATGATATATTAAAAATAATTTAATTAGAATTTGAAATTTTAAAATATTACAGCGCCATATGGCGGTAGAAATTTCTGTAATCTACTGTTCAATTCCAAATCAACAAAGCTTTCAAATGTTGTATTACTTATGAAATTATTTTAATTAGTAGCTGAGATACAAAAGAAAACCTAATCAGGACATTCTAAAACATGTAAATCACATGAAATCTCTAATTCCATTATCTGCGGTAGTCGGTTAATGGAAGTAAAAAGAAAAATAAATATTTTTAAGTCCTTAAAACTTATATATACCACGGTAGTCGGGTAATGGAAGTAAAAAGAAAAAGTATTTTTTTAGTACCTTCAAATGTATTTTGTTGCTATGGGAACTCCTATCGTCTATTGAAAGATAGATTACTTGTTAGAATAAAATTTAATTTGCAATTAAAATGTAACTGCTTTGTTTATTAACCAAAATTGATGAAATTTGAACTGCCGGTTGGTTTTGTGCTGCATATGTTGTATATTAAGTGTTATGTACGAAAAAGAAAATTTGAAGCATTTTGAAATTTGCAATTTTTAACCCCAGTTCAAGATCATGTGACATTAATGACTTCCAGATGTTTTGTTTCCGTTCCAGACAGCAGTTAAAATCGTCTGCTGATAGAATGCCTCTTTTTAAGCAATAAGCTGTAGATTTTTGGTCATTTTTCGATCGACATGGGTTGACGTTTTAATTAATATCTCCAAAACTAATTAAAATTTTAAAATTCTGTTTTCAGGAGCCCCTTTGGAAGGCTCCTGAGCATCCGTATGTCAATTTTTATACTTCTGCGTTCAATAGGGGCTGAACGTATAGAAGAACAGACAGACAAACCTTTCCTTTTATTGTTATAGATAATTATTGTGTTGTGTCAAACATTGCTATAAAATATTTAATTGAATGAGTTAATCTTATTATTTTATAATTGTTTATACTATATATATTGTTCTGTAGTAAAATTGTATTGTGCATTGTTGCACAAGATCACCACTGTTTTAACAACAGCCCCCCCCCCCCTCCCCAGATTGCTGCTATCATCTTTCAGGCTTTTTGAGTGTAAGCCATTTTCATCCCTGACTACGTGCAAATTTCGCAGACAGATTATGAAATTTTAAAAACCTGTTGCAGACATCTACAAAATTTTCTGTCACTGGGTGTAGAACCAAGCCACTGGCTAAGTTATTTATTAGGGTGTTATCCAACTGCATTTGTTAGTCTTAACCCCCCTCCTCCTTTCACTTACTCTCTTGCGAGTTTATATCTTACCACCCCTTCGCTCTGAATAGGAAGAACCCAAGTCTTGGGATGTTTTCCCATAACATCTTTTGTTATGGGTATCTATTTCATTACTTTCAGTGGAAGGATCTAAATTCATAACGGGGGTGTTTCAGGTAGCAGGAAGCATTTGCATATCCGAGGGCAGTTGGTATTTTTTTAAAGTGGGCGAAAAATAAGCGAGTGCAGTTGGTAGTCGCCCATTTATTATACAGTCCTTAAATTAGCATCTTTTACAAATATTTTATGATGAACGATGAATTCATGAAATGATTTAATTTAGAATTTATAGCTTTGAGGACATCAAAATTGATTATTTTCAGAAAATCATTCTTTAGTCTTTAATTTTAGGGTTATTTTTGTTTTATTGTTTTAAGGGAAAAGCAACAGACCTATCGTCACTTGTAAACTTCCTAATCAAACATCTTTAAAACAAATGATCAAATGTATTAGGTAGTTGCAAAAGTTTGTGTGGTTTTTTATTGCTTCATTTCATAAAAATACATCAAATCAAATAACAATTTTTAATCAAAATACTCTCCATTACTTTCTACAACCTTTGCCCATTTTTCGGGTAACAAATGTATACCACGGCGATAGAAGCGATTGAGGCAATAAAATGATCCGCGTTCGCACGAACTTTTGCAACGACCAAATATATGGTGTTTACACAAAAAACTAATAGTTTTGAAAGTTCTTTTCAAAAAAGTATAAATTATGTGCATTGTTTTTGCTTTTTAAATCACTATTTTTATACTAAAAAAAGCTGACAATATTTTAACATATTCATTTTCGACCATTTACTCACTGTGATTGGTCAGTTAGTATTTGAAGCTGAAACTCACAATTTGACTTCCGCTCACAGCTTCCGATCAGTTCATTGTAGGGCCAAAAATGATTGTCGTAAACATTTTGATGAGATCTTGCAAATTCAATATAGAGAAATTGTCACTTTGAAAACATTACGAATTCATTGTACGACCCCCAGATCTGTTTTGAACTTCAGCAACATTTTTTTATCGGTTTCTTCATCTCCTATTTCTAGGTTACTGTCACTGGTAATGTAATTAGTTAGTGTAACATTATTAGTCACATTTTGTTTTCCAGATTTAATGTGTCCCAAAGAAAACTGTCCTGAGGATCAGCTGTCTTTTTCTCTTTTTAACAGTAGGAACTCTGATTCAGTACAAGGTTTAAACAAAGTTGCTGGATTATCTTGATCCTGTGTTTCCCTTTGATACAGTTTATTACGCCCTTATCTCAAGGTTGAATTTTTGATAGGCATTTGATGGAAAATGATATAATGTAATGTTTTTAATCTGAATGCTTGTGTTATGGGCAGCACAGTTATCAAACACTTTCTCTTTTCACGTGCCGTTGAACACGCCAAAAAAAAAAAAAAAAAAAAAATTCAATACTTGCATCGAAGAGAAACTGTGACTAATGACAGCTTACTAATACATTTCCAGTGTCAAAGTAATCATCACACAAGCCAGCAAAATGCACATGCTCTGAAGTAGAAAGAGCAGGTGATAGAGGAAAAGACAGAAATATATCTCCCATTGTGCATTTATTCAAAGAAAATACATAGGAAAAGTGAAATTTTAGTTTTCAATTCAAATGGGAAAACTCGGCAATATCCGATGCTAATGTTTTTAGTTGGTTATTGTAACTAGTCTCAGACTTTATTAAAGTGTAGTAGATTCAAAGGGAGCAATAAAAGTTTGTACTAACCTATACTTTGTAACATCCAATCTCATTTTAAGAGGGCTTTTTTGGAATTATTTATTTTGGGAAGAGGAGCGGGTGGTGGTTGTTTTAAAGTGTGCCAACACTGTTTAAAGAATGTTGTTTAATGACTGAAGCTTTGGATATAGCACTTAATTTACAAACTGTAAATTTCAAATATACTTTTTCAGTCATTTTTTCTTTTTATATACAGTGGGTAATCAAATAATAATAATAATAATAATATATATATATATATATATATATATATATATATATATATATATATATATTTTTTTTTTTTTTTGGGGGGGGGGGGTGGGACGACTTTTTTTAAATTTTCATTTTATTTTATTTTTTTAATACTAGATTTACACACACACACATATATGTATATTCATTTCTTGTGTCATTTTCATTTCAGGTCAAATGAGAGAATATCTGCTTAAAAGAGGGAAGGACATGTCTGGAAATGAGGCTGAAATAAAAAAAAATTGCAGTCAAATATGTACCCGATAAAATTAAAAAAGAAATTGTAATAAATCTTTTTTAAATAATTTGCTTTGTCCTTTTCTGTATATAAATACTGCAAAGAGAAAAAATGACTACTGATAGAAATATAATGCTGTAATAGCAAAAATTAAAAGCAACAGACAGTAGAAAGGTCATTGCTGGTATTGATAATGTAAAATATACAGTTTTTTTTTTTTTTTTTTTTTTTTTTTAAGGATTTATGTATACTTGGGTAAATACCCATCGGTACTTACCTTGGTATTTATTTTTCAGTGAGCTCTATTCATATAAAGTATCTATGATTAGTGTATAGTATGATATTATGTATATATATTGAGTTTGAAGGTAAATTTAAGAAAAAATTAAAAGTTTTTACAGTTTTTTTTTTTAATTTTTATAAAGGCTTAAAATGTATATTAATCTGGAAAAAAAAATGCAGTGTTACAGCATACATTTTTTGTTAATAATTTGATTTAAATAACAGTACTTAAAAAAAAAAAAATCTTCAAATATATTATTCAAAAAGTCATTTTAATTAAATTAATAAAAATTTTCTTTTTCAATATGAGAAAGAGATGATAATGATTACAAAAATTAAGATGCAATAGTACTAGTAGGGATTGATACCAATTTAAATATCTTAAAACTTATTGCAATAGTGTTTGCTACACATTTCTAATATAACATTCAAGAAAAGAAACATTTTTTTAAAACTTAAAATGGTTATAATTATCTTTGAAAGTAATATAAATTAAAAAAAAATTCTCCAAATGTTCAAAACCAACTTAATATAAAATATTCTTTTACCATGACATTGTACAACACTTATTTATTTATTTTTTGTTAATTCTTCGAAAAGTAATTCTAAGAATCCTTGAGGCTGCTCTCAAATAAAAACTCACGATTTTTTGACATGATATAAAGGCTGTTTTCAATGATTGAACAAAAGAAAAAAAATGTAGATATCATTTTTAAACAGTAGGAAATAGATTAATGTTTGATGTTTTTAGAAGTTTTTTTTTAAAATCTAAATAACCTTCTGGTATAGCTTTGTACCATTTTAATTTGTGAACTCGTAATAATTGAGATATTATTTACGTACTACAAAATTAAAGTGTTTTCATTTTTCTAGTAATAAAGAAATACATTATATATTTATAGACCGTAAAATTCCGATAGTAACCCCCCACACAAATACACCTTCCTCTGTAATTTTTAGATGTTTCCCTTTCCCCAAAACCTTTCTTTCTTTTGGCTATTATCTGAAGTTTTTCCTAAAATTTCAGCTTTTTAAAAGTTTACAATAATATCACACCTTCGGATTTTAATAATTTTTATTTATAAAGGAAAGGGGAATTATAATCGGAATTTTACAGTATATATATGTATATATGTATATTATATATATAAATTTTAAAAGTACATCAAAGTTGGCAATTTAGCTGATGATTTTCATCCCTTTTTTGTGATGCGAAAGTTTACAAATTAGGGTTTTGAGAAGTATTGTATTTAGAAAATAAAAACTTATTTCCCTTTTTAGGAACTTCAATGATAATGTCAGTAAAAGGCATACATTTTCATAAAAAATTAGTTAAGTGACTCTGTTGAAAATTTTACATTATTGACCACAATGTTATCCATTTAAAAACAGCTTTAAAAATGCTTCTCACCATTTCCCATCAGTTTCAGAATATCGTGTTAATGAGTGGGTAAGGTAAAAGTAAGATAACTAATCTTCCATTTTAACATCCTTGCAGCATAAAATTTACTTATAGAAATATTCGCATAAAAATTGAATGTTAATTGTTCACTAGTCAAGATCAGGGTTCCCACGGGTCAGGGAGAACAGGGAATTATAAATTACGAAAAAAAGTCGGGGAAATATCAGGGAAAATTGTAAATATTGCTCAAGAACCTGGAAGAAGGATGATACAAACCTGGAAAAGGCTGTTTGAGCATTCATTTTATATCGCAAGTCACATTACTATGATGCCTTTTATGTTGCGAGCTTTGTTCTGTTTCATACCGTGAGCTATTTTTTATGTCACGAACCAAATTTTGTGACTGGAATTCTCTAAAAATAGATCTGGAAAAGTCAGGGAATTTTATTTTTGAAATTAAGTGGGAACCCTGCAAGATAAGAATTCATTTACAGCATAACATTCTAAGAAATCACTATTAGAAGCTTTGCAGGTGCCATCTATATGATAAAACAGAGTTAATAATTTGTATTCCATTATAAGTACCATTCCTTACATCCCTTTTTAGTATTTTATATATATATATATTTAGATAAAAATTGATTACTACTGATTTAACTTTGAAAAATACCTAGTTCTGTGGTATTCACCCAGGCCGTAGGTAACTACCCCAAATCTGGCTAGTATAAATAAAAGTACAAGCAGCTGCTGGTAGAAAAGTAATGTTATAAGAGCAAAAATTAAAAGTAACAGATGGTAGGAAAGTCCTGCTATAATAGCAAAAATTAAAAGCAACTGATGGTAGATAAGTAATGCTAGAATAGCAATAAAAAAGCATCTGTTGGTTGTGAATTACTGCTAGGCCAGCAACTTATTCAAGCGACAGAAGTTGGATTATGTATGCTGGATAAGCAATAAAAGGGGGGGGCGATACACACCATGACATGCTGGTAATTCTCATTGAACCAGCAAATGTTAATGCTAGTTTTATGCTATTTTACTTGCTGGGATATAGCATTTAATGCTAGTCCAGCAAACAAATACCAGCATGAAAAGCTTGATTATGTATGCTGGCAAGCAATAAAAATGGGCCAAAACACACCATGACAAACTGGTAATTCAGGTGCAACCAGCAAATATTAATGCTAGTTTTATGCTTTTTTTTTGCTGGGATACATCATCTAATGCTAGTCTAGCAAAAATAAGCATCTGTTGGTTGTGAATTTCTGCTAGAATAGCAAAAAGTGCAAGCAAGTAGTGGTCGTGAAGGCTGCTAGACCAGCAAAATATTCAAGCTACACAAGCTGGAATATATATGCTGGACAAGCATACAAATTGTGCCAAAACACACCATGACAAGCTGGTAAGTCTGGTGCAACCAGCAAATAATGCTAGTTTTATGCTATTTTACTTGCTGGGATACATCATTTAATGCTAGTCTAGCAAAAAAAAGCATCTGTTGGTTGTGAATTTCTGCTAGAATAGCAAAAAGTCAAGCAAGTAGTGGTCGTGAAGGCTGCTAGACCAGCAAAATATTCAAGCTACACAAGCTGGTAATTCTGGTGAAACCAGCAAATATTAATGCTAGTTTTATGCTATTTTACTTGCTGGGATGCAGCATTTAATGCTAGTCAAGCAAAGAAAAAAAGCATCTGTTGGTTGTGAATTTCTGCTAGAATAGCAAAAAGTGCAAGCAAGTAGTGGTCGTGATGGCTGCTAGACCAGCAAAATATTCAAGCTACACAAGCTGGAATATATATGCTGGACAAGCATATAAAGTGTGCCAAAACACACCATGATTTGCTGATAGTTATGGTGGAACTAGCAAATATTTATGGTAGTTTTATGCTATTTTACTAGCTAGGATGAAGCATGTAGTGCTTACCTAGCAAACAAATACCAGCATGAATTTCGACTTGGGCTTCTAATTAACCTACGTATACCAATTTTGAACAGTCTTACTCAATTAGCTGAGATGCAAAAGAACACTTAATCAGGACGCCTCAAAACGTGTAAATCTGGTGAAAACTCTCGATAATATAAAAGAACTTTAAAATATCATTCGAATGATGTATTAAAAATAATTTAATCATGATTAGAAATAGAAATATTGAAATTTAAAAATATTACAGCGCCATCTGGCGGTAGAAATGTCTGTATTCCACTGTTAGATCCCAAATCAACAAAGCTTTCTAATGATGTATTACTTCTGAAATTATTTTAATTAGTAGTTGAGATACAAAATAAAACTGATTCAGGAGACCTCAAAACGTGTAAATCTGGTGAAATCTCGAATTCCATTTTCGATAATGTAAAAGTACTTTAAAATGTGTATCGAATGACGCATTAAAAAAAATTTAATCATGATTAGAAATAGAAATATTGAAATTAAAAAATATTACAGCGCCATCTGGCGGTAGAAATTTCTGTAATCTACTGTTCGATTCCAACTCAACAAAGCTTTCAAATGATGTATTACTTATGAAATTTTTTTAATTAGTAACTGAGACAAAAGAGAAACCCATTCAGGACACCTCAAAACGTTTAAATCAGGAGAAATGTCGAAATATCGAATTTCTGTAATCTACTATTCAATTCCAAATTAACAAAGCTTTCAAATGATGTATTACTTATAAAATTATTTTAATTAGCAGCTGAGATACAAAAGAAAACCCATTCAGGACACCTCAAAACGTGTAAATCAGGTGAAATCTCTAATTCCACTTTCGGCACTTTAATTAGTATCTGAGATACAAAAGAAAACTCATTCAGGACACCTCGAAACGTGTAAATAAGCTGAAATCTCGAATTCCACTATTGCGATGCAACAGAAAACCTAATCAGGAGACCTCAAAACGTGTAAATCGGGTGAAATCTCGAATTCCCCTTTCGATAATGTAACCGTACTTTAAAATGTGTATCGAATGACATAAAAAAAAAATTTAAACATAATTAAAATTTTAAATACTGAAATTTTAAATTATTACAGCGCCATGACACCTCAAAACGTGTAAGTCAGGTGAAATTTCGAATTCCATTATCTACGGTAGTCGGTTAATGGAAGTAAATAGAAAAAGAAATATTTTTACCTTAAGTGTATTTGTGTCGTTTTGAAACTGGCATCCTCTTTCGACAGATAAAATGTCAGGCGTGTAAAGATGAAATTTAATTTGCAATTAAAATGTAAATCTTTTGTTTATTGACCAAAATCGATGAAATTTGAACTGCAAGTTTCTTTTGTGGTTTTAAGATTGTATACTAATTGAAATGTGCGATTTTTGAAAAATTGAAGAAAATAGAAAATTGCAATTTTTAATCGCAGTACAAAAACACGTGACCTCCTCAAATACCAGAAGTGTTTCTTTCCGTTCAAGATTGTAGACTATCGTCTGCAAAGCTAAGATTCTTGTGATTTGTTGCCAACATTGTTTTATAGTTTAGTTAATTTTAAAAAATCTAATTGTCCGATCGATAAGCCGTTTAAACCATCGGATTGAGAAAAAAAGCCCTTTCCAATGGTATCTTGTTTGTAACAATACGACTGATATTTCTAATTTATTTTCCACTTTTTCCGTAAAAATGTCGCTTTTTAAGCATTTAATCATGAATTCTGGGTCATTTTTCGGTAGATATGGGTCGACGTTTTAATTAATATCTCTGCTAATTAGGGTCGCATCGCTTAGCAAATTATTGCAATGTCGAGATGAAGAAATTCTGCGTCTGTAGACACCGGTTTCGAGGCGCTGCGACCATTAGCGCCGGAGCTTTAGCGGTCACAAGGCATTTCTCACAGACAGACAGACAGACAGAAAGACAGACAGACAGACAGATGCGCACAGATTTTAATAATATAAGGAGATAATACATTTACTGCCATTTATTAACCCATTAAACGCTGCTATATGAATCCCACTGAAATTTTTTTTAATTTTCGTATGTTTTTATTTTTATTGCGCATTTCTAATCATATGTATTTTAAATAATTAAAAGGAATATTTTGTTAGATGATACGATATGTTTCCAAAATCGGAGATTTCACACCTAATTGGGATAAAATGGATGTTGAAAAACTGTAAAACCCTTTTAAATTAGTCTTCTTGATTCCATATAAATTGTTTTAAACACATGCGCTCGAATGAGTTTTTTTTTTTTTTTTTCCTTAGCTGATGTTTTGCGGAAAAACAAACAATTTTGTTTGAATAATAAAAAAATAAAAAAAAAGAAAGAAAGAAAGAAAGAAATGGAATTTTTATTACAAACATTTTGAAAAATTACATACGAATCTAGAGGCTGAAATATGTAATGTAAAAAATAAAAGATATATTAATCTTAATTATTTGCAGAGTTAAAATTCACAAACAATAAGCTTTGGCTCCTAATGGGTTAAATAAAATTCTAGCAATTTTTAAAGTATTTAACAGAAGCAGGGCCTGATTAAGGGGGAAGCTCGCTCATACCGGAATATTTTTACAATTATTTTTTACTTCATGTTATAGAAATTCCACGCTTTGACAAGGAAATATTTTTTATAAAAAATGAACTGTGTAAAACAATCCAATTTACTCACCGTTATTAGACACCAGAATTCTTTTAAAATAATTTTTAATGAAAATTTTCTGTTTATTATAGGAGGAAAATATTTGTTAAAAAATAACGGTGTAAGTATAAATAATGTGTAAAGAGCGAACTTCCCCCTTAATCAGGCCCTGAACAAAAGTGCAAACATCAGAAATCGTAATACAACTGCTTATGGCAGGAAAGTCTACAAAATTCTGAGGAAACATATTGGGCATGTTGACATTTAAATTAATAAAATCCTTACAAATTAATAATAAAATAAATAAATAAATGTAAATAAATATATAAAATTAAAAATAAATAAATTTAGTTGCATTTAATATAAAAAGTGTATTCATTTTTAGAAAATCAAACGAGAAAAATAGTTTTTAGCCAAATATAATTTAAAGTTTAAAAAAAAAAAAAAAAAAAAAAAAAAAAGATGTTGTTTACTGAACATACTGAAAAGTATAATTCAAGTTATTTTGAAAAATGATTATATACACGAGAAAATCCTAAAATTTTATTTATAGCATGCATCAAAACTTCTAATTATATATATGCATTTTTATTCATATCTAAATATTTAGGAAAATCTATTTTCATATATACCCATTGAGAAATCAGTATAATATTATGTTATGATAGTGTAAATTGGTATGTTAATATAATTATCATTGTCATTATTCTAATTAAACTACAATGTATGTATACCATGGTATATTATTTAGCGTTTACAAACCTCTGAAAGAAATAGTTTTTTTTTTCATCAATTCAGAAATAATTAGAAATATCGGGTGATCCAAAAGTCAGGACAAACTTTAAAAATGAATAATTCGAAAACGAATCAAGATACAAAGATACGGTTTGCACCAAACGGATCGAAAAAAAGCCGGGTTTTGTGTGGTAACGAAAAAAAATCGTTCTGTTGGCGACCAATAGATGGCGCTATCGGATTTCTGATGTAGGATTTTGCAAAGCAACAAACGATATAAAAAGGAACAATTACAGCATGTAATGGTAGTCGAAGCTTATATGCATCGAAATATCGCATTCTCAGTCGCTACTTTAATCACGCATGGCCTCCAAGATCTCTCGATCTAGCACCCTGTGACTATTGGCAGTGGGGATTCTTGAAGTCAAAAGTGTACCGCGACCAACCGGCATCACTAGCATCACTGAAAGATGCCATCCGCTAAAATGTGTCCACCATAACGCAAGAAATGCTACTAAATGCTGTGAACGATGTTGTGAATCGTCTCACAGCTGTACTTCTGAATGATGGACATTGAACAGTTACTGTAGTAGTACTAATTAACTGTAATTAAGCTGACTTGTAAGTTGTCAATTTTTTTTTTCATTTGTAAATCACCTTTCGGTGAAATAAAACACTATAGGGCCATCTGTTGGTCGCCAACAGAACTATTTTTTTTCTTTGCCACACAAAACCCGGTTTCTTTTTCATCCGTTTGGTGCAAACCGTATCTTTGTATCTTGATTCGTTTTCGTATTATTCATTTTTAAAGTTTGTCCTGACTTTTGGATCACCCGGTATATTGATGAAAAAAACCCTTTTTTCACGATAAAGTAGGGGTGATCAACTGGCGGTTTTCGGTCCACATTCCACCTGTTGCCTAAAACTTTGCAGCGTAGTTGATTAAATTTTTAAATTAATATCTTCCGTTAATACAACAAAAATACAGAAATTCATTCGGAGTCTTTTGTGAGAAAAGAACACAGTTTCTTATGGTAGCTATAAAAAGAGGCCACGAAAATGAAGCTGCAGCATTACGGTTATTAATTAAGATCTGTAAAAAATATTAATATTTTTAATTAAAATCGAACATGCATATGTGTACATACTCTATTCGGCTCTTATTATTAATATTTATTTAAAGCTTGTGCGTGTTTTTGTGTTTCTGTGTGTGAAACCCTGTGTGTATGAAAGGTTTAAGAGAATTTTTATATGCTAGAAACGTATGACTGAGGTCGACTGACTATGAAGGACACTTTAAATTATTGCAGTCTTTCGTTTAAAGCAATTTAATATTTCGATCCATAGAAATTTCCGTAAAATTCGAAGAACTGACATCTGGATCGCACGAAAGTCCAGTACACGTACTTGTAACAATTTACCGTAAATTTAAGTTTCGAACGGTCATTTTTTTTTCTTCTATAAAAGAATTAGATTCATGAGCATAACTTTAATTTTATGGTCAGAAAATAAAACACTTTTTGCTGATCATAGACCATAATGCAATTTTTTTAAAGTGTAAGTTGCTAAAATATACACAATGTAGAAAGAAGGGATAAAATGAATTTTTTCCTTCACAGTTTTTTGAGTTGAATAAACCTGCACTAGAGTATGTTATACAGAATTTCGTTTCCGTAACTATTCCACAAACATACATGTGCTTCTGACTGCAGTTTTGCAAGGGCTCCATAAATATATTGCTTTATTTTTATTTATTTATTTATTTAGTGTCTTCCTCATTTTATGGAAATCCCCACTATTTGGCATTTTTTAAACTCATCATTGGTGTGTAATTTCAAACGCCTTCTTTCCAAAAGTAGTATGTGCAATGGAACTCGGTATACATAAGGAGAGAATTTTCATATTTATGTACGTTTTTTATGAAATCAATTAAAAATTCCTTTATACAATTATTATTAATCTAATTTTAATATGCATTTTTTAAAATAAATAATTAAACACTGCTTTTCTGAAACAATTTAGAATTTTATTTTAAAATAATTGTATACATGCAGAAAAGAAAAATTTTAAAGCCTAATTCCCATAAAACCATATAAAGAGATTATATACAATCTTTCATATTTTTAAATAAGTAATTCTAAAATTAATTCGTTATTACCATAATAATATTTTTATTAATACCTTTTATTTTCTGTGAAATTGATAATAATATATAACCTTAAAAATACTAAAAAATAAGTTTTGAAAACAAAAGATGTACATTTTTTTTTTTTTTTTACAGTATTTGTAAATTAATGTCGAAATAGGTTGGATTTCGAAAAATGCATTATTTTATGCACTTGACTTCCGTTTCCAATGTTAATCTAATATTCATTTTAAAATTCACATTTTGTCGGATCTTATTTAAATAATCGTTAGAATATATAATGAGCATTGATTTGGGAAACATTTGGGTTTCAGAAGTCTTCATTAGTAAAACAAAACCAAAATATTGGTAAAGTACACTATAAATGTGTAATGAATTCAAAATTTAAATGAGTTGTAAAATTTACAACACACGCTAGTTTTACCATAATTCTGAATTATTGAAGTCAGAAGCTTAAGCAAATAAACAAACCTTAAAATATATATATATATATTAACAAAGGAAAATCATTTAATATATATATATATATATATATATATATATATATATATATATATATATATACATAATTATCTTATTTTAAATTAAAATTTATGTGTATATACAAGTGGTTTTAACGGTGATAAGCGACTACTTAAAGTGATTGAGTAGTACAGAGGATTAATTCTTTTTACTTTCTCTTACCCATAAGGTAGTATTACTTTTGGGTCACATTTTCGAAAGTGAGTTTTTGTTATATTTACACGTTTTGAATTCCTCTGAATGAGAAAATCATGTTTTTAGTGGTTGGTCTGTGTGTGTGTCTATGTGTTTGCCTGTCTATATGTCTGTCTGTGTGTCTGTCTATCTGATATCAGCATATCTCAAGAACAAATAATAGCAGAAATTTGAAACTTGGTGTTTTAAACGTCTATCATATAGGGATTTAACACAAAACTTTTCGTTGAGACGAAGCAAATGCTTCATGTACAGGGACACCCAAGAAAATTCAAATACATTACGTCTATGGGGAAAACAGCAGGTAAGTAGAGTTTAACACATATAGACTAAAAAAAAAGCCTAATGAAATGAATACATATATAGATATATATATTTATATGCGTAAAAACATGTTTCATGTAGAATATGGTAGAGAAACTATTCACTGTTCGTTTACAAGGTTACACAAAAGAAGTAGATAATAGTGCGAGAATAGTTGAAAATTGATGGAAGTGTATTTCAGGTTGCGTCGTGTATTATTACATAGGATTATATTTAGGTGCATCATGTGGTCTGTACATAATCTTCAAAAATTATACAGGGTTACAACGTGCAAGTGCTTAAGCGATAACATTCTTTTTTATTGTTAGTTGAAGTGGTTTACTATAATATTTTACCTTGTCCAGGAAAGCTGTTCATGAATTGAAATGAATTCCTCATAGATAAATGACAAATAATGTATGTTTTTGAGCTAAATATTCACCATTTGTTTTGTTTTTGTTTTTGTATAGATACATATTTTGAGGTTTCCTGATTACTGAAGTCAAGTTTTTTAACGTTTGATCTTTGTCTGTATCTCTTAGAGTAACTTAAAAACGAATAATTTCAGGCGATCTAAATGCTGTATTTTAAAAATAATATAAGTTTGTTGTTAGAAAAGTTTGATCAAGATTGATAATTTTTAAGTAATGTTGCGTGTAAAAGTTGGCTGAATGATTTTAAATGTACATTTGAATTTAACAGCAGATTTGAGTTCTATATATATATGTAGGTAGATAAATGAAACGGGGGGTTGAAGGGAGCGGTAATACCCTCATATAGATGTATTTGTCAAATAAAGCTGTTCTGTAGCTTACTTTGAATTATTTTAACATAGGTTTTCATAGCAGTACTCGTCATCTTACCCCTTAATCTCCAATCTGTATCTATACTGTTAAATATCAGTGCAAGCGAAATTCGTGTAAGTGTCACACAGGATTTTTTTAATTACGTAAATATTAATATTATGGCTATTTAAGTTATTTATTAATATAAAACATAAATGCTGCTAGGAAATTTATTGTTGTTCATAAAGTCTCTGTTTTATGAAAAATCTCATGCATTACATAATAACTGTTCTTTATCACAGACGCTAAAAGAAGAGAAAATAATAAAAATAAATTTTCTCATGAAAAAAAAAAATAAAAATAAAAAATAATTTATAGCTATACAAAGTGCAAAAGACATTTTCATTATTATATGTATTGTTAGCTAAATATGTTTTTGATATAAACCACTCGAAGACTAGAATAAAACTAAGGCTTATTTGCACGTCTACAAGCACAGTAAAAAGAAAATATACATACTCATATTCCAGTGCTTTTAATTTAATCAAAAGAAAAAAAAAAAAAAAGCTTTTTCGCATTTCTGCATTATTAATATTACTTTAAGCGTTGAGAAACGGAATTTTCTTTTGAGAAATAATGTAATAAAAAATAAATAGTTATTGATATTTATACATACATTACATAATTTTAAATTAAACATATCTTAGTAGTAAATAACGAATTGTTAATAATTTTAGATTTTATTAGAAATTCTAAAATGTATTTTTTTAACAGTTATATAGAATTTTTACAGTTTTTCTTTAATTAAGTTTCAAACGAAAAGAAATTAAATTATTACATAGCTTGATTTACTGAATTATTTTGCAGTATTTAAACCGTCAATAGCTATCTGACAATAAGCGTTAGTAATCGAATGTTTTTATACAGAATATTTACAATAATGCCAATGTAGGTTATTTAATGTCCGTGTTAGTACTCCCTTAGTACTCGCAGTTGCTAAGTTCAGCTTTACAGGTGAACAGTTCTACACACCTATAGACTGTTGTATTGTATTTTTACACGTCATAGGAGAATTTTCTAACACTATAATACAAACTGAGAAAGATTTGCTTTCGTATTGGTTTCACAATCTTGCATTTGCAATACAATTTGTTAAACAAAATTTTCTGAGGTAAAATATGTTTTTTTTTTTTTTTTTTTTTTTTTTTTCAATTGTTGTTTTTTAAACTCCTTTAGCGAAAGTATAATAAATTTTCACACGTGTCAAATTTAAGTGAGTAGTTTGTTTTGATTCCAATTAAAATCCTATATTTTCCTTTTTGTGTGAAAAAAAGATAAGTTATACAACAGTTGACATCTAATGGAACATCAAAGACAAGTATTAGGGAACATTATGTTTAAATTGCAGTAGTAATTTTTATATATAAATATTTAATTGTAAAAGTATTTAATATTTACTTTTTTTTCATTTTTTTTTTTTTTTTTTATGAATAACCTGTTAACTGTGTATATACTTTTTTTTTTAATGTAAACACATGAAATGGAATGAATCTGTATACTATGGCCATGAGAAAATTTATTCTGTATATATATATATATATATATATATATATATATATGTATACATATTCTTTTTTTTTATTTCTGAAGCATTATTGCAACTGGTCTGAAAATTAAAAATCTGAGACAATCGGTACAGCAACGTCACGCAACGGGCAATATTCACACAAATTATAACAGTATACACATATATATATTCATGTAAAAAAATAATCTCACATATGAAATAAGTGGAAAATAACAGATTCAGCTTTCTAATTGCCCTTAAAATTTAGTTAAATAAACCTGTGCTTAAAAGTTGGTGATATTTTTAACTCGATTATTGTTTCGTACGTCAACTAATAGAATTTTATGTATCCACAAATTAAAAGAAAAATATTCTTTGCTTTTTCTTCAATCAAACTGAAATACTTGTACAATATTACGTATATCTGTAAAGAAACATTTGAAATAAAACAATAACATTGCATTTTTATTATTTCGAGATATGCTGGCATGTACTAATATGAAATGGATATTTGCGATAACTATTTAAAATTTAGTACTATATCGCTATAATATAACTTTTAAAAGTAGACACTAGTTTCTGTTTGATTATTAAAATCTCTCAGGAATAAAACTGACGAAACATAAGAATAAACGAAAATTTTATTCCACATTTATATAATCAAGAAAAAAATAGTTTATTGTTCTTCAGCTTAATTTAAAAGAATCTTGCAGGGCATTTACATTCACTTCTCTCACCTTGCTATTTTTATAAATTCTTTTACATGTATTATACTTCTATTTAAAGTGAGGTGGGAGTATTCCTTCAACAAACCTTAATTAGCTGTTGTACCCATATTTATAAAACATTTCTCTTATTAACTAATATACATTTTTAATGTTGTTGTTAATTTAACAAAATTTATTAATTTAAATTAAAATGTATCCTCCCGATATGATCTTTAAATTATTAAATATGAAATTCCGCATTTATTTATTTATTTTATTTGTTTATTTATTTGTAGTCATAGCAGGACGAAACAAAAAAGAAAGAAAAAGAAAAGTGACATTTCTGAATTTATGAGATCTTTAAACACGTAATTAAAATATAAACTCGACGTCGAAAATTAGACTGAAAACAACATAGTGTCTACCACACGTTTACAGCCAAGTATTTTTCATTCTTAAACATATTATTCGAACAAAGTATAAAAATCTCAGCGATTTAATAAATTATAGCCAAACATATACATTTACTTTAATTTAGATATAAATGTTTACTTTCTTTAAATTACATACTAAACACATAGCGAATTTAAATTTCGAAGAGTGAAGGAAAGACATAGCGCCACTTAAAGTCTTACTTCCCGGAACTTCTATATGCAGCCCTCTAAAATTCCGAATAGTTTTGTATGACCTTGTAAATAAATAACCAAAATTTTTCGACAATATTTAATATAAAACAAGATTTTGTGCTCTTAATAAATATACATTTATTTTATTTTATTTGGTGCGCTGAAAATTTTGATGTGTACAAACAAGAAATTTAGTCCATAGACGTAATCTATTTCAATAATTTTTAATGTCTCAGTAAACAATCAATTTATTTCGATTTTAGTAAATAATTTTATCTAACATCTGTATTTGATAAAGACTTTGGATGCAAATTTAAACTTTTGTTTTTCTTTTCTTTCTTTCTTTCTTCTTCTTTTTCTTCTTTTTTTTTTTTTTTTTTTTTTTAGATATGTTGATATTCATATATTCATCTCAAAGGCACTGATACATATCAACTGATACATACCAAATATGATTTTCTAAATATAAAATTTTCCCAAAAAGTGTAAAGAAACAAAAATTTATTTTTCGATTATTCGACCAAAAAAGAATTTTTCTATATATGCATAGTAGAAAGTATAATATTATAAAAATCTGTTGAAAAATATATCCTCATAATTTTATTAGATTTATTTTTCAATGCTTGAAATACAAGATATTTTTGAGAGTTTTACTGTTTTATATTTTTCAACAATATTACCCTTACCCAAAATAAACATATCAAATGAATACTCAAAGTAAATATAATCATTTTAGTACAAATTTTAAATTAATTTTTCAAATGCATGTAATACGTTTTTACATGTGCAACGTTTTTCTTTTTCTTTTCTTCGGTTTCTGTCGTTAAACTTTAATTACTGTTATTTTTATTGAGCCGTATATAAAAGGATAGGAAACAGAACAAAATAATATAAACGTATTTACAATCAGTCAGTGCCGGTCATTACCACCTTTTTATTTTCTGAGTAACACTGATTCGTTTGAATGGCTTCCGTACTAAACACGAAATCTCTTAGTCGATATTTAACTCTTTCTTTTATCTGTTTCTAATGTTTTTGTGAAACACAATATTTTTATGGCAAACACCAACGAATGCTTTTAACAATATAATGTTTATTTTATTTACTGTTTTTTATATTTATTTTATGTTTTTTAAATGAGATTTCTAGTGATAATAGGAGCACCATTAGGAATAATTTTATTTTTATATATTTTTTTCAAAATCAATAATAAAGGTTTTACTTTTGCGGCAGATTTATTTAAACAGAAGAATGAAATTACAAATAAGTTTATATGCTTCATATGTTATGAAAATGATTTTAACGTGTTTATGTGATGTCTTGTTATGCATGTGCTTATAAAATTTAAATTTATATTAAGTTTTGTTTTATTCCTTAACGGGCATCTTGAGACATATGATAAAGAGAGAAAAAAAAAAAAGACACAAAAAACAGATTTTGTTTTTTTTCGAAAATATTTCATTGAATCAAAGTATGACTGCCCGAATTCAAGTGTCAAAGCATTCTTTTCATTTTTAGGAAGGATACATTTTATTTTTCAATAATCAAATAGTAATAATTTTTCTGAGTGTAATATTTAAAGTTAAGAATGACACAAGTAGCACAATAAATAATTAATTTATTGAGAAAACAGGTGAACACATGGAAAGGTTTAATGTATGTAGTCATTTTTAGAATTACATGGTTTAATGTTTTAAAGAGGTGTGGTCGGCATGAGTAATAAGTAATCTAATAATTAAAAATATTTGCATACATAAACAATTTATTTTATCAAAAAAGAAGTCATTCATTAAATAAATGTCACACATTGATCAAGTAGACTCGTATATTAATATATATACATATATTTTTTTTTTCAGTATTAAGAGTTAATTTATTTATTTGTTTATTTTAATGTCACTTTATATTTTGCGTTGTTTATAGTTTAGTTTTCAAGTTAAATAAATAAAATAATAATAATAATAATAATAGACGATAGACCGATTTCTAATGGTTTAAATAAAAATTTGGCCTGATTCATAAACCTTAAGTTAATATTTTTCGGAATGAAAGTGACAATACGTGCATACGCATTATCATCATGAATATACAGTATAGTTATGAACCTTGTCCTCTAAAAACATGAACATGCCTTAATTCATCAAACATTCACCATTAGACATATATTAAACATCAAAACGTTATTCAAAAAGCTGTAAAATTTTACAGAATCAAATAAAATTTCAAAATATTCAGATTCAATAATTAGCAATATATATATGGTCTTCATTAAATATGTATCCAACGATTGACACGGTTTCCGATACACAAGTAAACGAATATACAAAGTTTCAGCATTCTTCCATGAAACGGTAAGGCATATAGTAAGACAATAGATCTGACGCAACTTCTGACGATGTCACGGAAATGCCTCAACAGGGAATTCTTTGACTGTAAAAAATTATCGATTGTAGACATTTGAAAAATCACGCAAAAATTACTAGTGTAAACAACGATAACATAAACAAGTAAACGTATTTACATTATGATTTGAAGCAAATCCATGAAAAAGTTTGTATAAACATGTTTTTACGTTTTTATATTTAAAATTTGAATTTCGTATATCATCTAATTAAGCATATAGAAAGATTTTACTCACAACAATATATTTTCGGGGTTGGAGGGAGATAGGTATATAAACAAAATTAAAGATTTTTGATTCTTTATATTGAATCGTTTTATATTTTTTAGATATATTTAAAAGATTATGTTTCTTATCCTGTTTCCATGTAAATTTCCCTTCGATAGTATCCCAGTAAGATAATATTTTAAGGAATTTACGAATTTGATTACATTTA
Source organism: Salticus scenicus (assembly GCA_963930645.1). Lineage (NCBI taxonomy): Eukaryota > Metazoa > Arthropoda > Arachnida > Araneae > Salticidae > Salticus > Salticus scenicus. The sequence continues at coordinate 169,736,228 of OZ005650.1, read as the reverse complement.
CAATACAAATAATTTAATGAATAAAAATCATTGTAAGTAAACAATTTAAATTTACAAAAATGTACAACAACTGTTTCATTTAAAAATAATGACACGCCCCTTCATCTGGTGAAAAAGCAAGATGTGAGTACATCATGAAAGCAGTAAACTGTACTCATGCCTAAAAAGAAATTTAAAAGGACTTCTGCAAAAGGCTAACTCTGAAATATAAATTGTTAAACTTTGGAGCAGTATTGTTATCTAACAAACACAGGAGAAACAAAGATGTAAAAATCGATTGAAACAAGTCAAAATCTTAAATAAATAAATAAATAAATAAAGAATGTTATTTGTATGTATTCAATACAAATTCTATGAAAAAATTGAAAAATGAACAATATTACTCTTTTATTTATTTATTTTTTCAATCTAACACATAACTTTACATAAACCATGTAAAAACTATACTACTTAAATTTTATTATTATAGATATTTAAAACTTCTCCTAGTTAAATGTACCTTTATTTTAAAATAAATTAAATTTTATTATTCAACAATTATATATCTATTCGGGATAAAATTGATTACAGCAACTGATGTACGAAACTACTTATATTTCAGAGCATTCAGATCATTAAGGAATTCACAGAGAATATCATTAAATCATACCTTTATCGAAAACGTATTGGTAAGCAACGTTAAATTAAACTGTTAATAATAATAGCACATTACGTAACGACTTCATTAAAATATTTAAATATTTTAAAAGTTCAGCTGATTTTGTATGTTTCTCTATATGACTAATCATTAATCAGTTTATATCCCCTGAAATCTATCTAAATAAAAAACCAGAAATTGCCAGATTTAACAACTTCTACTTTAGGTATTTTTCAATATAAATTAATTTGTGTAAAAAATGGAAAAATGCATAAAAATGTGAAGTATTTTTAAATACCTTATTGACAATGTAAGAAAATATTTTTTGTATTCAGCAAATCTGGCTAATTATATCTTTCGTATGATCCCATTTTCAACCCACTTCTCCCATATCTAATATTTTAAAAGTGTATCAAAGATTTCAGGTTTGCCCTGTTTGCCTATTAATATATAGATATCAATATAATTGAAATCAGGAACTTAAAATGCCTTCTATTACATTTTTGGGCCACCCTGTATAATATACTTGGCATGTTAATTATTTAATATTCACATAATTTTGTAAATTATAGATATTTCTGTCCATTTTTCTGGTTTCTGGGAGTTGTAGATGAAAGCAAACAGCATCCGGTCTTTTCTAAATCGAACGAAAGCATTCGAAATGAGAAAAAATACAGTACAATTCTGCATGGTATCCATGCAGGAAATAGAAAGAAAACAAGACTGGCGTTTTTAAACACAAAGTAAAATATATTTTTATATGCACCATAATATGCAAGTGTTTGCAACATATATACAATTCTTCGTCAGGCGAACGAAGTAGTAAGGAGTGCTGCAAGCAAATGTGTTGCTTTAAAGCTTTGATTATAGCACTCGTGTCTGCTTTGTTCCAAAAGGCCATACTTTTTTCAACACGAAACAATTTTTGCGTGTTCTTGCATTTTATGGTATATACTAAAAGGTATCTACTCATTATTTAGAAAAGTCTTACAATATATATATATTATTTTACCGTATGTAATGGAAGTATTGTATTTGGTCCAAAAATTCGATATCGATTTCACCTAATTTACACGTTTTAAGGTCCCTTGAATCCAAAAATTTTGTTTTTGGCAATTGTTCAGTGTTTGTGTATGTATGTATGTGTGTATGTATGCGTCTGTGTATGCATGTGTGTGTGTGTATGTAAGTGTGTAATTTGTCCTGGCTATTACATCTCGGAAACTAATATAGATTGAACTACGAAACTTTATAATTAATACAGGTCTTGTGTACAGATGGATTTTCCAAAATTGGATTACCGGAAGTAGGACATTCGATACAGGAAGTGGGGCTGTAAGTCAGTATCTCAAAAACGGCTCTTCTTCAAATTTGCTATATAAATAACAATCTATTAGATGTCCTTTCAAATGATATAGTTGGTTAGTTCAGGAAAATTGATAGGTCTCCTGTATAAATAGCACAATTTCAGGTCTCGCTAGGGCGTTCCTTTAGAAATGTCTGTACGGATTTCATTCAAACTCGCCATATTGACTCCCTTTTAAATATCCTATTGTATGCCATTATAGTTTTCCGATCAATAATTGATTTTTTTATAAATGCTGGTATCTCAAAAACGGCTCTAGCGATTTTCTTGAAAATTGTTATATAAATCTATTTGTTTCCCATGTATTACGTGGTTATTAGAGGAAAATTAACACTTAGGTAGGTCATCTTCAGATCTCGGAAATTTGTGTTTCAAAAAATAAATAAATAAATAAATAAATAATAAATAAATAAATAAATAATAAAATAAAATAAAATACTACCCTTTTTTTTTTTTTTTTTTTTTTTTTTAACCTCGCTATATGTAAGGTCCGTTTTATATGTCTTTATATGTGTATAAAGTTTCTCTTACCGGAAAAAGTTTAGGTTTCTATATCTTTAGGTCACTTTTATGTTTTCTGATCACATTATCTGTCAAAAATGCATATAATATGCATAATAGTGGGTAATGGAAGTCGTGTAGTTGTCTCACACCAGATTTTTTATACGATAATCAGTGGTATATGTTTAAAAGAGATTATTGGGGCAGTTCTTAGTTTCAACAAAATTTGGCAAATCGACTGACAACTAAATTAAATTAGGCTACATCAAATTAGTAGTAAAAATAAAGAAGTTATACTTCTGATTGCTAAATGATGATATTATTTACATGCACACTATGCAAAATGAAAATGCTGAAAATTTTACAGTAATTATCTGTTTTATTACATAATATGAATTGTAATTTATGTATTTTTTTTGGTTAATTATTTGTATTGAAATATTTCTACAAAATCTCATACTGTATTCAACTAAAAAAAAAAAAGTATACCGACCATTCGGCAAGGTTGCACAATGAAATATTCAATCCAGTGGGCTAACTCCGCTTCCATATCTTACAAAATTTGCTATGCCTTATCCTAGTTTGTTATTTAACTTTACTAGAACTCGTTAATATTTCATATTTTATGCAAATACACAGTATTAAATAATTTCCATAGTCCAGGTTTTAAATCAGAAAAAAATATTCTAGTTTTATGATGAAAATACACACAATACAAGTTTATGCGAAAATATTCCCTTTTATACAATGCTATGAAAATCGAAAATTTTTAATAACGTACGAAATTTTGAATTTTGAATGTTGAAAATTAATAGGGTCCTTGCCCTATTAGTGCCCTAATGTGATAAGTGTTATTTAAGAATTTGTCCGTTATCTTCCCGACCATTCGGTTTTATCGTGAACACTAATAAAATAATATATTAACCTTCCAACAAATTAACAATCTGTACCATAGAGGGGGGCACTACATCCAGTTTTTAACTCTTTCCAACAGAGTTGAAAAGTGTTTTTAACTTCGGTCTGTCTGTCTGATTTCGCTCTAGCTCCCGTAATTATTCGTGGAAATCCTTGAAAGTGATATGTTATTCAAGTTTAATATTGTATGACCCCTATGACAAAATTGAGTAAATACCATAACTGGCTTTTGTACAAGGACTACCAAAGGAGGACTACCAAAAGCTCTATGGAAGCATTTTTATAATTCCTATTTCAAATGATTCTATTACACATACGATAGTGAAATTGTTATTTTAATTAATATGCTGAATTTTCTTTTGTATATAGAATATGGTATGTTATGTGTGAGTTAAAATTTACAGATACATACTAAAATTGTCAGATACATTAAGGGCTACGATAAGAAATTTTATTTCCGTTTTTATTAATAACTTTTAACGCATTTCAGCAATAATTAAGAGTGATTATGAATTGAGTTAAATTATTTGTCTATATTTTTGTCTTCCTGTTTATCCATTGTGGGATCATATAGACTTTATATTATTGGTTAAATAAGGAAACGAGTACGTACATTTAAAAAAAGATTGCTATTTTATGTAAAGTACATGATTTTTTGTTCTTATTTATATAGAGGTCGAAAATTTTCAGAAGTATCCAAGTTCCTCTTAACTATCGCACCATAAGAACTAGAAACATTCAGGTATGTGACAAGTACAGGACTTCCACTACACATGTTACAATAATTATAAGCTCAGAAATATATATATATATATATATATATATATATATTGATTGTTGATGTATAAAATATTTAGAACTATCCAGCAGTTTCGTATCCCATAACACTATTTATCTTGTAGTTCAGAATATTTCTAGGAAATGTGAACCAGTAGATAAAATTGTATGTAGTGTAACGAAATAAGTAAGTAAATAAATAGATATCAGAAAAAAAAAAAAAAAATGCAATCCGGAAAATGGCAAAACAAAAAAACAAATGATGCTTTGTCTCGTATCATTTGATTAATGACTCTATAGAACCTCATATTATATCAATTTCGTGAATAAAAGAGACGAAAATTAAGGACAAGTTTTGTTTGCAACAAACATTTTTTTTTTTTCTTTTTTTATGCATCCTATAAATTCATTTATATATCTATAAATAAATAAATATATACATATATATATTGGTACTTAAGGTGTAATTTTTAAATTGAGATGAAATTTTAAATTTTATATCTCAGTAGTTTATAACGAAATACAAAATGCACTAAAAGTACAAATGCACTGTACAGTCACCCAAAAAAAAAACGCCACCCCCCCACCTAACTTTGCCGTAAATTATCGTAGAAACATGCGACTGGTACCAATCAGTTTGTAATAACGTCTAGTTTATAATGTTATAGTTAGATTTTACTTAGGGGGTCGTCTACATATTAAAACTGACATCAACTTCATTTTTTTCAATGGTAACCCCCATTTTTTATAATTTATTTGAATTCTTTGGATCAAATCATCACGGAAAATGGTATATTGTTTTATATATTTCGCTCAATTTTTCATAGAGTTATAAGCTGTCAAAGTTTGGGGGTGCTAATGTTAAATGAATGTGACAAACATTAAATCATATCTTCCGAAATAATTATGATATTTAAATTCTGTTTTTTTTATTCGTTAGAATGAAGTGACCCAAACATATTCCATGCAAATTTTTGCTAAAAAAACATTTTTTGAATTATGAAAATTATTAATAAATTCATATTTGAAAAAATTATGAATTATGACCTATGTTAATTTTTGCACGAATAGAACGGGCATCATCAAAAACATGGGTTTCCAAATTTACAGCTCGTTCCTAACATTATTTTTTGAGTTACAGTGATATTTCACTTTTTATTCCTGTTAGGGGGCCGTCACTTGTTATAATCTGTACCCTCTATAAATAAATGTTTGTATATAATTTGACGGAAAACTATTTTAATTTACCTTTATGTTATTTTTATTGTTTCCTAAGCAATATTTCGATGTTTATTATACAAATTGGCATATTTTTGTAAAGTTATCACAATGTAGGCGAGGGATTGTGAAAGAATTTCAAAAGAAAAGAAGCCCCTCTGATTCGCTGAAACACTATTTTAAAAAAAAAGACAAATTTGCATATTCCTATTTGACTCTATATGTGACGCTGGTATGCATAAATCACAATGGTATTTACTACATCGATTATTGAAGACAAAACTTAAATTATTTAATTACAAATATGCAAAATTATTTTGCTTTATATTATAAAGTTTTAGAAAATTTGTGAAAAGGCGTGGCTTACGGTACAAGATGTTAAGTCTTTCTTCATAAGTATCAAATATCTTTTTCTAGTTTTTCGCTGCTAAAATTCTATTTTAACCCTGTTATACTTTTTTTCGCATTTCAATATTCAAGAGTACGTACACCTCTAGTTAAATATCATGTTTTAGAAAACACGGTACAGCGAAACTGATTGCATGAAACAGCAATTATGAGTTCGACAATCGTTTTATTATTATTATTATGAATATTTAATAATTTTAAAAAGATTTTTTACCATAAATTTTCTGTTTAAATTTTGTTGTGACATATTTGCATTTGGTTACTGTACCGTTTGTAAGCTTTGTGTTATTTAAAATTTATCCCATAATGTAACATAATAAAATATCAAATTTCTATTAAAAGTTTTTTAATACAGAATCAAATAGTGAAAAATTGCTTTATTATTATTATTATTATTTTTTTTTTTTAAGTTTATAAGATCTATTATTGGAACATAGCTCAATAGTATTTATTTTCAGTTTCCTAATCACGAAATCAAACTCACAGTTATTATGGAATAAAAATTTAAAACAAAGGAATTGTCTTATTACTTTCAAATATATAGATATTGATCTTACAGAATCCTGAAATTTCATTTAAAAGACTTTAAACGTCTGAATTTAAAAATTCAAAATAAAATAAATTAATCTAAATGCTTTTAAAGTTGAAATGGGAAGATTTCAAAATATATGAAAATTGGCATTTGTGTTTTGAACATTTTGGTGCGGCAGATATTAAAAACAATATTTTTATGATGAGCTGAACCTGAGCTTAAGAGAGGGCGGATCCAGCTATTTAGCACAAGTGATATCACCTGACTAAAACCAGAATAAACAACATTTTAATATATTCCGGGATATTTTTAGCCCACTGTTATTATATTTTTTTTTTTTTTCAAATTTCAACACTAGCTACAGTACGCTTACGTCCTATTTACATTAAGCCTTGATATGGAAGCTATGTTGCTGTTTTTCGATGCTGCGAAATTTACAAAATATATTTGTGTTAATATACTATACAGATAGAAGAATAATTATATAATATCAACAAATCTTCTTTAATCAATATGTTTATATACATTACTGTATGGAAATGTTTATATATGAATATTGTATTTATTTTTAATGAGAGATATAAACACAAAATATTAAAAAAAAAAAAAAAAAAAAGAAAAGAAAATGTGTTATAAATTTTTATAAATCAAGCAAAATATATATGCATATTTGCCAACCTAACCCGTAACATTGTTAGTTCCCGCCCCTGTGTGTACACAATTTAATTTTTAGAGTAATTAACTTCAAATACATTTACGATTAACTCATTGAGCGCCACGCGAATTCTTATGGAAATCCCATTCAGGCCACACGTGCTGCTTAGAAGCGTGTTATGTTTATCGAGTTTCAATAAACCCCATTAGGCCTTAACGATATAATCCTATAAAAATCCTATTAAAAAAAAAAAAAAAAAAAAACATGAAGTAAATTTTAAATAAATTGTCAGTAATTATTTAAAACTATGTAAGTTCTGTAGTTTTATATCATATTTTACACTGCCGGCTGACTTAGCCTAAATGGAAAGATCAGTGTCAGCCACCGATGGCTGACACGGCTCTAAAAAGACTGATGTGAAAAAAATGTACGGAAAGGGGCGGGACCAGTAATCTTCCGGAATAGGTTGACAAGAATGTATATACATAGAGCAAAGCCAGAAAATGTTCTTTATTTTTCATGAACCAGATGAATGGTACTTTTTCTCTGAATAGTCTATGTATTAAATATAATGCTGCTTTAAATACCCTTTAAATGAAAAGTTTTATTACATAAAGTAATTTTCTTGCACTCTACAGCTCCCAAATGACACACAATGCAAAACCCCGCCTTTTTCCAGTGTTTAAAGGGTATTAACGTTTAATATGCTTTATATTCGTTTTGATCTTTCCTTCTCCTCCTTATCTTCTTCTTTTTTCCTTAAAAAAAAAATAAAAGAGTTATGTAACAGTTGGACCTTTTCAAGTGAAAATTTAGATTAAGGGTAGTCAGCGTTTCTACACCCACCGTCCACTTCGGTATCTGTGTTAAAGTGTAGAATTTTAGAACATCCCATTAAGTAGTAGGATTTATTATTTTGCATATTAATTTGTTACACATTATAAAATATAAAAGCAAAAGAATACCGTGGAGATTTATGTAAAAGTTTTTAATAATATCATGAAAAAATAATAATAATAATAATTAATTAGAAAAATAAATAAATAAAAATAAAAAAATCTGTTTTAATATTTTAAAAAAGTCAATTAAAGAAAATTGAAGTACTGCAGTATCGGAACAAACTCCCATTGTCACTGTGAAACGGCCGTGGGAACCAGGTTGAGTGCCGCCGTTTCAGACAATTATACGGCAGCATGAGTTAAAATAATTTTGAATTTTCAAACAAATTTAAAACCATTCATCTTTTTTTTTTCTTTTGATAGATATTTTAATATCTATTCAAGCTATTTAATTTTCTTCGTATGAAGTGAACTATCTGATGTTTAATCAATAGAAACCAATAAAAATCTTTTAATTTATAAACTAACTCAGAAACTTCTGTTTTTTCCGGTTTGAAACTTAATAAATAATGTATACTGGGTGCTAGATCGTGATTTATATTTTCTAAATGTATAGACGGACCCCTAATACATTTTTACGTGTAACTCTATTTAAAATTAATTTAAGGTATATAAATAGGTATGTTTTTCGAACCGCCTTGATCTCAGAAATCTGAATATGAAGTCAAAAATTGGGGTTGCCATTGAAGAAAATGAAGTTAATGCCAGTTTTAATACGTAGACGACCCCTTAGGCAAAATTTAACAATACCGTTATAAACTAGACGTTATTACAAATCGATCGGTACCAGTCAAATGTTTCTGCGATAATTTACGGCGAAATTAGGTGGGGGGGGGGTGGCGATTTTTTTTTGGGTGACTGTACAAAAACAAATATGTAATTAAATAAAGAAGCAAATTTTTATAAATTTTATGCCTCGATAAACGAAAATGATAATAAAAATTAAATATCCTAAATGAAATATTTTGATAAAATATATCTGAAATTAAGCAAAAAGAAAAATGTGTCTGTATTTTAGAAAAGTTTGATAGATGCGTTTCATGCTTCGAGATAGGAGACTTTAAAACAAAAGTAATCTAGACACGTATGCTTTCAAAAAAAAAAAAAAAAAAAAAAAAAAGAAGTTACATTGAACACCACAATTGGCAGACGTATATTTTAGCAAAATATTATTACTATCATTATTATTATTATTTTTGTCATGAATAGTTTGTAGCTCTATAAAATTTTGCATTATTGCAACATAAACTGTCACCTAAAATAATGCTTTCAGGTATATTGTTCATTTCATCATATTTATCATACATTCAGTATAAAATTGCTGAATACAATGTTTTTATGTGAAATCTTTTTTACTGCATAAGATCAGAAAGCGGAATAGACACGATAACTTGTAAAACAGCAACGGTAATAGATTATCACTATTATTATTATTTTACAGTAGAGGTCCAGTATTTTTTTTTCTTTTTTTCAGTACATTGCTAGAAAATGATGTATTAATTTGTATTACTTTTATTTTTTATTTTAAATTTCTTTTCAAAGTTAAAGTTAATTTGCAATTGATAATGGAATAATTTCTTTTAAAATTTTGTGTTACTCGTGAAAGCCTATAAAAAATTATACAAACAACTATCAGGTCAAAAAAATTGTATTATTAGGTTGTTGTCCATTAATAATTTTTATTATCGATGGATGTCATTGACAGTGAGTTATACAAAAATAATCTGGTGTGAAACAACCACACGACTTCCATTACCCACTATTTTAGAATTTTTTTAGAAATAATATGATCAGAAGACATAAAATTGACCTAACAAAATAGACACCTCAAATTTCCTATAAGAGAAAGCTGATATATATATATATATATATATAGAAAGACATGAAAAATGGAGTATACGTAGCAAGTAAAAAAAAAAAAAAAAAAAAAAAAAAAAAGTTATTTTTTGAAATACCAAATTCCGAGATCTAAAACTGACTTACCTAATCTGTTTGTTTGTTAATTTTCCTGTAATAACCATGTTATACATGAGAAAGGATATCTAAAATGGAATTATGTAACAATTTTAAGAAAATCGTTAGGGCCGTTTTTGCAATAACAACTTTTGCCAAAAATTGACATGCTCAATTAGTGTCCCAAAAACCTTAATTACATACGAAAGGATATTTAAAAAGGAGATAATATGACGAGTTTGAAAAAAAATAAAAATAAAAATAAAATAAACGCACTTGCTAGACCTGAAATTGAAATATTTATACAGAGCACCTACCAATTTTCCTGAACTAATCAACTATATCAGACGAAAGGGCATCTTATAGAGCGTTTATATAGCAAATTTAAAGAAAATCGTTAGAGAAATTTTTGAGAAACGGTCTTACTGTCCCGCTTCCGGTTTTCGATGTCCCAATTACTTCAATTTTCACGAAAATTTGGAAAATTCATCTATACACTAGTATTTTCTTATTTCTGAAATTTCGTACTTCTATCTTTAATAGTTTTGGAGTTATGATAGCCAGAAGATTTCAATGGACTCAGGAGACCTTAAAACATGAAAAGCAGGTGAAAATTCGACATCGACTTTTTGGACCAAATACAGTACTTCCATTACCTATGGTAGTCGGGTAATGCAAGTAAAATTAGTCTTTTTTCATCTTTCATGTATAATGCTATTTTTGAATTATGCAAATTAAACCAAAAATTATATTTATTATATATGGCATAATGATTTTTAATACGTTGTAAAGATTCATCTTAAGATTTTCCGACACAGTTTTCCTTAAATAATAAATCATTTAATTTTAACTAACTGAAAAATATGATCTGAAAATTAAAACATGGATTAATTAAATTTCTTTAATATCGAAATTGCAGAACAGTAAAAATGGATAAACTCATATTTTCGAGAACACAGTAAACAATAAAAAGTAGCAGTAATCCTCACAATGTTTTCAAAGTGCCATATTCTGAAATAAATGTACTCACTGATAAAAAATAAAATAAAATAAAATAAAATTAACAAATAATCTCAACTGTCTCATTATAATAACATACATTTTGCTACCCATACGTGAAACTTACCTATACATCATTTGCATTAAAATAGTAAAACATAGACGATATGAAAATATCTTAATATCCGTGTAAGAGAAAATTAATATTAAAGCTTGAAATTTAACTATACATTTAAACATAAAATTTCAGCTTATTAGATAGCAATTCCTTATTTCACAGTAAATTATAAAGAATATTAAGTTATTGATGTTTCAGAAATAGCAGCAGAAAAGTTTTTCAGTTTTCACTTGAGATATTTTCAGTATACAACATTGAGTTGTGAAAAAATAAATTCTTAATCTTTATTAAATTTATTGCAATTTTTTAAAGGATATTAGAATTAATGCGCCTACATTTTATATCGAGCGAGAAAAAATGCAGTGGTCGCTTTTATACACAAAATCAATCATTTTCACTTTTTTAAAATATTAACTTAGATATTTTCATAACTATAATATAATCATGTTTTCCTTTGAATGTTTCTATTTAGAAATTAAAATTTATTAATGACTTATACTTGATGATTTGTTTGACTGTTTATTTAAAATCAATACACTTATAATTCAAAGGTATGAAATATATAATGACTATATAATGAAATATATAATGATATATAATGAAATATAGAGTGATATATATATGAGATATACATGACTTATAATTCAAAGGTTAAAGAATGAAGGTTCAATCAGTAAACAACAAGTTTTGCTCTCAAAGATAGTAGACCGAATGTAACTGGTTGGATTTCATATTATTCTGGTCGGCATAGAATTTCGCAGTTTTTTGTGATTTTTATACTGAAAACTAGCATGAGTATGAGTTGAGACCCTTACAATTACTTCACAGAAGGGCACTCCCTCCAGACCCAGATTCTTAGCGCAGTTATTTGGCTTTAATCCTGACATGGCTACATTAATACATCACCCTTTATTAAGGGACATTATTAAAGTATGGCGTTTAACACGGGAAATTAATTTTTTTTAATTTTCGTAATTTCGCGTATATAACCCGCAGCGGAAGGTAACCCGCAGCATAAATATATATATATATATATATATATATATATATATATATATATATATATATATATATATATTTAAAAATAATTATAACTAAAAGATATTCCGCACTAGAAGATACCCCGTACTTCTAAAATCACATGATCGACAATTTATAATTTCAATAATAATTGCTATTATTTTAATAATAAGTAGGAAAAGATACAAATAATAAACAAATAAATTTACTTACCTATAATGAGAAAGCAAATAATCGTAACTTAATATTTATCTTTCTCTCTATATAAATTACTATAAACTGGATTAACATCTAATGTTTAACATCTTTACTCAATTTTAAAAAAAAATGCAGATTAATAATAAATTTATTTACAAAATTCATTCAAATCCATCGAAATCAAATTATTCCGTATCAGAATTAAAATGTTTCACTATTGTTTGGGACAGTCCGTCTTTATCATCCTTATTATCTTCGCCCACTGACCTCAATTTCATCGTCATTATACGTTAATAATCCAGACTTTTTTAATCCAGATTTTACCGTTTCGATAGTAATCTCAAGCGATTTTTACCCATTCAGCTACTTTCACTAGAGGTGCTTTTTTTAAAGATTTCTTGACTTAGTGTATTCCTTAAGGCCGCTAGACATGAAGTCCTCCCACTTATCTGGAACTTTGCTATTGAAAGATCGGTTAACAGAAATGTCTAATGGTTGTAATAATTTCGTCAAACAATCAGGGATCACCACTAAATTTGCTCCAACATTTCGCGAGTTAAAAACTCTTTTTTACTACATCATCTATGACCCGTTCATAACCTACGTTTTAGTGGAATGAGCTTTCATGGAGTCCATAATGAACAGTCCTTTAGAGTTAAAATGTGACTGGTGCTGATATTCTCCTTGTTAGCGACAGATACCCCGCACCGGATGATAGTCCGCAGGACATACAATGCCAGGTTTTTTTATAGATTATCCGCGGGTTAAATACGCGAAATTACGGTAAATACATTTAAAACAGATTCTTAAAAAAACAAACATGCATACACTCTAAAAAATTTTTGTAACGTTACTCGTATACATCAGATACGTTCCTAGTTTTTCTACACTGTAAAAAAAATAACTATAACCAGCTGCAAGAAACTCTCTGTAATTGGACAAAATCATTATTTTCTCCAATCATAGACAGTTTCTTGCAGCTGGTAATATTTATTTTTTTACAGTGTGAGTTCGGAGCAGGTTCCTGAGAATAACAGGTTTTCATCCATGAAACGTTCCTGGTTTCAGAAATGTAGTATTCTTTTCAATGAGTGTACATTTGATGGTTACTGATTTTTTTAGGAACATTACTGGTAAATCTTGAGCACATTAGCTGCTCAAAATGTCCTAGGAATGTGTCGGAGCTTTTTTTTTTTTTTTTCTTTTTACAGTGTAATACCGCTTACGTACAAATAAAAAATTCTTTACATATTATTTAATTCTTCATCTACCGTATTATGATACAAACAAAAAGTGTATTTTTTTTTTCAGTTGCTTAAGACTATTTTTAAAAGATGCAGTAAAAATTTACATATCAACTCATCTTAGTAATTAATTAGTATATCACTGGTACGCACACATCGGAAAGGTGTTTAGATCTTATAAAAATTTAAAATAATATTTACTATTTGTGTTCCTTATATTTTTTCTAAGACTGATGAAAAAATATTATGTAAGAAGAATAGGTATTAATTATACCACGTGGTAAGAAGGAAAAAATGCCAAGAATAAATAGCGAGAGCACTCTATAAAAATAGTTTGTAAAACAAACAAGAAAGAATAAACCTGCAGTACTCATTGATTAGTAACAATTTCCAACTGTACGCAATTGTTGTATCGAATAACTATTAATATTCTTTTTGCCTACGTTATCGCACAACAGACAGAAAGACTGAAAAACATACAGATAGACTAATTGATTTTAAAATTAATCTTAGGCATTTTGGAAAGTGCTAAAAAGGCTTAACGCAAAAGAAAATGCAGCCGTTAGATTATAATTACATGTTTTAACTCTCTGAATATTTTACTGTAGCCCTGTAAATCTGAAAGTTAATCATATGATATTCTAGACAAAACAATATTTCAGAATATTATAATACATGTCAATGTTTTTAAGATTTTTGTAGTAGAAAGTTTTTTAAATATAACTTTTAAAAAATACTGTCCTAAAACGTAATACATTGACTTTTCTTTTTTGTTGTTGTTGTTGTCCCTGTAAACAAACTAGTTGTACAAGACCTATTAATGACATTTTAAATAGGGAACATTCCACAGGGAACTTGAGTGTATCATTTTTTAAAAAATCTCAAAATATTCACGGATGATAGGATCCGGAGACAAACACATAGAAAGGTAGACAATCGGACAGAGAGATGCACAAATTGAAATCATATTCCCACTAAAATTATAAGAAAGTGCTAAAACGCTCATGTAAACAAAAGTGCAATTCCAGCAAATTTTTATTAATAGATCTTAATGTAACTGATTATTTTTGTGTAAATCTAATGCTAATCATACATTACAAAGAAAGCACACTCTTTTGTGCATACGAATAATATATTTCAATTGCATTAAGCTTTGTGGAAAACAAAATTATTAAAATTTGGTTTATAAAAATAACTCTCATACAACACAATACTTCGCAGTACTTTAAAGTACTCCTGTACACAAACCAGTTAGAAATGTACCCTATTTTACATAGGAAAATCCGATAGGGAATTAAATAATATATTAAATTTTCATTAAATTTTCTTTACATTAAAGGTATTAAAATATGATTTATAGAAACTCCTCTCATAGAACACAATGCTTTCGAATAATTTTGGGTGTCCCTATACACAAACCAGAAGAGGTATTCATTCCATTTTCAATAGGGAACATCCGATAGTGAACTTCAATAAAATATATCGGTTTAAAGAAATTCCATAAATATTTACGGTAATTAGAGCGCAGAAAACCAGATAGAGAGACATACAGACGGACAGAAGAACAGTCAGACATATACACAAATCGAAATTATATTCACGCTAAAAATATGATAGAAAGTGTCAAAAACGATTAATGTAAACGAAAGTACAATCTTCAATTTTTTTATTAATAGCTTTTAATATAACTAAATATTTTTGTGTCACCCTGTAAATCTAATGGTAACCATGCTATATTCTATGCAAAGCATTCTGTTCTGCATGTAAATATCATATTTTAATTTCCTAAAACTTCTTGGAAAGTAAAGTTATTAAAATTTGATTTATAGAAATATCTCACAAAGAACGCAATGCTTTGGAGTGCTATTGAATGTCCCTGTACATAAGCTGGTGGTATGTAATCTATTTTATATAGGAAACATCAAATAGAGAACTTGAATAACATATTTCAATTTCATGAAGATATTGTACAGTAAAGGTATAAAATATGGTTTATAGAAGTACCTCTCATAGAACACAATTTTTTTGAAATATTACGGGTGTCCCTGTACACAAACAAGTAGAGGTATAATTTCCATTTTCAATATGAAACATCCGATAGTGAACTTGAATAACATATATTAGTTTCAAAAACTTCCATAAATATTTACGGGATTTAGAGCGCGGGAAGACAGACAGACGGACAGATACACTATTTGATACCATATTCACACTTAAAAAAATGTTAGGAATTTTTAAAAAACGCTTAATGTAAACGAAAGTAGAATTCTAGCAAATTTTTAATAATAGCTCTTATTATAACAGATTATTTTTGTGTCAACCTGTAAATCTAATGCTAATCATGCTATATTCTATGTAAAGCATTCTTTTGTGCATATAAATAGCATATTTCAATTTCCTATAACTTCGTGGAAAGTAAAGTCATTAAAATTTGATTTATAGAAATATCTCTCATAGAACGCAAAGCTTTAGAATACTTTTGAGTGTCCTTGTATATAAAACAGAGTTGGTATTTAATACATTTTATACAGGAAAAATCCAATAGTGAACTTTAATAACACATTTCAATTTTGTTAAGATATGTGTACAGTAAAGGTATGAAAATATGATTTATAGAAATACCTCTCATAGAACACAATGTTTCGAAATACTTTTACGTGCCCCTCTACGCAAACCAGTAGAGGTATAAACTCCATTTTCAACAGGGAACTTCCGATAGTGAACTGGAATAACATATTTCAATTTAATTAAGATATGTGTACAGTAATAGTATGAAAATACGATTTATAGAAATACCTCTCATAGAACACCCCATATAGCAACGATCTCCCTACATCACTCCCTGGGATATCCCTATATATCCAAAATTCTTCCCGGAAGAAAACGGAAATGTGTGGGAAATCCGAGGGAAAACCTAATGTTTCATTCCTAAGGATAAAAGTACACAGGTAGTGTAGCATAAAAGCCACTGTCCTCTAAAAACTAAGTCAATAAAAATAGTCATTTTAAAATAAAAGTCAATTCCAGTCCTTTTAATAGCCGTGAGTATTTTATTGAAATATATAAAATGACATATGAGGACAAACCAAGTTCGTATCCAGTAAAGTTGAATTCGTTAAAAATGGTGGAGGAGAGAGAGATTTTTAATTGAGAAAAATTACATCTTTAAGAGACGGCGATTATTATCAAACTGTCCCGGAATCAAATCCGACAGCCAAATTGTTAACTGCCAGATAGAGATAATATCTTTATATTTTGAAGCCAAGGGCGCCAACACATCTTCTTTTGTGTTAATGTAATTCCAATGAGAAATTTTAAAAAATAAATGACGGTTGAAATTATGGCAACCCTTTTTGGCATAAAATACATTCGCCAACGAATACCGTTGGAAAAGACAGGTGCAAGTAATTAAGAAATATTGCGAAAATTCTTGCGACATAATGTCTACATAATGGATCATTAATAGCTGCAGTTAAATAGATTATCTGTATATAAAATAAAACAAAATAATAAAAAGATATAACGGAAAGTTTCCAACGTACATTTACAGCTATAAATATAAATTAGATTTATTGGGAAACATAGTGAAATGGAAATAAAAATATAATTACTTTAAGGGATAATAAAATTAAATTGTGTTTAGATCCCTACATATATATATTGTATTAAGCTAAAAAGAGATCAATGTATTTAATACTGAATTTGTTCTTAAAATTAGAAAATGATAAGTATTTTAATTTTGAATAGATAATTTACTAAAATTGGAATAAGCTTGACCTAAATACAAAGGATTATAAAAGTTAATACTTTCTTAATTGTGAATAAATAGATCTTTAATTATAATTGAATAAATTTGATGAACTAAAGGATATGTGAGGAACTCCCTCACATATCTCTCCCGGTTGCCATGAAAAATCAGCTCTCTCCACCACAATACAAAACAACCATTATCATGTGTGTAAAGTATACAAATACTGTCAATCACATGCAAAATACTGTCATGAAATACATGCGTGTACATATATTCTTCACACAAAAATTTTAAAATGAATGTCTTGACAAATAATTTCTTGATCTTGTTACAGCTGATATATTGTAATACAATTCTTCTGAAAAGTAAATTAATTAGTTTCATAGAATACATTTCAATGAAATGATCTTTTATTGTCAATCATGTTTAAATCAAACAATTTCTATTTTCTCGTCAAACAGTATATTAAATATACCCATTGAAATAATTTGAAGTATTAAAAAAAATTTGTGATATAGAAAAATACTTTTAAAATGATTTTCTTCTTGAAAAGGAAAAAAAAATGTGTTGTCAACAATAGAATCTTATGTAATTAAAAATTTTAGAAAAAGTGTACTTAACATTGAGCACCACTCATGCCATTTCACCAAGATAGGGGAAGAAAAATGTGAACCCAGCAAACAGCCAAAATAGCAAGTGGTTTGTGAGGCCACTGCCAAATATAGCATACTGAGCAAAATGTGTGACTCAAAAGAGGCTTGATTTTTATGTGTGCATGACTATGCCACACAAGCATTCTGAGGAAAAAAAAAATGTGTTCGTGTAAAAGAAGAAAAAGTGTGACTATTGAAAAATTTGCAAGGAGTATGACCGTGACATCACACTCCTGCAATAAATTTCCTAACATGATGAAAGAAAAAAAAAACTGACTGAGTGTTCCCAATATACAACATGAAAATAGTTAAAGTGTGTAAAATTATTATCATTATTATCTAAAAAAAATAAAATGTTATCCTGGATTAACAAAACCTAAAAATCCATTATTATTAGTTAATATTACTAATATAAGATTGATCAAAATTTAATTGTCTGAAATATATAATTGGAAAGGAAAAAAAAAAAATATCCATAATATTAGCATTGTGACTAATACTTTTTATTTCATTAAATTATATCCTTCTTCTTTTAAAAAAAAAAATAAAAGAAAGATTTTTATTAGATCAATAGAAAATTTTAGCTATCTATATCTTGTCAAAACAAAATTTAAGAATAATATTTACATAAAAAAATCAAAACTTATAATGTTTATGAAATGACAAATATCCATTCACCTCTGGTGGCCAGCCATTGGAAAATAAGAATCCATCATTTCACAAGAAAAAAACAAAAACAACACCTGAGTATTCTTAGTTAACATCGAATACAAAGGGTGTTATAATAGGTTATAAAATATTTTTCTTTAAAGATGAATTATGATAATTGTAAAATTTTATTATCTGCTTAGTGGATAAACAATAAATTAAAATTATACTTAGTCTTCCAGTCATTTTGTCCTAAAAATTTTATTCACTATCCTTTTATTTTGTTTCATTTCATGTAATTAATCTGAAAATAAAGGTATATTAGTGAAGGATATATACACTCCATGCAATATATGCAAACCAGCATCACAAACTTAACCATATAAATTGAACCATAATGAAATTTCTTTGCCCTTTGTCATTTTATTTTAATATCAATTTTTGTAAGGTACCTAGGTTTTTTTTTTTGTCTTAATTTTTTTTATATTTTTTTAAAGTGCACTTATTAATGAAAAATAAAAATGAATGTCGACATAATAATAAATTTCTACATCAGTGTGTAGACAGGCCTTTTTTTTTTAACAATTGAGCAATACTTAAAAAATATATTTTTTTATATATAGAAATGCAATCACATGCATAATGCTCAAACAAGATCTTTTAAATTTCAGCTCAATTATAAAATTGGGCAATTATAAAGCCATGAGCTAGTGCCATAAATATTCTGATCAGAAAAAAAAATTATATATATTTTTTAAATGCAAGCTATAGCAATCAAAAAAAAAAAACACAGCCTGTGTTATACACATATATATTGCTTATATATATGTATCAGTAAAATTATGTGATAAGAAAATATATACAATGTATTGTAACACAAAAATAATATCTATATACATATGCACAATAGCGAGAAAAATTTGAAAAACATAATATGGCCCATGTGTCCATTCATATTTGTTTACAAATTGTATGTGTAGGCAAATTATAATGAGCAAGTGAGAAAAATAAAATGTTAATGCCTTATATGTAATAAAAATTTCAATATTTGAAATATTTGAAAGGTATGCATGTGTAATGAAATTTAGAATGAGTAAGTGATAAAAATTCAATGTTTTTATAATCAATTAAACAATTCCAATATTTGAAATAATCATGTGTATAACCCTGTATATTTAAAAAAACATGTATGTGTAATGAAACTCACAATGAGAGGAAAAAAAAACTTAATGTTTTATATTTAACAATATAATTCCAATATTTGAAATCATCATGTACACAAATTACGTAAGTTTAAAAGGTATGAATTTGTATTAAAAAAATTGTGTATATATATATACTTCCCTTAATTCAAAAGTTAAGGTTTATTATATACAAACTAATAAACACCAGTATATGTGTATAAGAAAAATATATGTGTGTGTAATTCTTGTAAATAGAAGAAATATTTCCAAACGCACGGCTAGCACATAAGCTAGGTTTACATGCACATATTTCAAAAAAAAAAAAAATAAAAATAAAAATTAATATGTTTGACCAAAATATTGTGTGTGTGTGTTATTTTATGAATTGAGAAATATTTCAAAATGCATGGCTAGCACATAAGCTAGTTTTACATGCAATATTTCAAAAAAAAAAAAATAAATAAATAAATAAATAAAATTGTAAATATGTGTAGATACCTATAGAAAAAATATAATTGAAAACATTGTATTTTGTGAAAAGATGAATCAATTCCATGATATGGTTATAATAGAGAATATAAAATTCCTATTTTATGTTTGTGTACATCTCATATATTTTGAAAATAAAAAAAACTAGAAAATAAATATTGTATAACATGTAGAAGTGAGAATTGGCAATAAAATAAAATGTAAAACAATAGTATGTAAGCGTAAAAATTGTGTAATAAGAAAAATGTATGTGTGAGAAAATTATGTCACCATGGAATTATATACTCCATATACAGTTACATAATCAAGAAAAATATTAAATGTCATGTAAAAATATCTTTTTCCAATTGGTTATCAATGTTGCAAGTTTTTAAATAATACAGCATTTGAATAAAGAATTTTAGGCTGAAAATGTGTGTGAAGTGCACCTACGTGCATTGTAAATGAAAATGACCATATGGCAGGGCTGGGATTACCAGATTTACATGCCATCATTTTCAAAAAAAAAATAGTGTATTAAAAATTGTGTTAAATCATTTTTTTTTTAACAAACATCAGTAAATTTTCAAACTGGCACTGTATGTAACAAAACATTTAATGAATATGTGTGTATATCTTTACGAAGTTGTGTATAAATAGGAAATTAAATGTGAAAACACAAATTTATGCATTTGTTGTAAATGTATTATAATTATATAATTTCAAGAAAAAAAATTTTGTCAACAATGATGTAAAAAAATGAGTTTTAAATCCTTTTTTTTTTTTTTTTTTTTTTTTTTTTTTTTATGCATTGGGAAATAAAAATTATATAAAAAATCAAAACTCAAAAAATTTTTTTTATCAATATTCTGCATAATTTCAATAGAAAAATGTGACAAGGTTCTCAATATTATTTATTTACCCCTGTCTCAATGTTATCCCAATCAATCTACTGTTATCATTACATTAAAGAAGTTTCATGAAAAATTTATGTGGCAAAAGGAAATTCTAAACAAAAATCTAAAAGTAATTGATTGTAAACATTTGTTAAAATAAATTATATAATGTTTCACAAAATAATGTCTCGCTACTCATCATCCTCAACTTTTTTTAAAAAAATATATCGGTCCAGCCGAAGTAATTTGTTTAGATAATTAACAGCAAAACACTAAAAAAAAATCTCATGCACCCAAGGACCCTGAGAGAGTGCACAAATTCTTCTTCCGGAAACATTACATAACTTGACAACAAAAAAAAAATTGTATATTAAATTTTGACAAACAAAAAAAAACGAAGTGCATGTATTAAAAATTAAGAATTTATAAGGAGAGTGAATACCTTAATCAATGACAACAAAAATATTTTCAGCAGATTAATTAAAAATATAAAACATGTCTATGATAAATTTACAAATGTTTACCCTTGCCAATGGAATTTAAATAACTCTTTTCTTTTTTTTTTCTTTTTTTTTTTTTTTTTTACCAATATTATGTACCATTTTATAAACTAATGTATCAATTCAGCACAAAATAAGAAAAGAATCTGAACTTAAAATATTTGAATATGAAAAACAAAAATAATACACTGAAATGCAATAAATTATTATAATATGTAAATTTGTATATATATTATACATAAAGACAATAAAAATTTCCTTTCACTTTTTTTTTTTTTTTTTATATAATTGTTATCCTTAAAATTCAAAAATTACCATATGGCAAAAACTTAGTAATTATGACTCTATTATAATGAGTCCCTAAACACATGAAATTTATTTTATAAAAATTCGGACTGACAAACATGAAATAGTAGATAATCAAAGATTAAAAAAAAAAAATTAAATATTTTCAAATTTGAAATTCTTCTTTTAAAAATACACAAATATCGTCATGAAAAATGTGAGTATATGAAAAATACCAAATACTATATAATCAAAAATTTTAAAAATTAAATACATGCATATCCCTAGACAAATTAAAAATTGTAAAGGATAATTTTTTAAAATTGAAATAAAAAATATCCAAAAAGAAAAATATATATAGTAAAATATGACCATAAACACTTTTATATATACAGTTTCAAATGAGGAATGCACAGATATTGCTTATATATATATATATATTTATTTTGAAAATTATATCCCCCAAAAATTAAAAATTATTATAAGAAAATATCTCACTTTTAAATACTTGCAACTATGTGTGCATTCCTTTAATTAGAGAAAAAATATTTAAAATTATAAAATGAATGCAAAATAATTATAAAAATATAAAATAAAAATGTCTTATCTGTTTCCGCTATGTCCATAACCTACAAATCCTTCCAAATTAAACATAGACCTGTTCTACGAATTACCACCGAAAACATTTTTATTATGCTTCTTCTTCCACGCATAGTTCCACTTCAAACAGCTGTTCAAAAACTTGGTATAGTAAAGCAGGGAATTTCTTCCTTAATTCTCAGAAAAGAAATTTCCACTATGAGGGGCGCAACGCACAAGATTGACATGAAAAAAAAACTGACTCAGACAACTGGAACGGGAGAACCACTTGAAAAGTCGGTTATTTTGGAGATCAGCTGTCATATTGAATCACAGAAAAACAGCCGATGATTCATCAGAGATTATTACAA
Source organism: Salticus scenicus (assembly GCA_963930645.1). Taxonomy (NCBI): domain Eukaryota; kingdom Metazoa; phylum Arthropoda; class Arachnida; order Araneae; family Salticidae; genus Salticus; species Salticus scenicus. Next base: position 169,713,453 of record OZ005650.1, on the reverse strand, counting down.
TGATAAGCGACTCCATCCTTCACAACCTTGTTTACGAAAAACAGTCTTTTCAATCTCTAATTCCAGAGATAAACATAGGCGAGAAAACGATGACGAAATCCAGATTGCCGGCGTATATGGCAGCAACAGGGAAAAATACTGTCGATCGGAGAATAATCCATCACTTATGGCAGAAATGTTCCTCGTATTCATCTCTCGAAAATGGCTTCAAAGTTGAAAGAATTACAAAAAAATCCTTTTAAAATAACGCTCTTGTCATATCACTATAGTCAAAAAGTTTTCACACGTACTTGCCGCAAAAAAAGGTATTTTATATATCGTCGAAAATAAGATTTCGCTTGTTGAGAAAAAAAAACAAAAAAACTTTCCTATAGATTCCTCTCCTCCACCGTAACGAATTCTATGGTCGATGAGCACCAAATTTATGTAGCATAAAAGCCACTGTCCTCTAAAAACTAAGTCAATAAAAATAGTCATTTTAAAATAAAAGTCAATTCCAGTCCTTTTAATAGCCGTGAGTATTTTATTGAAATATATAAAATGACATATGAGGACAAACCAAGTTCGTATCCAGTAAAGTTGAATTCGTTAAAAATGGTGGAGGAGAGAGAGATTTTTAATTGAGAAAAATTACATCTTTAAGAGACGGCGATTATTATCAAACTGTCCCGGAATCAAATCCGACAGCCAAATTGTTAACTGCCAGATAGAGATAATATCTTTATATTTTGAAGCCAAGGGCGCCAACACATCTTCTTTTGTGTTAATGTAATTCCAATGAGAAATTTTAAAAAATAAATGACGGTTGAAATTATGGCAACCCTTTTTGGCATAAAATACATTCGCCAACGAATACCGTTGGAAAAGACAGGTGCAAGTAATTAAGAAATATTGCGAAAATTCTTGCGACATAATGTCTACATAATGGATCATTAATAGCTGCAGTTAAATAGATTATCTGTATATAAAATAAAACAAAATAATAAAAAGATATAACGGAAAGTTTCCAACGTACATTTACAGCTATAAATATAAATTAGATTTATTGGGAAACATAGTGAAATGGAAATAAAAATATAATTACTTTAAGGGATAATAAAATTAAATTGTGTTTAGATCCCTACATATATATATTGTATTAAGCTAAAAAGAGATCAATGTATTTAATACTGAATTTGTTCTTAAAATTAGAAAATGATAAGTATTTTAATTTTGAATAGATAATTTACTAAAATTGGAATAAGCTTGACCTAAATACAAAGGATTATAAAAGTTAATACTTTCTTAATTGTGAATAAATAGATCTTTAATTATAATTGAATAAATTTGATGAACTAAAGGATATGTGAGGAACTCCCTCACAGGTAGTTCTCGGGATAAACGTCCGTGGGACTTTTTCCCTTGGGAAGGCCTTCGGAAACACTTACAAGGGATTTTCGTCCCTAGAATTTCCAGTGGAGAAACCCGATTGGAGTGCTGTGTCATGAGCAGGTGTGCTTGCTAGGCGCATGCGCAATCACGACCACTGCCAGAAATTTGGAGACGGTGACCGCACGTGTTTCAACCAGTTTGTTTTGCTCGCGTTCGGGCTACAGACTAAATACAAAAGCAGAACCTCTAGATTATTTTAATAAAAAAAAAAAAAGAAAATAAAAGTGTTTTCAAGAAAATAAAAGATAAAAAAAATATATAAAAACCTTCCTCATATCAATTGTTTTGTGCCGAAAAACAGTATATATATCGCTCTTTCAAGTTATTATATCGACCCAAAATAAATGCTATTAATTTTTATTTTTTTTTATTTTTACTACACCATTTGTTTAAAAAAATAAAAAATCTTATCAAGTTTGCACATTCATTGAAAAGAAAAAAAAAAGATTTTTAAAAATAATTGGATTAATAATTTAAGAAAAAGTGCTTCTCACACGATTACTTTAAAACGTTTACAAAACTATTTTCTTTATTGTATTTGACTATATCTTGATATTTATATGTTTACATAAAAAAATAAAAATAAATAAATAAATAAAGGGGGAAAAAATGTTTGCCAGAAAATATCGTAAGTTGAAAAAATATTGTCTGAAATAATGCATATTGTCTGTAGTAACAATTAAAAATTATTATAAAATGTTGTTTTACATTGCATTTATCAAGCTTTGAAAAAATAAATAGTTAAAAATACTTAGATTAAAAGAGCGATTCTTACACAATGACATAAAAAAAAAAAAAAAAAAAAAAAAAAAAAGCACTGTTATCAGTTTAAGAAGATAGATTTATTCATACAGTGATACATGTATATGTATTATTTATGCATTAAAATGTTTTAAATAAATTTTACTTTAAAATATTTAAATTACTGTTGAAATTCAAGTATTCAAAATTTAAACAAATTATTTAAACATCTAACACATTAATTTTATGTTTAAATGAATTGTTTTTTAGAATGTTAAAAAACAGAAGAAAAAAAAGACAATTTATAATTCATAAATTTAAAAAAGAAAAGAAAAATGTTTAAAATGTGCTTAATTTTTAACGCGTTGTTTTGCAAATTTCACTATGAAAAGGGGAAAAAAAAGGTAAATTTAACAGAAGGTTGGATATGATTGAAGAAATATATATATATATATATATATATATATATATGGATGAAATTGGTATTAATTATGTTGTTCTTATATTAAATTTTACTATGATTTAAAATTATATACGTATGCGTATATACAAATACATGTGCGTGTGTAGTGTTTACAATCACGCAACGAGCGGCAGTCTGAATCAGAAATAATAAGACTCAGCTACATAATTAAATTATATTTATGAAATCATTTTTGTTTTACTGCTTTTTTATTCGTTTTCAGAAATTTAAAATTAGTTTCTTTCTTGATAAGATTGAATATCGAACGATTATTTGCATATTTTAAATTGCATATTCCGTTTGTATTAGCTGCTATATGTGTATATATATATATATTCAAAGCACTGCATGCAAAATATAAAACACACTTTACTTATATAAAGAATAATATATATATATATATATATATATATATATATATAATATTCTTTATAACACAGCGGTTTAATCATTCTTTACACTTTAGTTAATTGTTAATTTTTGTAAATAAAAAAGAAATTTTGAAAAAAAAAGGAATTTATAAAATGAAGTTGTCAGAAACCCTGCATGTCTCCTATCTTAAAATAAGCAAAATAAAATGCATCGAGTTTTTATTATTATTATAGACAATATAATATCTGCTTTATGACATTGCATAAATCCTATGTGAATTTGAATTCTTATAATCTGTATTAAGTTTCGAAAGCAGAATTATTCGTTTTGGCCATAGCACCAGGCATTTCGTGGAAAATATATTGCACACCCTCTATGCAGTAAAACTTGTCATGACAATAATCCATTCTTCCGCTAATATGAATAGAAAAAGAAACCGCTGTGTACTTTCGACTCTTTTAATCCGTGAATGGAAGTAAAATCTCGGCCGTTTTACTAGGATTCTGAGGTAGATAAAAATTTCATACTCATGGGACTGAAGAGTTAAACAAAGATGGGGGAAGAAAAATTCCACAGGTGCAAACACGTGCCACTGCATTGATGGGTTTTTAGTTTGAATATTGATTGTACACAAGTTTTCTTATTTAATACATCTTAAAAAGTTTTTGATAGATTAAAAAAAAAAAAAATAAATAAACTCAAATAGTTAAGGCAAATAAATTGAAGCAAAATGAAAACATTTAAAATCACTCTTTCATGAAAAGATAAAAATAAATAATAACTAAATCTATATTTTGCATATACATAAAAATGCACTTTTCCTATTTATTTATTTATTTATTATTATTATTATTTTTTTTTTTGGAGGGGGGGGGGGAAGTAAAAGAGAATATATTAAAAATTATTTGCATGTTTAATACATAATAAACATTTTCGGAAGCGTCAAACCTGTCATAATATAGCATTGTGTAATCCATAACGATGCTATGAAAATTATTTTTTATTTTCATTTTTATTTTCTGTTTAATTATTATTAACAATAATATTATTTTCTGTTAAAGCTGCTTCAAATGAAGGTCGTAACTGCTTCAGGTCTAGCGCTTCAGACCGCAAAATTAACGAAACTTTTGTATTTTACCTTTTAAACGGTACTGTATAGACTAATAGTATATGGCACATACTAGGTAGTTTGCAAAAACGGTATAGGTTTAATCTTGTTTATAATAAAAGCCCGAGTTTCCCGGAACTAACGTTAAAAATGATGTAAAAGCTAAAACTATGCATTGGAATAAACAAACTACAATTTTATTCATGGTTTCCATGTGTGCATTTAAACTTAATAAAATAATTATAAAGAATAATTTAACGGAATAACTTACATCACAAAGGCAAAAATGTATTGAGATAAAGAAACTGAAATTTATCCAGGATTTGCACGGTTTGAAAGATTCATTCATTGATTCAATCTTTATAATCTGCGGATTTTTAATATGTCAGGGAAAATAATAATAATAAATTAAATATATAGAATTCAACCACGTCACGAGAAATGAGTAATATAAATAATTAAATAGACACATGGTTAGAAAATTTTAATTAAAGAATTACGATGTCATTTTTAATTTTTTGAAGACATTTAGAGCTCGAATCTAAAACATATAAATATCATAATTTAAGAGACAAAGTCATTTGTTTTAAATATCCTGTAGACCAGTATTTAGTAATTTGATCTCACAAGGAAAAATAAATGTGTAAAGATTGAGCGCTAGGCCGTCACAGACGGACTGGTAATGATATAATAATGGAAATTATCTTAATACCTAAAACTTACTAAATGTTTGAAATAATTATAATTTGTGTTCAAACATATTTGATGTAGCGAAAAAAAAAATAACTCAAGTTAGTGTTTCCAGATAAATTATTGCTTTTGTTTATGGGTTTCCATGAAGGAATTCAAGAGCATATATTTTCTAAATAATAATAATAATAATAATTAGTATCTAAAAATAAACCTTATGGAAGATATTTTTGAATATTAAACTCCATGGGAACCAAAATATTAAAAAAAAAAAAAAAAAAAAAAAAAAAATCTTTTAATTTGTATTTTAACAATTTATTATAAATTCATTTATCTTTTCAAAAAGTATGGGAAATATTAATTTTTTATAAATATTATTAATTTATTTTATTCATGTTTAAAAATTATATCAAATCGTCGGTATTTTGATGAGAAATAATAATAATAATAATAATAATTAAAAGTAAAAATTGTATTTAGCTGCATTTCTCATTTTGTTCATAATTGTGTCGTTGTGTAGCTACATTATTATTATTATTATTATTATTATTATTATTATTCAATTTAAAGCAGCACATTTATAAAATTGTCAGAAGCATGAAAATATTTTAAAACAAAGGAATGTATTATTCAACACCATTATAAATCTCAATGCGATTAATAAAATTTAAGTTCCTACATAAATATTTGGGAAGTCATCACATATGAAGTTTTTTTTTTCTTTTTTATACGCTCTAGAAGTTGATATATAGCCTTACTGTACATGGATTTGAATATAGTGCCGCCACCTGTCAGCCGATATATACCCAAACTGAAATAATATATGTATACATAATGCCGGTTTCACAAATCAGGTTTTATGCAATTATGCTTAATAGAAGCTGTGATTTAGCCTTCCTAAACAAAGGGAAAATTGCAGTACAACAAACAGCGCCACCTGTTCAGCGATTTGCACCAAAAGTTGATAAGCACTAATTTATTTCAAGATACATTTTAGTATACAAGATGGCCATAATTAAACTCACAGTGTTCATAATGTTCTGTAGCCCAATCTAATTGAGGGAATGGCGGTAAATTTTATGCGAAGATTAATAAAGATGGGGGGTCCAAAGAATTCCGCGAAAAATGAAAAAAATTGAAAATGTCTCTACTAGGAGAATATATGATGCTGTGCAAAGACAGTTTTAAAAAATGCAAATTTTGTGACAAATTAATGCAAAGTCTCCAATTTCAAAATAAGAATTGTAGACAAAAGTAATACTTTGTAAATTGCACAATTATTAATTTTAAATATTAAAAAAAAAGACGGAAGCTTAGAAAAAAAGTGTCACATATTGCCACAGCGGTAAGTTTAAAAACTTTTTTTTTTTTTTTTCGGAATCCTTTGTTTTTTGTCTTATTTAATCTTTCCACAAAGTTGGTGCCATTCTCGCAATGGAATTGCGGATTTATAATTGAGAATAATCAGTTTAATTATGATCAACCTTGAAAATTCATAAAAAATTCTGTGTATTAGATTTTGAGCTAGAGCTAACAGAAAACTTTTATCATAGACTGATGAGCATTTTTTTTTTTAAATGATTAATTCAAGTTCAAGCCATCTAAAAACGTGAAAAACCAAAAATTGAAAATTGTTATATTTCTATTCAAGTATCAATATTTAATATAAATGCATATAATTTAAATTATTAATTTTGCTACAAAACTATCGTAAGGAATTGAAAATGTGGCGCTGGCATTGTAAGGGGTTAGCCTCCCCCCCCCCCCTCCCAGAAATTTTAAACACTGATTCCCTATTAAACAAGAAATTCTTTCCTCTGTTTCTTATTTAGTTTTTTTACTAGAATCATAGCTTTAAAGTAAGTTTGTTGTAATTGAAAATCGACAAAAATCGACTAAAAGAAAAAAGATGAATAGAAAAACAAGCAAAGGCTGAAACTCTAATTAAGGAGTGTGTGTGTGTTGTGGGGGGGGGGTAGTTCACGAAAAGATTATTATCTTTCCTGTGCTATGGGAATCCCAATCATTGATGGTTTGTGCATGAAGAGCAAAAGCTTTCAGAAACATCGATGTAGAGTAATATAGCGATTTTCACAAAAGTTACTGCCATATTGTTATTATTACATTTTTTATTTTTATTTTTATTTTATTTTATTAATATTTGGTACGCCTGATGCTATTCACTTCACTATTTTTGAGTGAATATAATTTTTATAAAGGTTTCTGAGATATTTAATTCGACTTTTTTAAAAATTCTTTTATTTATATTCTCATTTTATTTATTTAGTTGCTTCTTTTTTCCCTTAGCATTTTTAAATAAAAATGAACTTTTTTTGGATATAAGGTCATGAACATATAAACAATAAAAATGTATATAAAAACTTAAAAAGAAAATATAGCACAAATAATTCCGAGATATTCTACTTTTCCCCCCAATTTTAACTTAACCATAATTACAATATTACTTTAAAATTGAAGTGGTCGTATTATTCCAATGACATAACTGCTACTCCTAATTCTGTTTTATAAATTCGATCTACATAATTATATATAAACTAAATAGCAAAGACTCTTATTATGAATCACAGACTACAATACAGGAAAAGGAAAACAAGTTCCGTAGTGTTTTATGACCTTGAAAGTTCCCATTCGATTTTTCCTTCTGTCTTCCCACTGCGCTCCGTTCCAGATACACGAAGGCTCTCCCACGGAGGCCGCTACTGCGGACATTTGAAATACCCATGGAACACCGTAGGAGGAATGTGGGAAAAACAGGAACTCCGTCAGAGAATTTAACAAACCTCCGACGGAGTTCCTATGGAAAACATTTTGCTATATGGGACAATGCTTTGAACTACTTTCGGGTATCCCTGTATAAACACCAGTAAAGGTATAAACTCCATTTTCAAAAGGAAACACCCGATTGTGGACTTGAATAACATATATCATTTTCAAGAATTTCCACAAATATTTATGGGAATTAGAGCGCGGAGACACAGACAGACGGATAGACAGGCAGACAAACCAAAGTCATTAACACTTTTCAACCTTGTTGAGAAGTGTTAAAAAAGTTAGAAAGTGTTAAAAACGCTTAATGTAAACGAAAGTACACTTTTAGCTAATATTTATGAATAGTTCTTTACATAACTGAAAATTTTTGTGTCACCCTGTAAATCTAATGCTAATCATGCTATATCCTATGCAAAGCATTTTCTTTTGTGCTTATAAATAACACATTTCAATTTCATAAATCTTCGTGTAAAGTAAAGTTATTAAAATTTAGTTTATAGAAATATCTCTAGTAAAACGCAATACTTTGGAATATTTTGTGCGTCCCTGTACACAAATCAGTGGTGGTATTTGCTCCATTTTATACAGGAAACATCCGATAGTGAACTTGAATAACATATTTCAATTTCATTAAGATTTGTGTACAGTAAGGGTATTTAAATATGGTTTATAGAAATGCCTCTCATAGAACACAATGCTTTGAAATATTTTAGGGGGCCGCTGTACACAAACTAGTAGAGGTATAAACTCCATTTTCAACAGGGAACATCCGATAGTGAACTAGTCCCAAGTAGCACAGGAACGTTCTGTGAACGTCTAATAACGGTTTCAATAGTTCAAACACCGTGTTTCGTGTCAAAAGAACGTTCAAAAACACGTTCAGAAATAGTATTATTTAGAACGTTCTGAAAATGTTTGATTTGTACCATCTATAAAACGTACAATTCTAGTTCTATATAGAACGTTCAAATGTGACACCGTCATAACACGTTCTGTAACAGTGTAATTATAACGAATATGACAAAATGACTTTTTAGTACTATTGGTTGGGAAACTAGGTTAATCATTAAAATTTTTGACTTCAGCTTTTGATTTTTTTACACGTTTTGTGGCGTGAGGAATCCGGAAGTCAAAAGGTTGGTATGGTATCTGTTAATGTGTATCGGCACCTATTAGTGTGATAGCCCGTTAGTTCATGTACACGATATCTCAAGAACAAATGATTGCAGAGAGATCGGACCAGTTTTAAAATATCACTTATGATATTGATAAGAATCTTATTGAGAGATTTGCAACATTCTAATTTAAAAACTTCGTAAGTTATTCGAAATTTATAATTTTTAGCATGATAGAGAATAGAGCATTTTTTACATTTTCAGTTTAACGTTTTGTTAGCACGTCAGTAAAGAATGCTTCCCAATAATCAGTAGCGGTGAGGTGAAAAAAAAATTACAAAATTTTAAACTCATGGGAAAATTTTGTGGATTTTGTATTTCAGGAATCAATGTATGGAATTCAACCAAACTTGTTACAATATTAGATCTTGCCCTAAATTGGAGTTTATTTGAATTTCATTTGGGATATATCGTCCGATAGATTACGGTGCTATGCAATGAAACCCTCCATTTATGGGACGGCTATATCTCAGCTTCTATAGTGTACAAATGTATTAAACTTGATATATTGGCATATATCATCATAACCTCTGCTAATACAATTTGGATGTATACAATGCCCAACAGGTGGCGTTGCCAATCTGCAATTTAATCATTTTAACGGAAAGGCAATATTTTAACTCTTGTGATTTAACAATAAATTTTGTGATACACTGAAGTTATAAGTGAAATCGATTTTATGTAAAGCTTTACTGGTCCATTTTGGATGCACATCGGCCAACAGGTGGCGTGGCTATGTTGCAATTTAATCTCATAACGGAAACGAAAAATCTCAACTTGTGTGATTTATAAATATTGTAAATTTGGTAAGTGAAATTAATATTACGTAAATCTCTACAGATTGCCTTTGGGTGCATATCGGACGACAGGTGGCACTGCCACGTTCCAATATTTTCCATTCACAGAAAGGCTATCTATCAGCTTCTGTAATATATATATACTCACCAAACCTTCTGCGTGACATACATTTGATATATATTATTGATTCAACTTGGCTGTATAACGAGTAATAGTCAAACAGTTTTTTTTTATTATTATTATTCATAGGACATTGTTTTTTCCCCTAGGAATAAGTATGCATCATCCCTGGGGGATGGGGGAGGGGTGGATAAAAATTTTCACTATGATTATCTTTCAAAAGAATTCGATATCACCTTTAAAACGAATAATTGAAACATCGTTTTCTGATGATTTAAAACAAATTTACCGTTTTTTTTTTTTTTTTCATTTGTAATAATAATAAAATAAACCCTTAGAAAAATACATTTTCTAAGATCTTCTATACAGCATAAAAATTATTGTCTTCTGTCATGAAAATCTATGCATTCCCCAGACCCAGAGTTTGGATACAAAAAGCTAATCACGGATGTTATTGAATAAGTAATATAGTGCTTTACGCGAGTTTCAAAGAAAATCACGGGAAAACTCCGAAAACCTAAGTCGACGAGAGTGACCAGGAATCGAAACCAACACTTCCCGTCTGTAAGGTTCGAGAGTAGAACCTCGCGGCCTCTAATACTCATCGGGAAGTTACAGAAATGAGTTTTTTTCTTCTTTTCTTTAAGCATAATTTTAAACTTTTATTATATTTTATTTATGATTCTATTTAAGTTTAAATGTTACTGATAAATTATCAATATTGATAATGTTGTTAAATCATTACTCTGTTTGATTGTTCTTATTTTATTTTATTTATTTTCACTGAATATTTTGTTCAATACTGAAATATACACTAAAACAAAATATGCTTTTCCGTTTAATTCGAGATTTTAAAATGGAAAAATAAAGTGATCTCATAAGTTTTTAAAATACTTTATAAAAATTTAAATAATTGTATAACTCCACTCCATTTTTCCTTAAAATATTGACTATATGTTTTCTACAACTATAAATGCTTAATAAATTTCTGTTTCAAATGTTGAACTTTGAAACATGATTATTACGGATGCAAGAAGGGAGAGCAGATGATAACATCGACATCTGTGGATTGCATTTATTTAATTTTCGCTGACCGTGCAACTGCAAAGTCAAACGCCAGGTCTTGGGAAAGTCGTGTCGTTATGTGAGGTGGTAATTTTAAAACATGTAATCTGATTTGTTCAGTTTTAGCGTTATAATGACTAGGATAAGCTTTAGAAACGGTAAAAATGTAATATTTTGAACCTGTAATATTCTCTATGTTCTATTTATTAAAGTCTTATTTTAATATCAATTAAACTATCATTTTCATATCTGCGTAAGTTCTTAAGCCTAACTTTTGATACTTGAAAGTAGCGTTGAATCGCAGAAAAAACTGCTCCTGTTACAGAAAACCGCTTTGAAATTATGGATTCATTTTATTAATTTAGTCTTCTGAGATGGAATTTGTTAAAATAACTATTTTTGGTTATTTTGTTTCTGAATGAAGTATGAAGAAGCCACAAAGACTTTGCAAGATAAGAGCTAATTTTAAGTGAATGCCCTTCCGACTGGTCATTGTGTATTTTAAAATGCTAGTTGCAAGGGTATTTTCTTGAAGAAAATTCTTATGAAGAATATTAAGAAGGTTCGTAATTCTTTTTTTCTTTTCTTTTTAAATTCTGAAGTATTTATTTAATGTTTATATGATAATATATATACAATCTAGGTTATGCAAATTGCATATTTTTAAAATAATATCCTAAGTTTCATCGACTTACAATTTTAAATATCTCTTTACTGTTATTTATTAAGTAAAATATATGAAATTGTTTAACTGCATAATAAGTCAATTCAATTTTATTCCACATCTTTATAAAAAAAGATATTCTGCTTAAAAAAAAAAAGGACGATTTACTATATTATTTATTAATACGAATAATATTTACATTTATCAATTATTTAATATGCCATGATAGCATAATTACATCAAATGAGGTAAAAATTGCGTTGACTCAATTTAAAGAAATTTAAACATTTAAAAAATACCAATTACATTGCCATGTGGAATAAATTTAAATACCTGCAAACATCATTTTTGTAAACTGCTGCTGTAAACTGAAAATATGTGTGCACACATGCACTGAAATATAAAAATATGAAGTATGTTAAATATTTTAGAAAAATATTATGATTAAATATATATATATGTATTTAAGTATTTGGACATTTTTAAAATTTCCTCCTTCTAACTAATTTTTAATTTTTTGTTTCAATTTCTTATTATTATAAATTAACAATATATTCTAAACTCAATTATATATTATTTTAGCGGTGTTTTGGTACATTCATTTTTGAAATTATTTTTTATGTTGAAATATTAAAACTTTCTATAAACTTCAGCATTCAAATATATTTATAAACTATCCATGGACTTACAAAGTAGTACCCAGAAATGTTTAGAATATACAGGGTGCAAAGTCGAGAGCAGGCCTTTATTTGCGAAACAATTGGTCTCAAACGTCCTCCAATAAGAAAATGTATTTTTAAAAAAAAATGTAAGAATTCATTATATGACATGTTTAAATTTAAAAAATCAATTTATTAAAAATCACAAAAACTGATAATTTTTATACAATTTTCATGACACTAATACTGAAAGTTGAGTTCTAACCTAAAAAAATATAACACAAAAAGTTTCACTTTGGTGCACCCAAAATTGTCTGAGATAGTTAGTTTCAAAATTTAGGATTATTTCGCATTTTCTCGAGCTTTATTAAAAAGTCAATGAAAAATTCTTTAATAAACCCAGGGAAAATGTAAACAAAGTCCAATTAGGATTTCTAAACCGATCCCTTATTAAAGGCCGAAATATGTCAGAAAATCCAAACTTTAAATATCTTGTTTCATTTTGGGAGAATAGAAATGAAACTTTTTGTTAGGATGAGTGTCAGTTTTCTAAATATGACTATAGGGATCTGGGACTATGTAAAAAGCTAGTTTTTGCAATTTTGAAAAAATAGATATTTTAAATTTAAACATGTTATACCACAAATGCTCATATTCTTTAAAACATTTTGTAACTGAAACTATATATTTGCGACCAATAGTTGCGGAGATAAAGGTATTCTCGTCACAATGCTTTGCACCCTGTATTTAAAAAAAAATTAATACATATATATGTATATATATATATATATATATATATATATGTATAAATGAATTTTTAATCTTAGTTAAAGCCAAGCAACAGATATAAGATCCCTGAAACCACATAGGTCAATGAGAAGGAAATTACAACAAATTTAAATAACCTGGGGAGACTGATTGTGATTTATTGAAACATTTATTTTTTATTTATTTATTTTTATTTTATTTAACTTCAGTCTAATCATAAATTTATTCCTATATTGTTAGTTGCAATTTTAATCATTTTGCCGGTGCGTAAAAACCACATGAAACTCAAATCAAAAGATACAAACAAGCAACGAGGAAATAAAAAATTAAGACAGCATTTTAAACATTTTTTGTAGGAAAAGCTTAGAATGGTAGAAAAAAAAAAACTCATCAGGGGTGACCCTTTTCGTCGTTGAGCACCAATGTACGATTTCGTTCGTTAGCAGTTATAATAGCAAATTGCTAGCGGGCACCCTATCGTACAAGAAATTAATTGAAGTTAGAAATGAAGAATAAATTGGAATAAATTATTTACTTCAAGAAATCAGAGAATCAAACAGAAAACAACCATGAAAAACAAACATTAATCATAGGATGACGCATTCGGAATCACAAGGATTAAAACAAGCAAAATAAATCAAGAGTTTAGTTGTACATATCAGATGAAGAATAATGATACAACACAGTAGCAGGGATATAAATTACTTTTTTTTAAATTCAAATAATGTTTGAGAAATTTTAACATACTTACTATTCTTTTAATTTCAACGTATATGCATGAAAAATTCCATATTTTATGACAGTAATTCCCAAAAAGTGTCATAACGTGTCTATATCCCTTTAAAAAATTCCTTAAATTTTTGCATTTTTAAAAAATTTCTTTTTTCCCCTAATCTGAAGATAATGGCGTTATAGTGTTAATTAAGAAACTTTGAACAAACACCATAAAATGCAAGAACTCGCAACTGCTACAAACAAAGCACGGCTTCTACAAACAAAGCGGCAACGCATTCAACACACTCAACGTGCTTGTTTGTAGCTCTCGTGCCTACAATGTTCGCCTGATGAAGGGTTGTGTCTTCTTTTGACCCGAAAAAGTTGGTGCGAGGTCTTGCATTTTATGGTGTGTATTCAAAGTTTTGTAATTAATACTACAACTTCATTATCTTTAGATTAGGGGAAAAAAAGAAATTTTTAAAAAATACAAAAATTTAAGAAATTTTTTAAGGTATAAAGAGACGTTATGACACTTTTTGGGGAAAACTGTCATAGAATATAGAATTTTTGATGCGTATACGTTGAAATTAAAGGACTAGTAAGTATGTCAAAATTACTCAAGCATTATTTGAATTGAAAAACAAAAGTAATTCATATCCCTGTTCATGTGTTGTATCATTATTCGTCATCAGCTATGTAATTTTTACTTCTAAACGCTCGTACTGAGGTGATTTTTTATAATGACGTCATAATTTTTTTTTTTTTTTTAACTACACTTTTTTAGAACGTTTACAGTACGTTTTCTGGAACGTTCTGAAAATGTGTATAACGTTTTGAAAACGTTCTAAAAACGTTTAGAACGTTCTGAGACCGTATACATAGAACGTTCTCAGAACGCTTCTATAACACCGATGGTGATAGTTACATGTTCATTGAACGTTCCCTGAACCATACTATTGTACGTCTTCAAGATGGATAAATAGACGTCTATAGCACGTTCAAAGGGAACGTTCTTAGAACGTTTTTGCAGAACAATTTTTGAACGTTCAGAGAACGTTTCGGTGCAGCTTGGGGTATAACATATTTCAATTTCATTAAGATTTTTGTGCAGTAAGGATAAGAAAATATGGTTTATAGAAATGCCTCTCATAGAACACAATGCTTTGAAATATTTTTGGGGGTCCCTGTACACAAACCAGTAGAGGTATAAACTCCATTTTCAATAGAGAACATCCGATAGTGAACTTGAATAACATATATGAGTTTCAAGAAAGTCCATAAATATTTACGGGAGTTAGAGCGCGGACAGACAGACAGACAGACAGACCTAAGTCATAAACACATTTCAACCTTGTTGGAAAGTATTAAAAAACGTCAACATGTAGAGTCTAGTGCCTCGTAGTGAGATTGAAAAGAGGTGCATACTTTCAGTTCTTATTAATGTCTTTGGTATTTATTCCATAAATTCGATTTTATGCTCTTTTTAAAATAATAGTTCTTTAATGTGCCATCAGTAGATAAATGGATAAAGTTAATTTCAAATTTCGTCCATAGGAGCAGCTTTGCATTGCAGTCACGTTAGAACGCTGATAACACTGGTCTACAGTAGTTCGGTAACAACGGTCAAATTATTATTTTTATTATTAATTCCAATTTTTATTTAAATATCTGCAAGTAAAAATGTCCCGCCACGTCACATTTTTCTGTTAGAGTATCAAAAAATGGCAATTTTTACGATTTTCACAGTATCACAGGTGGCAACCCTTCCTGCTGGCAACCCAAGGTCCTGGGAACTCAAAGTCCCGGCAACCATGTTTGTTCCATTTTTTTGTTAAAGTATCAGAAAATGCCAAACTTCACTACTTTTTTATGATTTTTACAATACAGTCGACAGCAAAAGTATCCGAGCACTAGCCAGTATTTCCGATATCAAAAAAGTACATTGAATACTATTTTGTTAAATAAATACTTGTCAAATCATGTCCTTAGAGTGACTAAGAACATGTCTCAAGAAGGATTTGTTTAACAAAGCAGTATTAAGGGTACTTTTTTAGACAGGGATTATTGCTAGTTCTCGGGTACTTTTGCTGCCGACTGTTTCACACATCACCTTTCGTTCTATCAACCCTGCCTCCTGGCAATCTTCTCTGCTGGCAACCCTGTATTTGTACCTTATCTGTTTTTTTTTTCTGGTGTTTTAGTTAACAGATATTCTTTGTTAGGTATGATTGTACTGTTTTATAGTTAAAGTTTCATGTTCAAAATGGCAAATTTTCAGTGTAGAACTTGTGAAACCGTACACGATAAATTTTGCTGCAATTGTGAACTATTCATATTAAAATCACAAGTAGACATTTAACACAAGACGTAAAAAAGCCTATTTTTTGTATTTTGGTTTTAAAATAATAAATAATAACAATTCAATCATTTATTTTCCATGTTTTTACGTTCTACTTAGTCTACAATATGTATGTTATCTCCATATTAACAATATTCCATGCTAAATAAATAATATTGATAGTAATAATTTATGTCTTCTAAAGACTTTTTTACTTTGCTTCCAGTACAGATTAAATAATCGTAACCAAAAAACCGTTCGTGTTACAGATTTTTCACCATTATTTTTTAATTCTGTACTGCAGATTTAGTTGAAAATAGCTAATTTCATTTCTGATACCCCCAAAAAATATTTTTTTTTGTCGGCTAGTGTAATTAATCTCAAGAGGTTTTTGCGGCAATTACTTTTATTTTATTTTACTTTATTTGTTTTATTTATTTATTTATTTTTTAATCAGCCAATACATAGAACAATATTATGTAATTTTTGTATTAAATTGACGCTTATATTATAATAAGTATTACGAAAATTCTCAAATGTTTATGAAAGATAAATTAAATAAATCTATTTTGGGGAAATATTTTTGTTGCAAAAAAACATGGTCTTTCAACTTTGAGAAAGATTTTACGGGGAAATTTATCAAAGTATGCAGAAAACCATATGTATATTGTTAGTAAAGATTAATTAAAAAGAAGTATTGTTTTCCTAAGGACTAACTGAGTCATATCGAAATTATTTCGAACACAGTATTATATTGCCATACATGATATGTACTATATGTACAGTCGGTAACAAAAGTGTCTGAACGCTAGCAAAAATTCCTATGTAAAAAAAGTACACTTCATACGGTTTTGTTGAATAAATCCTTATCGAATCCTGTTCTTAGTCAGTGTAAGGACATTATTCGATAAGGATTTATATAACAAAACCGTTTGAAGTGTCTTTTTTTTTTTAAGGAATTTTTGCTAGTGTTCGGACACTTTTGTTACCGACTGTATATGTAGTACATTGAAAATGTACCGAATTCTATTTCCATGAATTACTAATAACTTATCTATTCGGCAAAATGTTGAACGTAATGGCCAGATTTATCTAGTGTTCAATAGTAATAGTAAACAAGAAAGAAAAATCATGCAGTATGCATTGATTAGTAACACTTTCCAACTGTACGTAATTGTTGTATCGAATAACATTTATTATTCTTTGCCTACGTTATCACACAACAGACAGAAGGACTGAAAAATATACAGATAGACTAATTGATTTTAAAATTGCTCTTAGGCATTTTGGAAAAGGTGAAAAAGGCTTAACGCAAAAAAAAAAAAAAAAAAAAAAAAAAAAAAAAAAAAAAAAAAATGCAGCCATTAGATTATAATTACAGCTTTTAATCTCTCTGAATATTTTAGTGTAGCCCTGTAAATCAGAAAGTTAATCATATCATATTCTATACAAAAGATTATTTTAGAGTATTAACAATAAATGTTAATATTTTTATGATTTTTACAGTAGAAAGACTTTTAAATATAATTTTCAAAAAATTCTGTCCTAAAACGTAATACATTGGCTTTTTTTTTTTTTTTTTTTTTTTTTTTTTTTGTCCCTGTAAACAAACTAGTTGTACAGGACCTATTAATGTCATTCTAAATGGAGAAAATTCTATAGGGATAATGTTTATAAAAACAACACTCATAGAACAGGATGCTTTTGAATGCTTTTGGGTGTCCCTGTACACAAACCAGAAGAGATATTCACTCCATTTACAATATGGAACATCCGATAGTGAACTTAAATAAAATATATCAGTTTCGAGAAATTCCATAGATAATTAATGGAGTTGGAGCGCGGGCTTACAGACAGACAGACAGATGGACAGATACACAAACTGAAATCATATTCACACTTAAAAATGTTGGAAAGTGTTAAAAACATTCAATGTAAACGAAAGTAATATTTTAGCAATTTTTTATTAATAGCTCTTAATATAAATGGATATTATTCTGTCACCCTGTAAATCTAATGCTAATTATGCTATATTCTATGCAAAGCATTTTTTGTGCAGATAAATAACATAATTCAATTTCCTAAAGCTTCGTGGAAAGTAATTAAAATTTGATTTATAGAAATATCTCTCATAGAACGCAATGCTTTGGAATACTTTTGAGTGTCCCTGTATAAAAATCGGTGGTGATATTTCCTCCATTTTATACAGGAAACATCCAGTAGGGAATTGGAATAATATATTTCAATTTCATTAAGATATGTCTACAGTAAAGGTATGAAACTATGGTTTATAGAAATAGATCTCATAGAACACAATGCTTTGAAATACTTTCGGGTGTTCCTGTACACAAACCAGTAGAGGTATAAATTCCATTTTCAATAGGGAACATCCGATAGTGAACTTGAATAACATATATCAGTTTTAAGAAATTCCATAAATATTTACGGGAGTTAGAGATCGGACAGACAGACAGGCAGACGGACGGACGGACGGACAGGCAGATACACAAAACTGAAATCATATTCACACTTAAAAAATGCTAGAAAGTGTTAAAAACGCTTAACGAAAACGAAAGTACAATTCTAGCAATTTTTTATTAATACCTCTTAATATAACTGGATATTTTTGTGCCACCCTGTAAATCTAATGCTAATCATGCTACATTATGTGCAAAGAATTCTTTTGTGCGTGTAAATAACATATTTCAATTTCTTAAAACTTCGTGGATAGTAAAGTTATTAAAGTTTGATTTATAGAAATATCTCTACTAGAACGCAATGCTTTGGAATACTTTTGAGTGTCTCTGTACATGAACCGATGGTGGTATTTCCTCCATTTGATAGAGGAAACATCCAATAGTGAACTTGAATAACATATTTTAATTTCATTAAGATATGTCTATAGTAAAGGTATGAAAATATGGTTTATAGAAATACCTCTCATAGAACACAATGCTTTGGAATACTTTCGGGTGTCCCTGTACACTAACCAGTAGAGGTATAGACTCCATTTTCAAAAAGGAACGTCCGATAGTGAACTTGAATAACATATTTCAATTTCATTAAGATATGTCTAGAGTAAAGGTATGAAAATATGATTTATAGAAATACCTCTCATAGAACACAATGCTTTGAAATACTTTCGGGTGTCCCTGTACACAAACCATTAGAGGTATAAACTCCATTTTCTATAAGGAACGTCCGACAGTGAACTTGAATAACATATTTCAATTTCATTAAGATATATCTACAATAAAGATATGAAAATATGGTTTATAGAAATACCTCTCATAGAACACAATGCTTTGGAATACTTTCGGGTGTCCCTGTACACAAACCAGTAGAGGTATAGACTCCATTTTCAATAGGGACCGTCCGATAGTGAACTTGAGTAACATATATCAGTTTCAAGAAATTCCATAAAAATTTACGGGAGTTAGAGCGCGGACAGACAGACAGACAGACAGACAGACAGACAGACAGACAGACAGACGGACAAACAGACAGACAAACCGAAGTCATAATCACTTTTCAACCTTGTTGGAAAGTGTTAAAAAAGCGAAATGTTTGTTTTGGGAAATTTAAAAGATATTTTCATCTTCTTATAAAATTGAATAGGTAAAAATAGATTTTATTTTTGAAAAAAAAAAGGTGTAGCAAGTAAGAAAATCTATCTTCTTAAGTTTTAGTGAGCATATAATTCCTGAGTCACCTTCTTCGAATAGATACTAGTTACTCAAATTTTATTTAAATGGAACTCTGCCCAGTATTTATCTTTAAATTATTAATAAGAGGGATTGTGTGACTTCTCAAATTTCTTATTTTACTATACATTATCTGGTTTATTGGTTGTAGGATTTTAAGGCCGATTGACTGACGACCCGAGGATTCTAGGCATATAGGTTGAGTGCCCTCCGTGTGTGTGTATAGGTGGGGGGCTCCTCCTAAGGGGTCCTAGCCCGTACTTACGCGAGTTTTGGTGAAACTTTCTTTTTGCATTTCAACGGCTTTTCTACCATTTAACTCTAAATATTTGCATTGGAAAATTTTCATTTTGTCGTAGAAATACAATTTAGGTAAATATTCTAATAAACTAGAAATTACATTCCTTTCTTTTTACTTAAATGCAATAACCAATTTTTAAAGTTTAAATCAGATAATATCTGAAAAATTATTTATCTATAAATTAAACTATTAGAAATTTATTTATATATTATCATAAATCATATTATTAGAGAGCAATATTATCTACTTAGAAATCTATTTAGAAATCATGACTAAATTAATCGCACGGAGATTTTACTCGAAACACTTAGAATAAAATGATTTCAGATTATTCATAAATCATCAGTAATTATAAGTTAGTTTTAATTTTGCAATTTTCGCTGTTGCGTCTTTGAAACACGACTATACAAGGAATGTCAATAACACTTTATATATATATATATATATTTAATACTTGTACAATAAATTGAATTCCTCTTCTTCGTTTCCAGTTACAAAAAATTATAATACTTATTCAAACTAACTTACAAAATATAAATCTTAAGAAATACTAGAGTTATTTGTCCCCATTTGTCACGTTGTTGTTGCTTATAAGTTTTAAAGCTGCACTTATTAACAAACTAACTTTTCCATTTTCCAATTGTGTTATTAAATTTTAAAAGGGTAATGCGAGATTATACATGTTTATGTAAGATATATATTACGTATTAATATTACTTCAATCTGATTTATAATATAAATGTTGGTTTCCAAACTCCAAAACTTTAAAATTACTGGCCAGAATGACGCGATTGTTTTTTTACCAGAGAAATCGTGAGTTAATTTTTTTTTTTTTTTTCTGTGAAGGGAAAAAAAAAAATCCAAAATGCGCCAATAGCGTCAAACGTGTAGATGGTGCTGTCAGGGTAATCTCAGGGGAAGGGCCTAAATTGACTCCTTAAACACAGGAATGCTGTTAGCCGAAATAAACAACATACTCTAAGGGTTTACAATAGATTTATTAGGAAGAAGAAAATAATTCGTGTTTACAGCGAAACAGTAATATTGAGAAGAGAAAAAGGGGCGTTTTATGATACAAACCAACACAATTTCATTTTCTTAAGATTATTCCGGTAAAATATTTGTTTTGATTCTGAGCAGTAGTTTTAAATTTAGAGCGTTTTGATATTGCAAGTTTAACTATAATCAACTTGCATATTTGTTCAATGTGGATGCATATCTGATGACAGTGACTATGCTATGCAGCATTTTATTTTCTGTTTACTGTAAGACTGTATCTCAGCTTGTATGATTGGATATATTCACTAAACTTTTAGTATTTGCGACAGACATGTTAAACATTTATGCTTATTAAAATTGAGTGTATAATGAAGCACAGGTTGCACAACTAGTATTAATTTTTTGTGATTTTCCAAATTTCTATATCATAGCACCTATTTGGTAAAATTGCAGCAGTAACAGATTTAAAACTCTAATTATTTAAAACTATGTTAATTATATTTTATGCATGTAAACTGGTAGGTGCTGTTCTTATATAGATGAATAATATAAAAGAAAGTATAATAGCTTTAACATACTAGTTTTCCTGATATTACAAACTGATATATATATATATATATATATATATATATATGTATTTAGAAATGGTTTAATACGTATTGCTAGATTGAATTCAGACTTGGAAGAGATGTTTGAGGATATGGTAGAATGGTGTCGTCAGAGCATAGCTCAGGGTTTCCATAGAGATTTGGTGAAAAGTATCACGTACCAATTTGTGAATCAGTATAAAAGGAGTACTGAGCTGAAAATGTTGTTTGAAAGAAAGGAAGGTTTAGAGAATGGGATTCATGAGTTTTTTTCATTTGGTCTTGACAGGTGAGGGAACGTTGCATGCGTAAAACTAGTTTAACCCTGCAGTGCATGTTGTAAGCCATGCCGCCTGTCTCCATATTAATTTTAATTTCGATTTGTTTCATTTTTAGTTTTGGTTTATGTTAAAGTTATTTTTCGTACTCTATTTGGTTTTAGTTTGTTAATTTTGTTAAGTTTTTGTTGACTTGTTTTATTTTTGAACTTTATGTTTAAATATGAGTTCGGTTTTGCTTTTCAATGGGATTTATATATATATATATATGTATATGTATATATTGTGTCAAACACTCCGTTTCCCTTCGATTTTATTTTCCGTTTCATCCAAGGTGCATACAATTAAATTATTAGATAAGAAAAAAGAAAATCGAAATATAAACATTTATATTTTAATAAATGTTAAATCAATTCTAAACAAAATTATTTATAAATAAAGATTAAAAGATAATTTTAGAATATCAAAATATAAATTCTCATATAAAATCTAATATTTTTATAAAATAAAGTTTAATTGTGCATTCGCAATCGTTAAGATTTTTTTTTATTTCTTAATTTGTTAATCAAATGCGTAGAGTGATTTTAGAAAAAAAATAGAATAATAATTAAACAAGGAAATACCTTTAAATTTTTAAAAATTGTAACGACAGGATGAAGAGAATTCCATTTACAATGAAGAATAATAGTAATGGGTTTTATTCAAACTTTTATTTCCAATCAATTAAAGGCAATATAAAGTGTATTAATTCAAAAAAGAATCAATAAACTTAAACAATAATTAAAATAAACAAATAAATATTCAAATTAATTTTGCATTTCGAATATATATAGATATATATATATACGTTCGTTCTTTCATGAAATGTGCCACCTAATGAACATTTCTGGCATTGTTTTCCTTACTTTTTTAACATACCTTCTAAAACGTATAGATAAAAACTTTACCGGAAATTATCCCACTTGTTTCGAAAAAAAATAAATTTTTCATACTAGAAGTTTAAGTTTACCACTCTGTATGCGTATATATGTATACTAGGTATTATGCAAAGGAATAATGACAAACCATATTCATTTATTTACTATATATGTATACAATAATCCGTGCTTTAATTTTTATAATTTTTCATTCAATAGTTTATATATTTTATTATAGCTATTACTACATTATTTATTTATTTATTTATTTATTTTTTAATGTAAAATAAAAACTTAATATAAAAGAGTGGGTACTGTGAATTCTGAGATTAAGAAAAAAAAATGTGTTCTTGCTTTTCAGTTTGTTTAGTTTAACACATAAAAATAAGAAAGCTACTAAGGAAGAATTCATTTTTATAAGTAGTATTATATGTGGATTACAGAAGAAAATGTAAAAAAGGCTTATTAGTATTCACAAATTTTATTTTTTAAAGTTTTCCACCAGTAATTTGTTTAAAACTTTGCTATATACAACGAGTTTTTTCCGAAAGAAAAATCATTCTTCTATATAAATTTAAAATATTGAATAAAATAAAACTTATCTCTGAATAAATTATGTAAATCTGCTACATATATATATATATATATATATATATATATATATATATATATATAAATATATATATATATATATACTCACTGAGATGATTCTTTAACAGCATAAATCATTCTGTCCCTCATAAGGAAAATATTTTTTTATAAAAAAAAAAAAAAATTAAGCTAAAGACAAACTGTTGACACTTGTTTTCTAAACTAAAATTTGTTTAAGATTCGAAGTGCTTGATATAAAAAAATCTTTTTATTAAAGATTTAGTGTTTCAAAAATTTTATTGATACGTTTTGAACTTTTTATCTCAATTTGTAACTTTAACCAATAAAGCTGAACACGAATTTTACCACTATTTCATTTCTTCCGATAAACTTTTCTATTTTGCAGAAATAGCAATTTTCAAAGAAAAATGCCGCCTTCAATTCTTATCATGTTACTTTTTAGTACGTGACAAGACTTTTGTTTTAAAAAATCTGTGTATTTGTAATTTCTTTTTCTTTTTACATTAAACTGATTTTGATACCGAGAAAATATTTTCAAATCTATAGTAAATAGGTATTCAAATCTTTTATTTAATTATTTTTATCATTAGCATTTGCAGATTTAACTTAAATTGTAAATAATTACAAGATATAAAAATTTATGTATATATATATGTATATATATATATATATATATATATATATATATATATATATATATATATATATATATATATATATATATATATATATATATATATATATATATATACCATGCTTTTAGATTTTTTGTTGAATCATATAATTCACTTTTGACCAATAAAGGCTCTCTAGTGAGCATGCATAAAGTTTCTGCTTATAGGTTTCTATGATTTGTTTTGGTATGTCTGACCTATCCTTAAATTTTGTCTGAACACTTTTAAACCATCCTGTAGAACATGTTAATTTGCTTCTAGCTCCGACTTAAAATTCAATATTTACATTTAATTGTTCGTTATCGTTTCTTTTTAGTTTTATTATATCAATTTCATTTTTAAGAATGCATTGTATTAGTATAACTCTTTACAAGATTTGCTATGTTTGTGGAAAAGTTCACCAACTTCTGAGTTATTCTGAAAGTTTCAAATGTCTAACTAATCGGGAAGTTAGTTAAATAAATTTTCTGTTGAATCGTGCTTACATACGACATATTCCGATAAGACGTATACGACGACGTATACGGCGACGTATATGACGTCAAATACGACGTATTCCGATATCTTCTATATCGGACAAACCTAAGGCTCCTATATATACGAGCTGTCGCATCAGGCATTTTGTTGCCTTAGGGTTGCCACATGTATCCAGCGCGTTTCTCTGATAATCAAACGACAATTTTTTTTTTTTTTTTTTTATCGTCTTACGTTACTTTAGTGTAACTTGTTTTATTATATTTCAGAATTTTAGCTAAGTAAACTATGACATGGAAGTTTGTTTAGCGATAAACCGCTATAATCATTCAAGAAGTGAATATAAAGTGTTCACATGTATTCTATTACTGTGTATTTGAGTTTTGGCGACATTTTGTAGAAGAAACAGAAACCGCCATAACAACAGATCTTACCGCAGCACATCCATAGAATATCCTCAGAATAAAATGATATCCTGAAAATGTACTGTGAAAAGAATATGTTTTTAGGAATATTATTGTTGCTTATTGCTCTTATCTTGACCGGATTAGCTTCAGATCAAGATTTCTTAAAATCATTAGGGAAGCGATAAAGACGCCAAGAGGGAATGCTGTCCTCTTCGAAGGCAAAAAAATGGCGGTGATGCGCCGGCATATTATTTTATTTAGGGGCTCTAGACAAACCAAAAGAACTTTAAACAAAAGACTTCAAGAGCATATTCGCAACGTCAAAGAAGGAAAGAGTTCAGCGTTAGTCAATTTTATTTATGAAACCGCAGGTTCACCTATTTGGGACCAAGCAGAAATCATCTCCTCTCCACCAATTAGTTCAGAATTAACAGTTTCGGAAGCTCTGAATATAACTAAATATAATTCAATCAATTTTAAAGATGCTGCGCTTCGTCCTAAAATATGGTATTTTCTAATACAACCACGTATCTAATATAATTTCCTTCAACAGTTTTTATCTTAAAGATTGTTAACAGAGAAAGTTTTTTTAATCTTTATTTGTTACTCATAATGCTAGTTCAGCCTCTCCTTAATGAAAATGGTCCAAAGACTCCTACAGGTATTGCAAGTTTTATTCTACTATTCTACCCAAAGAATTTTTCATTTAAGTGACTTAACAGTTTCGGCTTTTAAAACAAGTCTTTCTCCTTTTTCTTGTAAAGATCTAAATTAATGCAAGTTCTTTTTTACTACAGACTATAAGCTGCTCCATACAAGCATAATAGAATTCAACTATATTAAAGAAGGCCTCAACTGTTGCAAAAAAAAAAAAAAAAAAAATGTATCCATAGTAAACCAAGTGAAGCTCGACTCTACGCTTTCAGACTGTTTCATTTGTGATTGATCTGTGTTCAACTGTTTCATCTATTTCATCTATTTCATGTATAATGACTGTAACCGTAATATGGTTCTTTGGTATATATAAAACAAATGTTACTGTACTTCTAGTTAAAATGGCTCTGTCCGGATGATGCCCTGGTGTTCAGGGCGAAAGGCCTTGACACGATGTAATTTTAATAATTTTTATTAAATGTGTCCTTTTATACGTGTTTTACAGTTTTTTTTTTTTTTTTTTTTTTTTTTTAAATAAAAAATGTGTTTTTTTATGAAATATATAATTAAACATTTTAATACTATTCAAACATTTTTATTAATTATTTTGAGATATTAATACTTTATATTATATTTGTGAGATAAGTCTAACTAAAATTATTCTACTTTTATCTTTTACATGTTATTTCTAAATACAACAACAGTAATTTTGTATAACCTACTATTTATTATATCACATAATCATTTTTTTTTTTTATATTAAACAATTCAAATATTTATTAAATTTATCAACTATTTTCCCATTTCAGAAATTTATTTTATTATAACATTAAGCTTATTATTCTTTTTATTAATTATTTTGAGTCACATTATATTTATATTGTAAATTTAACTAAAATAAATAAGGTATTAAATATAATTTGGACTTTTAGGCACATTGGAAGGCGGTCCACTGTGATCCATGTAGAGGTGGTCCACTGTGTCCCATGTCCAGACAAAACAAATAATAATATTAAAATTATACATAGACTATAAATATGCTGATAATTTTTAGAAATTTCAAAACAACAATATCTTACCTTTTCTTAACAACTATCCAATACTTGTAGTTAATAGTTCAGCCTGATAAAATAAAAAAAAACTTCAAACTTGAAAAATTACTTTGAGCAGCTCAAAACCTAAAAATTGTATAAAATGGCTACCTTAGCATTTACCATGGGGTTTTTTGGATGTATACAAGTAGTACCATGCTGCCATATATGAGTCTCAATATAAACTAAAAGAGTTAAATATTAAGAGATTTAAATAGGGGTGGTCCACTGTGCCCCAATATCCCCTACAGCTCTAATAGAAACCAATGCTTTGGAATGATTTCGTGTGTTCTTGTACATAAACAAGTTATGAAATTCAATCAATTTTCAGTCGGTTTTATCCCATACTGATTTTGAATTAAATATATCAGTTTCAAGAAGTTCTATGAGCATTTCAAGGAGTTAAAGCACAGAAAGACGAACAGATGGACAGACAAACCGAAAGTCATACAGATTTTTCATTCGAAAAACATGTTTAAAAAGCAAAAATAGCAGTAAATATTCAATTTTTAATTAGAACATAGTTATTTCTTTATTGTTTACTGCATTATTTCTCACGAATTTTGCTTTCAAATTTATATGTATTATTGAAATGAAAATAAAATTCAAAGTAAGAATTTATTTTTAAATGAACCACAGAGGAGTTTCTTACTTTATTTATTTATTTATATTTTTATAAATAAATAATTAAATAAACGCGTCTCTACAAAATAACATATGATGCATTATTTTTTTTTTATTTTTTTTTTAATGCATTCGGAATAATATAATCTATTTAGGTACTATTCAATCATAAAAAAAAAAAAAAATAAATAAATAAATAAATAAATAAAACATTCAGAAACTAAGATTCAATTTTTATTTATAAACCATACTGTAAAAATTAGCTGTACTCTTAAGCAAATTCTGAGAAAATTCGGTGTCTACACGCCGGGCAATTTAAATATGGCGGTTTGATTATTTTTTGCTCGGAAACTATTAACCCTTTTAGGGGTGGTGGTACATATTTTATGCCACCTAATTTTAATTTCAAATTTCGAAAATTCTCCCCGGAAATTTTTAATATTTTTTTATCTTTTTGGCCCTTTGAATATATATATATATATATATATATATATATAATCATCTAATCTACACCGTTAAACACAACATTTTCGAAGATACAAAATTCAATTACAAAAAAATGTTTTGTTTAATGGTGTAGATTATTTTTTACACATTCACGGTATCCCGATGGGAACCAGTTACTCGAATGCCTTCGCTAACATATTTTTGTTTATGTTTGAGAGAAAATTTAAAGATGTTAACCCTCGCTTTCCCAAGATCAAGGCGTTACTGCAGAAATATTGCTTTCAGGTGCCACTTGGCACGTTTAACAAAAATCACTAGCACCACGCCTTTTTTTGTCGTTTAGAAGTTGCAACATTCCACTTCTTACGTTTTCTATCTCTAGCAAATAAACCTTTTTTTTTTTTTTTTTTAATAAGGCGGTCTTAAATAAATTTCAACTTCAAAATGGGTTCAAAATAACCTCATATTGGGAAAGCGAGGGTTAAGTTTTATAGATATATTGCTGATGTAACAGCAATAAACTGTGAAAATTTTGCGAAATATGCAGCTGAAATCTATCCCTCCGATCTTATCTTAAGTCGTACTGATTCTGAAGACAAAATTTCTTTCCTGGATTTAAAAAAAAAAAAAAAAAAAGTTAAAAACTGTTTTATTGGAATTTATGATAAAAGGCAAGATTTTCACTTTAAATTTGTAATTTATCGAATTAGTTTTCCTATATAAGTCATAGAGTTACAAAAAATATTATGTTTACCTAAATTAACAGAATTAAAATGATTTGCAATAATCATTTAGACCTGAATTTGTCTCTGTAAAATCTCAAAAACGTATTAACTGTCAACCGCTATCTTGTTTTCGTACTGAATAATCATTTCAGTCTTCATAATTATAATCTTGCTTATGTTCTTTTTTTTTTTTTTTTTTTTTTTTTTTGTCCATTTCGGGCGACTTTTAAAAGCTGGTAAGTGGCCTGCCAGCCGAAGCGGGCTCTAAATTTTTGATGGGGGGGGGGATTTCAATTTTCTTCATTTTACTGATTATTTAAGTTTGTCCTTGTATGTATTTATTTATATTCTTGTATAATGCATATTCTTGTATTTTATATTGATGTATTTGCTTTTGTACTTTATTTATGATTTTATTTACTTTTTATGCTTTTTAATTATTAAATTCGTTTGCTGTGTGGTCTTGCTTCCATCTGTAAGAAGTTGGGGGCTAGAGACGTGTTTTTTGACTAAATAGCCAACGTTTCGTCAGAAACGTCTCCTATTTCATTCCCAGCATGGGGAAGATCCCCTGAAGAGGGCCCTCATGTGTTTTGGGATAGATTTTCATTTACCCTTGATTACTTTGCTTGTATATATATATATATATATATGTGCAGTTTGTGTCTTTGAATAGATAAATAAAATGAAATAAATAAATAAATAAAATGAAACAACAAAAAACATAATAAAATACTTCAATGAATTTCAGATAAACATTTGTCACTTAGGCATTGTATATTATAATTTAAATTTCAGAAAACTGAAAACAAAAAGAAAATAATTTGATGTTAGAATCACATTTTTTTTCTTTTAATTATTCTATATAACAGACCCATCTACTGTTAACCATGGCCTTAAATGTACCTTTTCATAACATGTTCATGCATTTTCATTCACTTTGTTTTTTGTAATAAAAATTCTATATAATCATCTATCGGCCGCTACGCACTGAAGCCAGTATTTTTACAACAACAGCCCGCGCATGTATCATGATTTGCACATTTATATGATATATAAACCGAGATATAGTCTTTCATGAAACATTAAAGTTGCAGTTTAAAAAGGTCATTAATAAAAGGAAATAACTTTTGTACAATGATCTTCTCATATATTAACATGTAGGCAGTTTACCCTTTAGAAGCTAAGATATAGTCTTCTGGTATGCGAATGCTGTTGCAGAATATTATCGCATCCAGTTAGGGGATTCGGTCCAAAAATTGATGGACACAAATTTATGCCAAGTTTACAAGTATTTTTACATTTTTTTTTTTTTTTTTTTTGTCCATTAATTCTTAATCTACAGTCGGTAACAAAAGTATCCGAACACTAGCAAAAATTTCTGTATAAAAAATATAGAGTTAAAACTGTTTTGTTAAATAAATCCTTCTCAAATTATGTTCATAGATTGACTAAAAACATAATTCGATTCGACAACGATTTATTTAACAAAACAATATTAAGTCTACTTCTTTTATATAGGAATTTTTGCTAGTGTTCGGCGACTTTTGTTACCGACTGTAGATATGAAACATTTTTTTTTTTTTTTTTTTTTTTTTTTTTTTTTTTGCGTGCAGATGATAGATATTTTTCTAATTATATTGAATCGCTGAAAACGCATGTTAATACTTAAAAGCTGGAAGTAAAATATTTTTCGAAGCCAATAAATGAAGAATATGAAAATGGAAAAATAGTTATAGGTAATGGAGAGAAAAATATTGTCACTATGTACGTATTTTTTAATGTACTAGTAAATTACATTTCTTTTTAATATTTATATCAGGTGTTTTAATAATACTCAGATATTTGAGTACTTTTAAGGGAACTGGGGACAGTAAAAATCGCTAAAATCCATGCAATAAAAAATATACAGACAGTCATGATAAAATGTATGGAGCTAGATAATACTTTAAAAATAATATCATTCTAAACTTCCACAATCATTATTTAAAACTTCTATAGAATTTTAAAATCTAAATGTATTTTACTCGCATTTAGAATTTTGGGAATAACCAGGCCCACCAACGGCCAAGCGGTTCTGCGCTAAAAGCTGGTAGACGTGAGGGGACGGATTCTATCCCAGGTCGCGCTCGTCGGCCGAGCATTTTAGAGTTTTCCATGGTTTTCTCCGAAACTTACGTAAATACGGAATAGAACTCCTTAGAAGGACCTATAAGGAGGGCACTCCCCCTCAGGCGTAGGACTCCAGTGCAGTCAATTGGCCTTAATCCCCACAATTCCCTTAATAATCGGGAATAATCAATTACTGAAAAGCTCAATGTGATTTTTTTTTCATTCAATACCTTTAAAAAATTGTGTGAATGATAAGCATTTTGTAAGTAACAAAACTGTGCATTGGTTTTGAAGTCAAGAAATTATTATCGTTATTACTAAATCTCAAATTCAATCGCAAGTCAAAAATTCTTGAAAAATTCAAACGTTACATTTTTTTTTTTTTTTGCTTGTAGTTGATATTATAAAAGATATACAATAAGTTAAATATGCAGATGTGTTTAGGTACATACAAGAAACGTATTCTAAAGGGAAAAAAATAAAAGAAAGAAAGACGATATAAAATAGTTTAGGATTTACATTAAGCATTTTGATATTAGGTTTTATTTTGTGTTATTTTTCCCCTTAAATGAGGTCTTCCTCTCTCTAAAATTACTTTTTATCGTTTAAAATGTGCGCTAGGGATAATAAATAATAGATGTCATGAATTAGCATGATTTAAGAAACGATGGAATGTAAAACAAAAATAATTAATTTCATCCCTTAATATTACAATATTTTTTAATAGTTTTTATTTAAATAATAACAATCATTGAAAACGACAGACAATTATACTTTTATTATTTTTGGTATTTAAATACAGCTAATTATTTTTTTACTTATAATACTTTAAAAAATCCTGAGAATTATTTAAGAGAAAATAGTCTTAGTTTCCCTATACAATGCAGAAAATTTGTTATATTCTTGTATTTTTAACAATAACATTTTCTATTTCTCGATAACGACTGTTGTCGAACAAAAAGTATTCATTTCTGTTCTAGGCACGTGACTTACCAAAATTTGAACATAAAAATAAATTTATTTAACCGTAAAACATCATGTTTTCACGAAAAACAAAGTCTGAAAACTGCATTCGCATTTAGATAAGTTCCACTGAAAATATTATTGTTTGAATGAGATATAAGAAGAAAAAAATCTTTGAACATTAGAAAGCAACACACATTTAATCTTTTTTTTTTTTTTTTTTTCGGTAACGTCAAATATATGTATATTTATTTTTTAAATGAGAGAATACATGTATCAAATTAAATAGATAAATTTTACATATGCTACTAAATTTATGTAACTTACAAATAAGCACGCAAATGAAAATAAATATCAATCTGTAAAATTTTCAGAATTTGATTTAAAAAAAAAATAATGATAATGATTACATGTATACAAAGGAAATAGATAAAAAATAAATTAATAAATAAATAAACTATTATTTATAAGCCAAGTTATTCATATGTATATACATGCGTTATAAAAACTTAACACTGGCTTTATTTAAAAAATAAAAAATAGGAATTTAGATATAAATAACTAATTACGAAGATAGTAAAAATTTAGTTTTATAAATTCGATATATATATATATATATATATATATATATATATATATATATACATAAATACATATTATGTCTATAATATTTGTTTGTAATAGTCAAATTCAAATATAAAAAAAAATTATTATTTTATATCAAAATTTTGATCGAACAGAACATTTCGAATTAATAGTACGGAATATATTGAAATTAAAAAAAAAAACATTAAAAAATTTGAAACAATAATGTATCAGTTATATATATAAATAAGTTTTTGACAATGCTTTCAAATAATAGATTTATGACGCTATATATTATTATGACGCTAAATATTTCAAAATAATTATTTAAATAATACCTTTATAAATTGAAACTTATCAAATATGATCTTAAATTCAAGAAAAGTTTTTGCACACTAATAAAATCTTATGAAACAACAAATTTAAACTAATAATAAATTTCAACGTATTAGTTTCACCAGAATAACAGTTTTAATAAATTTTACCAAATAAAGATGGTACAAATTGCAACAACAACAAGATTATAAATACAGTAAGAAAAATATATAAACATCACCGATATTTTACGAGATCATAGTATACGTGATCGTAGTTATTATGAGTCATAGATGTAAGTGTACGATTCAACTGGAATGTAACTGAAGGTAAAAAATTAAATTCATGAAATATTAGGCTATCAATATTCTTTATATATTTGCTGATATAGATGTGTACAAAACCTAGATCATGAATAACTGACTAAAGAGCACATTCAAATCTAAAGTTCGTATTCAAAGGAAAACTAAGATTGAGGGTGATTTTCATCGATCACGTGACGAATGAAAGGGTCAGAGCCGTTCGCAATTTGATTACATTGGGAAAATCTTTGACATCCCTTGTCCTAACGCGGATTCTGGGACGTAACAAGTGAGCTTCTTTACTGAAAGCTTGAAAAGCACTCGTCATGTTCTATATATATATATTGGTTACATTCTTTTGGGAAAGATTCGCTCTCAAGTCAAATGTGTGTACGCAATTTTAAAGCACATGAAAATCATTTTATGTTGTTACTAAATGCATTTGCACAATGGGAATTATCTTTTCAGCGGAAAGTATGGTTTTTACTAAATATATTGAAAATTACAACCCATAATCATTTAATACATCCGTTTATTTTGAAAAGATGCGGGTTTTCGCAAAAAAAAAAAAAAAAAAAAAAAAAAAAAAATGCTTTTGATGATTTTAAAGTACAGACAATCATGTTTAGAAACGTGTAATTAAAAGATCTTTTTAGTCAATTTAATTTATTGAATTTTGAATTTATACTTTTAAGTAAATTCTAGTGAATATTTCGAACGTGGAATCATATGTACAATTCGAACAGAATAGAATCAATAATGATTTAAATTATGCATTAAGATTCTATTAACGTGTTTTAAATTAGTTATTATAACAATTAATCACTGTTCTATATTCGATCACTTTTAAAAATTATTAAAAAAAAAAAAAATAGTATTGAAAAGCCTATTTTCTAAGCTTTATATATAGGGGAATGTCTCCTGTTATGGCCATTGTTAAGTTATGGGTATCCAAACGTATCTTTTAACAAAAAGCAAATATGGTGGATTTGAGTACTATCAAACATGTATTGTGAGAGTACGCAGTTTGTGAGCTAACACCGAAGTGAATAAATGGATTTTCTTAGTACATGCGAAAAAAAAAAAAAATCTGAGTAAAAGCAACACAAAAGTGATATATTTTCAAAATGCGATAAATCGAAGTGAATTAATTCAAAAATGTAAATGCAAGGTATTTCCTTATATTTTGTAATGGAATACCGAATTCAGCCAAAATTTGGACCATCTGCCATTATAAAAATGGTTGCCATTCCCGGTTCTGGGTAACTTCATAAAACCAGTTATGGGCGCATTTTATTTATTTATTTATTTATTTATTTTTGTCATTTAAAACGTGTGCTTGACTTACAAATTATCAAATATTCTTGCTTATGTCAAAATAACATATTTTTAAAATTCGAAAAATGCTATTTTCTGTTTTAATTTCGGAAAGCGAAACCTTACAAAATGTATAAATTTTGTTGTTTTCTGTATTTATTGTTGTTTTTCTTAATATTTTCTCGTTTTCAGTGGAATTTTCAAGTGTGCCCATAACCGGGTAGAAAATTATTTTGGCCCAAAACATCCACTTCACAAACTTGTTAATATTTTTTTCTGTAAACTGAAGCAATACAGATACTTCATCAAAGGTTAGATAAGGATTCAAGCTTTCCATTGGTATTAATATGTTTGCATAATTTTTATCTATCAAAAGTTATAAGTCAAAATCTAATCTGTGCCCACAACCGGAGACATCCCCCTATAAAAAAATTTTGTTTCATTTTTAAAACACACATATATTCACACTTCCAAGATATTATTTTTAATTATTTCATTGCAAAAGCCTTCTTACTTAATAGTGTTTTACTTACAATTACTTTTTATCCTATGACCACATCTTTTCAGTGTGTGATCCACTGTACGGCGCATTCTTTGTTCTAGACGGCTGTGGATGCAGAATGTTATGTTCCAGGCAACAAGGTGATGTCTGCAATAACATTACAATCTGTGCGCAACACAAAAGCTAGAATACACTAAAACCTATATCTTTCTTGCAACTTTGCATTTGCATAAATGACTATATATATATATATATATATAAATATATATATATATATATATGCATATATGTATACAATGTTGTCTCAACTCAACATGGCTTGCTAATTTTTGAAACTAAGAATTCATTCATCTTTTAATGTTAATTTAAATTTGTCAGAATTTATGACTAAGTATATATGACACTATAGAATATATATATACACATATATATATATATAGATAGATAGATAAGAAATGAAACGATTGTCTTTATATTTTACTTCATATAATTTGAAGTTTGCTATTTATGGCTGTTTTTGTAATTGTTTTAACGACCTACGATTATATAGATAAATCAATAGACAAGCAGCATGAAGTTACAAATGCTGCAGTTGTTAATACAAAAATAAAGTAAATAGTTTTTAGAAATTTTTTATATATAAGACATATTATGGCAATTTTAAACTTTAAGTAATGATAATAATAATAAAAGATTCTTATAAACTCCATATTATTTAAAAATATCTCTTGATCACTAAGAATGTACGACAAGATAGCATCCAAAACAGTGAGAATCGTTACTTAAATTTTCAAGATAATCATGATTTCTCTTTTATTTTCTTCGCAGAAATAAACTTTTTGGTTCAAGATGAAAATAACCTTAACCTACATTTATTAGAAGGTAAAAAGTGTAAGATTCAGTTTTATAAACTTTTATTAAATACAATTTTTTTTTATTATTCATCCCCATACGTATCAACACTATATATTACAAAATTCATTTTTTATTCAGTGTTGTATACACTAAATTATTTAACCGGCAATTCTGCAAACACCGTTCAAGCTACAATCGGTCAAATTTACCAAAAACTTCTCCATTCCACACGCTTTGGAATAATCCCGAAATAAGCCATATCGGTGTTCAGGAGAAATTTAGCCTCTTGTTTGAAATACATCACTGAAAACGGCGTTCGTCGAAATTCGGCAAACGAAACGATGGTGAGTAAATGAAATGTATGAAAATTCGTGACTATCTGCATATGGACTCTTAGTGATATGCAGATGTATTCCAACCTCCCTGCGCGTGCATCCCACTCGCGGGTACAAAAGGCGAGTCAGTCTGTTACAGCTCATTAGCTCGTCAGCTTTTGCGTTTTATACTGCTTATTACTTTAGCATTTTCTGGACTTTGCCTCAGCTCGGCCGATTCATTTCACGCTGCTCTCACGTCTACTTGCTCTATCTTAGTTCATACTTAGTATGTTTTTCTACATTGGTGAGTCCGCGGATATGCAATTTGTGTATCGATTT
The DNA here is from genome assembly GCA_963930645.1 of Salticus scenicus. Classification (NCBI taxonomy): domain Eukaryota; kingdom Metazoa; phylum Arthropoda; class Arachnida; order Araneae; family Salticidae; genus Salticus; species Salticus scenicus. The sequence goes on along the minus strand of OZ005650.1, from coordinate 169,677,453 downwards.
TGCGATGGTAACTCTCGGAGAGCCGAAGGAGAGTACCGTGTACGTTATCCACATCGCCGTGCGCCCAACCGTGTTGTATTTGCCGCAATTCATTGAAAGCTTTGGCGTCGTTCAAGGAAGGCTGAGAGTGGGTAGTTCGGTAGGGTGTCCTATAGGGGCCATGGTCGTCGCTCCACCACCGCTGAGGAGTCCGTACTCGACCGAGTGGAGGAAAATTCAAATATGGGTTCACGCATACATGCAAGAGAAGGTGGAATCTTCCAAAGTAAAGTCATGAATGTTTTGCGCAAAAAACAGTATCCTCCATACCACTTCACACCGGTGCAAGAATTACGCCGCTCAGAATTCCAAAATCGGATAACATTCTGCCGCTGGCTTTTAGAGCGAGATATTGAGGAACACCATTTCCTTAGAAAGATACTTTGGACAGATGAGTCACTTTTCACTCGGGATGGCATCTTACATTTACATAACTGGCATCATTACACTCAACAAAATCCATTTGTAACACAAAACTCATCGTTCCAGATGCGATTCAGCTTAAATGTTTGGCTTGGAGTGGTTGGTGATCGCTTGATAGGTCCACATGCGTTCCAATATCATTTGACAAGCAATACATATTTGGAGTTTCTGGAACATCAACTTCCAGGATAACTTGAGGTCATTCCTGTACCCTAACGGGTGGAAATTATTTTCCAACATGATGGGGCCCATACACATTCTTCCAATGCTGTTCTGTACTTCTTGACTCAGCAGTATCCGCGATGAATTTGTCGTAATGGACCAATTCCTTGGCCACCTAGATCGCCAGATCTCACTCCATTGAACTTCTATGTTTGGGGTTTCCTGAAGCAAGAAGTTTACCGCACAGAGGTTGCCAGTTTGCAAGATTTAAGCAGCCGGCTCGATGATGCAATAATAAAACTGAGGGATGGACTTTCGCTTAGAGCTGCTGCGGTTTCCGTTCTTATGCAGACAAGGGCATGTATCAGGTGTGGGGGTGACCAATTTCAGCAGCGGCACTAAATTTCACCCATCCTTTCGAATGCATACGTGCTTTAACCATAAACATGAGATACGTATTTTTTTTAGCATATTACTTTGTGAAAGACGTGAGATGCGTCATTGTTTTTTTTTTTCATATCCCTTTGTGAAAGACGTGAGATGCGTCCTTTTTTTTTTTTTTTTTTTTTTTTTCATATTCCTTTGGGAAAGACGTGAGAAGCGTCATACTTTTTTTATTTCCATTCCATTGTGTTTGTAAACTTAATACAACTGCTACTTTTCATGTACTTTTCTTGTTTGTCTTTAAAACTTTTTTTTTTGCATCTGACAAAACAGCAGGTTGAACGCGGACATGAAATTAGGAACGACCATGGCACCCCGTGAAACGCCTTCTCGACGAACGTCGAGTTCAGTGATGAATATATTTCAAACAAAAGGCTTTAAATAATTTGGCGACAACTCGATTTTAAACTTCGCCAATGTTTTAGCGCCTGTAGCTCACCGTCAAATTAAGGTATCCTGATGTATATGCGTTCACCCGATAGGATTGTTTCTGCTCTTTCCAAATATGTGCTTATTCTGCGTGTAAGTCTTTCAGAAAGCTCACAAACTTGTGTTTTTTCAGACCGGATGGATAAAAACAGATTTTTTTCTATCTACCATAATTCGGAAACGGTTAGAGATAGGACAGGGTTTCTATGGTGTTTTATGCTCCACATGGGCTCTCACCTCCGTCCGTTTGGCAGATTATGTGAAACTCACCCTGTATATATGCATATATAAACTATGAACATATATACATATACATGGGGATTTGTGCATTCAAATTTCACCATATTCTTCTATACTGGCGTCAGTATGTTGTTCTGTTTCGTAATTAGGGTTATATAAAGCCAAAACTGATTTGTCCGCAAAGAAAGATTTTAAGCAAATAAAGGAATTTCTCTCTTCATCATCGTATTTAAACTTTGCGATCTCAATGGTCTAGCAATAATGGAATAATTCAGAATAAACTTTCGGAAATTCCAGTTAGATCTATAAAGCTTTAGACTTGTTTTAAGTTAATTGGTTCCGGGAATTTCATGACGGCCTGTGTCTTAGAGGGAGATGAAAAAATTTTGCTTTCTTCAATTACATAGCCCAAGGATTCAATACTTTTTTTCAAAAAACGAGACTTCTTAAAATTACTTTTTTAAACTATATTTACTGGTGGGACTTAAGATCTGTTTCAAATGATCAACAACTACATTGTAGGAGAATGCTAATGTTATGAGGTCATCTAGACAGGACAAAACAATACCGAAGTAAACTAATGGTCGAAAAATTGTGTTAATGTATCGTTGAAACACAGCAGGCAAGTTGCACAGTCCAAATGGGACTTTACGGGTTTGGTACTGACCCTCATGCGTCGCAAATGAATTGTATTTTCTACTATTCTCGTTTACATTCACGTGGAAAAATGTATTTTTAAAATAAATTGTGCTAAATATACGTGCTTCCTGTAAACGGTCTAGTATATCTTCGATCAAAGGCAGGAGAAATTGACCTTTAACTGTTACTTTATTCAGACGTCTATAGTCAATTCAAATTCTTGTGGTACCATATTTACTCTTTACAACTACGATTGGACTACTCTATTCGGAGCAGCTTGGCTCAATGATACCCTCGTTCAACCATTCGGCAATTTGAACATCGACATTTTTTTTCTCTGAAAATCTTCGCAGTTGAGGATAGATAAATTCACTATTTTTCAACAAAATTTTTAAATCAATATCCGTTCACAATGTTTTGTTTTATTTATAATTTAAAATTGAATCCTGAACTCCATTTTTAAAATTAATGAGAGCGTCGTGAGCAACATCTATTTCAGCTTCGTTGGGACATACATTCATTGGTAGAACTGACAAAAAGTTAACTTGAACAGAGTTGGATTTATTTTTCACAATAAAGCCATTTTTATTTATTATGGTTTCACCCATCATCAACACATCCAAACTAATTATGACGTCATGGGGTATGACATCATCATTTACGACGCAGAAATAAGCTTCAATTTCAAAATCATCGATTTTAAGTTTTGCGTCGAAAGAGCCTGACGGTTTTATGAAAACTTTACCTATCCCCTTCAAAGTGGAGTTTACTGGATTTAGTTTATTAATTTTTAATTTATTGAAAATACTCTTACGAAGCAGTGTTGCTTCACTTCTTGTATCAACAATACAAGTAAAATTCATATTATTTACCTATGCAGTTTTGTTGAAATTTCGATTTAGACTAATGCATAGGGTCTCAGCTTTCAGTTTCGAACCAGTGCATTCCGAAATTTTGTGGCCAAAATGTTTACAATTGAAGCATTTCACCCCTTTAGCTTTATGGGCAATTCCTAGATAAAGGATTTTTCCCCCATAATCCTTTATGGGGAAAAAATCCTTTCCCCATAAAGGAAAGCATTTTTCTATTAATTATAATAAAAATATTCTCATAATTATAACAAATTTCCCATAATTATAACAAAATTTATTGTTTGCTTGAATTTTAGGATTAAATTTTTCAGTAACATTACTTCTCATGGTTGTAGATTTTGAATTATATTCAAATTTATATTTATATTTATTATTTTTTTCGTTTAATTATTCATATATTTTGAGTTTTTTTTTTTAAACTCTAGAAAATTTTTGGCTCCGTAAAATAGAATTTTATCTTCATGTTTATCATTTATACCTTAGATCACATAGTGCATAATGGCAGCATCACCAATATGCCCATTCTTACTTAATACTCTAATTTTCAAAAAAAATATTCGCTAACACTTTCGCTGTCTCTCATTTTTCTTTTGGACAGCATATCGTGAAGGGCGGCTGAATTCATTTAAAATTTAAACTCGTCAATGAGCAAATTTTAAAATTTTTGTATGTCAACAAAGATTTCTCTGATTTGACAAACATTTCCGCCTAACGATCTTTTACAAAATATTAATTTCTGTAATTCATTTAATTTAAATATTTGAGAAATTTCATCAAATTCCTGAAGCCAATAGATGACATTATCATGCGATTCACCGCTAAATTTACATATGTTATTTTCAAAATCATTTAAAGAAAAAGCTGCACTTTGTGTTCCAAAACTCTTAATACCAATACTTTTATCATTATAAATATTACTATCATTATGGCAGTGCACCTAGCAATCAATTTTCATTACTTCACTGTCATTACTTTCGATTTCACTTTCCTTTTCGTTTTCTGATTCAGAATTCTTACCCTGCATTAATAATGTTAGATCACATGACGTTGAGACCAATACTTAAGGTACTTCTTTCGTGCCGTCAACAGGCACATTTAGTAAATAACTCATTGTAATTAATTCATTCAATGGGAAATTTTTATTAATTAATTTCTATTTTTCAGCATAATTTTGAACGCCAACAGCGAAAGTAAAACCCCTGAATTCATTTATTCTTTTTCTGCTCTTATGGTCTTCTGTGTCTTCGTTAAACAGAAACCGATGCATAATTTTAATTTTATTAAATTTTTCGTTCTTTAGTGCAACGCTAATAGGGGGTATATCCCCTAATAAAAACATTATGCAGAAATAATAAAAATAACGTACCTTGGATGAACAGAAATATCCACGGCGCTTTGTTATTTAATAAAATAATTCCACACTTATTAATACAATTCAGCAAAATTATTTTTGTTGATTAATTCCACTCTTGAATAGCTGGTCCTAGTATAATATAAAATATGCAGATTATCGTTCACAGATTTAATGTTTATCAAAAAGTTGGTAATTAATTTATCAGTCAATTATCTTCATTAATTATCATCATCATTAACTAGCATCATTACCAGGTCCAATTGATGTTCGTTGAAAAGTCAAATCAACGTTCATCCCACTTCTGAGAAAATTTGTGGGATATGCTGTGGGCTTTTAATATTAATAATTTCATCACTTTATAATATCCAATTAGTTTAATTAGGATTAATTATATTACAGTTTATATACGAAATAGAGTAGATAATGAAGCAGGTAATTCATATTAATGAGTAAATAGAATCGTTGATACCTATTATAACTTAAAATAGTTTATAATCACAGTCACTGTAAAAACAGTCACTAATGTTCGTTACAATAAATAGTTACGTCTAATTCTCTTTTCGTCTAGAACAATTTCCATTGTAACAAACCGTCTTCTGTTATTCGTAAAACAACACCGAGAGAAAAAAAAAACTACAACTTGCTGAGATCGTATTCCGTCAAATGTCCCATTCCATCTGAACTGTTCCAAGGCCTGTATTCTAATCAAACACTTACTTCTCGCATCTCAATTTCTATCGCAATATTTTGGAAGGAGAGGTATCTGCATAGTCAAGTCCACTGAGCTAAAATAATAACTGGAGAAAATGAGTGGTTCTTGTGGGCCATTTTAAACATTTATTTTTCTTCCTAGTATCGTTTTCCAAGTGGGTAAGGCAGAAAGCTTTAGATACGCATATATTACAATATAAAATGGCGTAGTCTAATGCATTCTTTTCTGCTTTATATCAAAAGTATTTAAGAATTTTATTGGTTACATATGAAAAGAGTAATTGCATTTATTTTTTTACATAGCTACATGACTTTAATAAAGAATTTTATTAAGAAAAATTATATCATCTCTGGAGTAGTACTCTGAGCAATAAGTAATTTTTCCCTGATTAGTTTTTATTTCTAATCCCCCCCTCCTTATTAATCGATATTATTAGTTTCAACCGGACCAATTTTTATGAAAAATAATAATTTTGTGAAACTATGTAAGTACTTTGTACATACATTTTTTTGTCGATAATTGATAAAATATCTCATTTTCTGTAAAGATGGTAGGATTTGCACTTTTCATACTTTCTTCTATATAAAATAGAATAAAGTATTATTCTTTTGATTTATACTTTTTGAGATTTCCTGAATATGATTTGGCTATTAAAAAAAAAAATAAATAAATAAATAAATAAAAATAAAAATAAAAATGTTTGTCTATCCGTGTGCCTGGATCATAAATTTTGTAGCGGCTCTAGATAAAATAAAAATTAAACAGAAATTCGTTCTATTTAGATGCACCTTAACATAAATTGGTGTCTATCAACGTTTTCTGCATATCGGCCAAAAGGTGGCGCTGTTGTTTCTTTTTTATGATAATTTTTAATATGGTAGTATAGGCATAAATTTTGTATAAATGTAGCCAATGAGGATTATTTTTAACAAAACATTGGAAAACTTTATAACAGAAATTGTCAACAAGAATAAAATTTTGTAGAAAAAAAAATTGTTGGATAAACTTTCCCTACTCGGGAGCGTAATTTTTTAATATGATATTTTTCAAAAGAATTCCACAATTAAAGTACTGTACAACATATTAACACTATCGTATTGTACATTAACAATGAAGAATGTTTGCTCTGCCGTACCAAATTGGACCTTCGCTCCAACAGAAGAATTATTGAAAAACCCGCTTACAAGATTTTTAGTAAATATATTGGAAGGATTTACATAAGTTATTATTATAATCAGTGAATTTCCGTAGAGATATTCATTTCCTTCCACAACTTTGGAATAAATAAGGAGATGCGAGCCGTAAATTTTAGGCTAGAATATAGGCCAATTACTATTGTGAACAAATTTTTTTCAATTTTATAATGATTGATTAAAGTGATCCTCATTGTGTACATTCATACATTTTTTTTCCCTTTACGGCCATATTAAAGATTATGATAAAATGGGAAAACAGACCCACCTGTTGGCAGATATGCAGAAAAAGTTGATAGACAACACTTTATGTCAAGGTGCAACTAAATATAAATTTCATGAAATTCTTGACCTAGAGCTCTTAGAAAATTTATATCACCCACATCCAGACACATGGATAATCATCCATTGTCTATAAATGGTCAAATTGTATTCAGGTGGTCTCAAAACGTGTAAATCCATTAAATACCAGCAGTCGAAAATTTATATGTACAATAAATATTACAAAATTAACTAAACAAAAAACCTAAATAAACAAATGCAATTCTTTACTTTCATACTTCATCAATAAACTTTATAAATATTCTTCATATAAAGATGATACAAATGCATTAGACTACACCTTTCGAATGCTTTCTGCCGTATCCACTTTAGAATACGAAACTAGAAAGAAAGAAACACTCTTCGAAATTGCACGGAAAAACCACTCGTTTTAGTTTAGTGGACTTGAGAAAGCAGATTCCTCTCCTTCTAAAATTTTGCAATAGAAATTGAGATGCGAGCCATAAGTGTTTGACTGGAATACAGGCCCAGGTCTTACGAGAATGTTCCGCAAGTGAAGATTGCGCGCGCCAAAAAGGTGATGTCTTTCTGATGTCACAACTGCGTCACCGTTTCGTCATCAATCCTCAAGGTCGATCGCTGCTGGACAGGATTTCGCAGAGAAAAGAAAAGGAATAAGATAACTGCTGGCACTATATCAGTGTTGTGCACGAAGGCGTTCACTTGAACGCGTTCATGAGCGTAGCTCAAAATTTTTGAGTTTTGAGTTGAACTTCGCTCGTTTTTTAAATTATGAACTTGAGTTGAGCGAAACTCGTTTTTTTCACGAACTTGAGCGTAAAAAAGCAGTTCAAACTCAAACTCATATTAAATATTTCTGTCTGAAATATAAAAAGGAAAGTAGAAGAAGAAAAGGACAGAAAAGATAATAATTGTGCAAAATGGATCCCGGAAAAAAGGGCACATGGAAAAAAAGGCGTTCATAAAAAGGGCACCCGGAAAAAGAGCACAGGCATTTTTGCAATTTGCAAAAAAAATAAACATCAAAGAAAAATTTAAAGAATTATTTCATAATTCATTTTTAGAAATTTCAACCAATTAAATTGTTACCATTTTCACTAAGTATATACCTGATGGAAGGGGGAGTCAAGGAGCAGATTGAAAGATAATAATTTTCTTTATATTACATTCTTAGTGATTTTAATGAAAAAGTGCATCTCCATATAAATTTATATGCAAATTCGTGCAGTAGTTCCTGAGATATAGCCTTCCCTGAAATTGTAGAAATCGCAGTATAGCGGCGTTACCTGTTGAGTAATGATCACCAAAAGTTGAAAGGCACTGAAAGTTGAAAAAGTGCGTCCGCTTATAAATTTATATGCAATTTCGTGCAGCAGTTCCTGAGATATAGCCTTCCATGAAACTGTGGAAGTCGCGGCCTATCAGCGCCACCTGTTGAGAAATTGATACCAAAATTTTGTAGGCGCTATTTTTAGTCAAGGTACATCTGCATATAAATTTACATGTAATTCTGTGCTGTAGTTCCTGAGATACAGTCCCCAAAAATTTCTGACGCACACACACAGACAGACATTTTCTAAAAATCGACCAATCGTGTTCTGGACCTTTAAAAACGTGTAAATTCGTCGAAAACCGGAAGCCGAAAATTTTTACGAATCCAATACTTTCTTTTATTGAATATAGAATAAAGTAAAAAAAAGGGGAGGGGGAAAGAAATGCAAAATTAGAATATGTAAATGCATTATAGTTTTTGACTGAAAAGTGTTAAGAAGTTTGCCAACTAAGTTTGAAATTTACCAAATGTGCCAGTTTGTTTTAACATTGTGTGTGTAGGACTTGGGGGAGGGATGAAGGTTCCCTCTTACTTATCGTTAGCAATCGTTGACAAAAAACGATGAGTTCGCCTTTATCTGCATTTTCCAGATATTCAAAGAAATCGCCTTATATCAATAACCAATAAACATGAAATAAAGTCTTCTTTCAAAAAATGAGCGAACTTTTTGTATAAGTTTCGTCTAGAGAATACTACATATTATAAATAGAATTAGTCTCTCCCCCCCTCTCACTTTTTTAATAGTTTTTAAGATTTATTCAATTTCTTCAGAAATATTAGCGAGAAAAAAGGCGTACTTTTTGTAAACTTCTCAAATCTTCGTAGAATTACTAGGTATCAAATTCTGAACATATTTATAAGAAATCAATTTAAAAGGTGTTTATAGGACTATCTAATAGTTTCAAATGCACGATTTTCTCACTCATGAATTTAATCTCTGCTATTGTTAATAGCATGCACACGAAAATTTTACTATAGCAAGAAAAATATTTTAGATTATTATTTTAATTTGTTCCAGAATTATATAAACAAAACTTCTTAATTCAAACCATTTTTAATTTTAGAATAAATATTCAAGAAATATCAATTGATAATGATCTGAAAGTGTTATATCTTGAACCTCATGCCTTGAACCTCATATCTTGAACCTCATCTTGAATATACATCCTAAAATTCAATCTTTGATTTATAAAGCTCAAACTTTATTAAATGTATATTACAGAACTAAAAATAAATCTTAATAAAAGCTTAAAAGAATAAAAAAAAATAAATAAATAAAAACTCATCCTTTTACATAGTAATATATATATTGATAAATCTGAGGTATAGGTTTTTTTTTCACAACAAATTAAACATGTTTATAAAATTTCTTGGAAATTATTGCGAATAAATACACTTTATAAATAACAGTTATTTGGTAAGTTTCCTGACCATTTTTGAAGAGAGGGATTTGTTTAGTGTTTTCAGCACAATTCGAACATATAGGTTAAAGGTAATTAGTAAGAGGATACACAGCAACATTGTATTGGATTCAAAACAAAAAAAAGCGTGAGAACCTTTTGTTACGTAGTAGAATACTTCGTCTGCAGACAACTTCCTGCATTCTACAACACTATAAATGCTAGTAACATTGCGTTACGCTGGTGCACTATGCAAAGATCTTTGGCAAGACCCCCCACAGCTACGGGAGATGTACCATACCCTATAGCCCTGAGGCAGTGTGACAAATTGCCGCCCTCTTATAAAAGTAACGGACATTTCATTTCGCTGATAGACGATGCTAATCAATGAAAGGATCTGCTATCACAGAACTCTTGCTCTATAGGCGTGCGTTTTCACAGATTCTCTTTTTTCTTTAAAAATGAGATTCTTGTTATTTGCGAAAATTATTCTTATCTTTATTTTATAACTCTTGCATTGAAAGATAAGCATCTTTAAAATATAAAAGATTAAACAAAGATCACTGGTTTAACACATGTTACACATATATTAAATAGAATAATAGTATATATTTTAATGATTATTTATATTTTTAATATTAAAAATAAAAATGCCATTAGGTTATTGAAATAATTTCATATCAGAGATGTAGATTTTATATCAATGATTATTTTAATTTCAGCAGTTTCTGGGAAATGCAAATAATAATAAATAAGAATAAGTAAATAAAATAAAAAATAAGATAAATAAAAATAAAAATAAAAACAGAATAATAATCCTCCTTATTACAACAAGCTATTTATAATCTAATTTAAATTCTCTTCTTCTCCTTTTTCTTTTTTTTTATGAATATATATATATATCCCCACAATTAATACATCCATAAAAAGTTCAAATATACGTGTACCAAACTAAAGATTTTTTTTTTTTTTATGTACAGCTAGTTTTAAAATATCATTTATGATACTAGCAAACAGGATTTAATATTATACTTTTAAATCTTTATATTTTTATTTATAATGAAAGGCTTTCTTAAATTACTCTTAGAACTTCCATAATTTTTCATAATAGGAGGTATTTCGCAAAAATTTGTGTTATTGAAATAGCATGGGTTTGCTTGCATGAAAACTGAAATACAAAATTTACAACAGTATAATATCGTTGAAAACTGGGCACGATAAAACTACAGTAGCAAGGAAAAGGGTGGCCTACTGGATAGGGTATTTAAGTCTTCAATCGTATTAGGTGATCTGCGGAATTTATATTTTTTCTTATGAAAGGACTGGCTTAGAGTCCTGCGTGGTTCGAGTAAACTTGACTCACAGCCGACCCGACCTGTAAAATTGTGTTATAAACTGAATAAAAGTTCTTTTAAACAAAATACAATTATATTATTGAAGAAATCTTTCAGACAATTAAATATGGTATAAAAATATTACAACAGTGTATTTATCTAATTATAAACAAACTATTAAATATTAAAACATATATTTAAAAAATCCACTGTTTCAAGTATTTTGACAGTAAAATAAGGAAGCAAATATAGGTCGAAAAAAAAATAGTTTTCAATATAAAGCTTTAAACGTTAAGTATTAATATTTAGGTAAATGTAATTAAATGCATGTTATCAGTTGTGTCTTTAAATTACTAGGAAGGAAGACAATGTCATCCAATCTCTTCATTTAAAAGTTTAGAATCATAAGTAAAGCATAAAACAATCTTCGGAGAAAACATTTTGTGAATAAAAATTAATGCAAATTTTACCTGCACCCGACCAGCAAAGCAGGTAATAAGCGATTACCCGACCCAATGCGTTTCTCTCTTGTGAGAAATGCGTCCTATCCTGCAATTAAAAGGGTAGAAAGTATTGCTACCAAGAATATAAAGATTTCTCCCAAAGGAATAAAATCCATATGAGTTTGAGTTACTATTCCGCTCAAATTCATGAGAAGACGAACTTTGCTCAGCTCAAGTTCACAATTTAAAAAACGAGCGAAATTCAGCTTAAAACTCAAAAAGTTTTAATTAAACTCATGAATGCGGTCCAGCGCAACACTGATTTAAAACAACGGAATCTAGAAATAATAGAATTTGTCTCCTATTAATAAGTTCTCATGCGCATAAACAAACGTATTGAAGATTTGAGAATAAAAAAACATGCAAAAACAGTGGGTACACTATTCAGAAGTTTTGGCTAAATATACTTTTACTACAGTTAAATTAATAAGTTATAATTAAGAATTATAAGTTAATAAGTTTAATTAAGCGTAAAATTAAAAATAATTTTCATGGTAATTGGTAATTTAAGAAAAAAAATGGGAAGTTACATAAGAAAGTGTTCACAGAGGATAAGATCTATTTAAAAAAAAGAAAAAAAAGTGTACGTAAAAATGAACTTTTAGCGAGCTTCGCTCGTTTTTAAAAAAGAACTTGAACTGAACGCGTTCATTTCTTTCAGACATGAGTTTGAGCGCGAACTAACTCGATTTTTACACGATGAACTTGAGTTTGAACTAGTTCGTTTTTTTCGTGAACTTGCACAACACTGCACTATATATATATATATATATTATATATATATATATATATATATATATATATATATATACATATATATATATATATATATACATATATATATAGCGTCTTAAAATGTAACTCTATTACGTAACAGAATATTGCATACACGAGAGATAAAGTATAAATACCAATTTCATCCAAAGAGTCATATAAATTAGGCATGGATAATAAACATAATAAAATATACATAAATGAGACCATATATATACATATAAAATAAAAATTCCTTTTTCCTATTTCTAAACTGACATAATTTTAAAACAGTAATAGATATAAAGATGAGATAAGCGACATATTATATAAATAAATATCTCGAATTTAATTATACCGGTCTGTAAAAATAGTTACATATTAAGCCTACAAAGAGCGTGAAACCTCAGTAAAATGTCTTTTAAATAAACAGCTAAATTGAAAATTAATTCAAGTAACAAGTTATTCATAATTTCCATCATTATCAGCAATATTTTGCCGCAAATGAAATGTGAAATTTGTACCCACCTTATACGACGTATCAAATGAAATAGATTATATGCTTTAGATATGTAATTTTCAGATGTTTGTGATTTTTTACGTAAACAGTGCTCTGTAAATGTTCCTAAAAAATCGCAATGTTTGCGATACAGAAATATGGAGGTCAATCATTTTCACTTTGTAAAAACAAGGCAAGCAACAACGTCCAGTACCATTTAGCATACCGTATTCAGTGCATACAAAATTGAGAGAGAAGTGTTCTTACATTTAGGAAAGGGATCGGATTCAGCTCAGGATGATCAACCAGCAGAATTACACGGAATGTGGGTAATTGATCAATAGGAAATTACGAAACACTACTGGTGAAAAATAGGGAAGAAGTTAAGAAAATGAAGACTGAATGTAAAATTTCCAAGAATCAGACAATTGGCGTATTGCAAAATCACAATTAACAAGATTTTAAAATTTTTTATAAATATCTCGGCTGAAAATAAATCGAATTCATGAGTGAATTTAGGGTTGGAAATTACACTCTTTTTCATATTTATAAGGACACTTTATATTTTGAAATAACTAATGTAAAAATAATTGTGAACAAGATTATACTAAGTGCACTTAATATATCTAGTATTCTAAAAATCAAAACTACTATAATTTTTTTAGTATGAAACAAAATTAATAAAAAATAATGCAAAATATTTTTTTCTCCACGTTTTTAGATGTTCATAATTATAGGGACAATCAAGATGTTTTAATTTTGTTTAACTTTCTAGCGGATAAATTACAGTTGACATGCGAATTTGTTAACTACTGGGCAAGATTAATTCATATATAAACCTTGAATTTTTCTTGGACGGACATTACTGAAAATTTCTGGAAAAAATGAACGTCCATGTGTTTTTTAAGTGGAAGGGTAATTTCAATCAGCCGAATTTCTAATGATATTTGAAGATCTAAAATTGCTGAAGGAAATGTGATCAAACGTTGAAATGCTGGTTCGATAGGAGAGAGATCTGATGCAAAATCAGAGTTGTTTTACAGAGATCGAAGACTTTTAATTCCTCTTGCTGTTCTACTCATAATGACTGCTGCTGAATTTGCTCGTAATTTTGAACGAAAGGTTGGGGTCCACATTTATGCATGTTTAAGCTAATTAATTATATGTTAAAATTAATAAAAAACCTGTAATAATCAATAGGCATTTAATGGAGGAAAGAACGTCTGTGTTAAAGTTGAATAAAGACAATATTAAATGGTAAAATGTTGCATTTATGGATGAAAAACATCTTATTCTCGATTAACCAAATGGTTTTAACAATTACTGGCATGATCTGAAGATAGCGAAAGACAGAGCAGATTTTTTAAAGGCAGATATAAATCGGGTATTTTAAAGGTGGATCTATGGTGCTCTGGGGAGATGTTTCTACTGAAGGCAGAATGAATTTAGTAATTTTTTCTATTATTTTGAACATCAAGAGAATGTCTGTAAATTTTAAACGTGGAATTCTCAGATTTTGTTAGATTTTGGGGGGTAGTAATAATTTTTTCAACTAAGCTTAGATTTTTGCTCTACTTCTAGAGCAATAGGAAATAGTTTGAAGAAAGAAACTTCTGTATTATTGCCTTCCCGTGGCCTAAAAGTTGAAAAAAAAACTTATCATATTAGAAAAGTGCATGCAAGTGGAAAGCAAATTTAAATAGTTTAAATGTATTCAGAATATCATCTGTGCTGTATGAAATGGTATTGAAACTGAATAATAAAAAATAATGTATATATGTATACCAGAGAGAATTTCTGACTATTTCACCCTAAAAAGAGATCTATTAATTTAAAAAAAAAAAATTGAAAAAAAAATGAAATTCAAATTAATAAAATATATAGCGTTCAGTGTTTAGTTAATATAGAAAAACGGGTGTCCTTATAATTATGAGAACCAGTGTATTTTATCTAAATGAAATTTAAGATTATGGTTTTCCTCCCAGCAATGCTTTCTAAGATTCTAAGATTCTAAGACGGAAGGAGGCCGCTCACCACTATGCAGTGGTTTTGAGCGTTTTTAACCTTTAGAGAGGGGCTCCAAAGCCACTGTGGAGATTCAGAAGAGCCCGTCTCCAAAGGTTAAGCCTCCCCCGTTGTTTATTGCATAGCAAATAACAAAGAAAAAAATTACAAAGGTCGCCAGAGCAGAGCTCTCCCGCGTCAAAAGGCGACAAAGTTGCATGAAAGTGATGAGGTCCGGAGCCAAGTGGTAGACTATTTTCAAAGTTCATTCAGGTAATGTACAAATTTCACAGTCTTTATACAGAGTTCTCGCAGTCTTTATATCAAGCCCAAACACCCTATGAACAATGTTGGTTAATAGCAATATTATGCGCAGGATGATTGCTTCCCGAGAGCACTTCCGTGGAATACTGTAGTATCAGACATGACCAGTATTCGCCATGTAGGAGAGGATGAAAAATTTAGGAAAGATAGAGAAGGAATTTAGTTTGAATTTGATAAATCTTGAAGGAAGGCATAGATGCGCTTTAATTTGAGCCGTAGGAGCTTTCTAATTATTATATTGTTCAGCCAAGTTGGTGGTCTAGGGTTAGGGTTCCTTAAATGGTAAGGTATTGTTAGTTGACAGTGAAAGTAGTAATGTTGTGCAGTCCCCTCCTCACCGCATGAGCATAAGGGTGAACGTCGGCAATGAAATCTGTGAAGGTATTTAGGGAAGGGGCCATGACCTGAAAGAAAAGCAGAGACTTCCGGGGAGACATCCCAAATATTGAGTGAGACAATTGGTATTACCTCTTGAGTGTATCTCCCTTTTGGAGACACACTCCAGAGACCCTGCCAGTCATTAATTAGTTTTTGATTTAGGTGATATTTTATGTAGGAAGGGGGAGCTGGGAGTGAATAGGCTATGTCACTAGAATCTGTTGCTGATTTTCCAAGAGTGTCCGCTAGTTCATTTCCGACGACCCCGTATGGGCAGAAACGTGTGCCAGGGAGATTTTAGTTTTTTGTTTTGAGAGCTTTATTTTAATTTCAAGTACTTGTAGGTGTCTGCTCTTGTGGCGAGCTATGGCCTGCAGGCTCGAGAGGCTGTCACTAAAGATTGAAATTTGATTGTAGTCTGGAGAGTTTTTTTGTGACCACTCAACTGCCTTCAGGAGGGCAAAGAGCTCCGCCTGAAAGACCGAATTGTGGTCTGCGAGCCTGCCTGCCCACTGATGGAGAACTTTGTTATTGTTTAAAACGCAGAGCGCAGCTGCCACTCCATGATCGGTTTTGGAGCCATCTGTGTAGATCGCCAGTTGAGCAGACGGGGAGAAGCTGTTTTATGAACAATTTATGTAAAGGGAAGCAGCATCCTGTGCTAGAAATATCCAACTTATTGGTTTCTTGCTTGCTGATGTAATTAGTATGTACTTTAAGGCGGAATTTAAGACTGCGTTTAGTTTGGCCAATATATGATAAACCACCCTGGCATGAAATGCTTTAGATGCCCCAAGAATTATGCATTTCTATAGGATCTTTTAATTGAGAAAAGGTGAGTTTATTGGAAGGTGGATAAGTTATTTTAAAACCATATTGTTTGAGAATTTTAGCTATGGCATGACTAGATTTAGGAAAATAGAGTAAAAAATATTGATATTAGAAAAGTCTGATTTAGTAGACAATATGTTCGAGGAAATTCTAATTTTTGGATAGTTTTATCTATAATGGAAAAATTATGACCTAGGTCAACTGCTATGTCTTTAAGGTATTCGATTTCAGTTCTTAATAAAACAGGATCGGAACAAATATTAAGGGCACAGTTAACAAAAGTATAGAAAACTGCCATTTTGGGGTAGGTAGATGACCTGAATGCACATGGGGAGGTAGAGAGACTGCAAATTTTTACGATAGATGGTGGTGGAAAATCGATCTACAGTGTGGGAAACAAGTGTATCAAAGAATGGAAGTGAACCATTATGTTCTATTTAATATATGAATTGGATATTACTGTCTATGGAATTTACAGTTTGTAAAATATGGTCAGTATTGTGACGAGATGTGTCAATAAGCGTGGAGGTGTCATCAACGTAACGGGTCCAAAAAGGGAAAGGCATTTTCTTAAACAGCGTTCTTTCAAAATCATACATATATTTATCAGCGAGAATTGGGGAGAGAGAAGAACTCATGGCTAAATCTTCAGATTGATGATAAAATTTTCTTTGGAATCAAAAAATAGTTTGTGATAAACAAATGTGTGTTAGAGACATTTTGTGATAAACAAATGTGGTGTTCTCTAACCCACATTTGTTTATCACAAACTGCTTTTTCATTCCAAAGGAAATTTTCACTTCCAGTCCTTGATACCCTTGTCGCACACACTGTAAATGGATTTTCTACCACCGTTTATCGTAAAAGTTTGCAGGCCCTCTGCCTTCCCATCCGCATTCATGTCACTCACACCTACTCAAAAAAGGTAGCTTTCTACACCGTGCGCTTAATATTTGTTCCGATCCTGTTTTATTAAGCATTGAAATCAAATATCTGAAAGCCATAGTAATTGACAGTGGTTATAATCCTTCCATTATAGATAAAGCTATAAAAAATTACAACTTTCTCGTTCTTCGTCTACTAAATCAGACTCTTCTAATAATAGTATTGTTTTACCCTGTTTCCCTAAATCTTGTCATGCCTTAGCTAAAATTCTCAAACACTAGGATTTCAAAATAATTTTTTCACCTTCCAATAAACTCACCTTTACTCAATTAAATTATCCTATAGATATGTAAATAATTCTTCGGGCATCAATAGCATTTTCTACCAGTGTGGATTATCATACATTAGTCAAACGAAACGCAGTCTTAAATTCCGCCTTGAAGAACATATTAATTACATCCGTAAGCAAAATCAATAGCTATCTGCTTTTCTGTTATTATTATTATTATTTGACATTCTAGGCGTTGCTGTTTGCCTTGTTTTTATAATCTCATCCCAAGTCTTCCATTAATATTTATTTCAGCTTTTGTGCAATTCGGAGCAGTGCTTCTGTCTCGAAAATATTCCTCAAAAAATCAAACTCTGCATGAGTACATTACGGTCATGCATAAACATACCTAAACGGGAACTATTCGGTGCATACTTTAAAGTTTAAATGTAGCTACAAGGATTTTTTTTTTCTTTTCTTAATATATTGACATGAATACAGTCATAAAAAATGTTTTAGGATTTATTTTTCTGGTTAAGGCATCCAAAAGAGAAACTTTTCAGAATTCAGTGATCCTGCAAGTGGTACACATTGGTTTTCAACATAAAATTTCGAAATTTGCGTTTATTAATTAAATATTAAAATAAAAATTTCATTGAAAATATGTATGACTGACATCAAATTTAATTTTATAAATTGTTTGTAGTATGTCATTTGCGATGTCTGTTAATTATTTTACCTTGTTATTGTCGGACTGCAATTTTTTACAAATCGAAAGATTTTCAACTGTATTGAACAATAGCTCGTGATTAATGAATTTGGGACGGTTTGTGATACACTCTCCTTATTTTCTAGAGTTTTAGTTTGTGTGTGGATAAAAGTTATATTTTTTTTCAATTTTTTTTCTTTCATTCTTTTTTTTTTTTTTTAAATCAGTTGTTTATTTTTTTATTAGATAAGAGAAATCAGTTAATTATAAATGAAATTTAATTGAAACATTTTGAGTATTTGCAACCAATAAATCAAATATTCACATTGAATTTAGCCAAATTTCAATTCTAGTTTGTTTCAAAACCGGCCGACTCCAAAAGAAGTGCAAAAGTGACCTAATCCAAAATGAAAATTAGAATATAATCCCTTCCCATTACGTGCCCCAGCCATCTTTGTCCGAGTTATCAAATGTACTGACTTAACTATATAAAATTAAGGCGTTTTGGTTCCTATCTGCTTTTGGCTAAGAGTGGCAAAGTATCAACTTTTTCTCAAAATTCTATTTTCTGGAGATATCTATGCATTGGGCCGCAGGCGTAAACGGTACATTTAACATGTTTTCATGTTTTTTATGGTAAAACAGGATTACTCGCTGGTTAAGATTTGTGAATGACAGGTAAGTTTGTTATTTTCTTTAAAGGCCTTGTAGCTGAAAAAAAAAAAGTTGTAATTGATAAATGGAAATATTTTAAATGTAAAATTAGGAGATATTTTTCAAAACTTATCGAAATAAGCTGCGTTATAATTTCATTTGGAAAGCAGCTCAGAATAAATATCATAACAAATTTATTAAAACGAAAACGTGAGGTTAAGAAATGTACATTTTTAAATATCGAAACACATATTTAAAATTCAAATCCACTTAAATTTCTCTTGAGAATACAGTTTAAAATATATTTCTTATTAAAGAAGTTTATTGAAGAACATGTTTCACAGATTGAACAGTCGCTTATATTTAGAGTTAATTCCGCGAAAGAAAATATCTTCATGTAAGCAAATTTGTTTATTTTGAAAGTTATCGGAAATCTATGCTTTGCGCCGCAGGTGTAAACGTAACATTCAACGTGTTTTTATGGTGAAACAGGATTACATGCTGGTTAAGCTTTGTGATTGACAGGTAAGATTGTTATTTTCCTTAAAGGTCTTCCTAAGAGTGAGCAATAAAAAATAAAATTGTGATAGAAAAATAGTAATTATCTAAGTGTAAAATGAACTGAGATTCAAAAGTCGATGCATCAAGCGAAATAAAGATTGAAAATAAGAAGAACTTTATTTGTTAAATATAATATCTTGTAATATAAATTCAACGGATAAGTGTGCATTTCGATAAAAATGACATAACTCCAAAAAAATGTCAGAATAATGTTATTAAATAAATGTAATGATAATAATAATGATAATCACTAGATTTCTTTTTACGTATAGTATCATTCCATTATTCCATTATGACCATTGTAACACATCGTAAAACAATACAAACAAAAGTACGAAGATTTTTAGTGCTAGAGGCCTATTTTAGTCGGTACAGTTGTCGAATTTTTATAGGTCACTCTTAATTAGTGCTAGAGGCCTATTTCAGTCGGTTTATTGAATGGGGATTTATTGAATGAAGTCCCCCCAAGGCACAACTTTGACATGAGTCCCCCCCCAGGCACAACTTTGACATGAGTCCCCCCCCAAGGTACCGCTATTTCAGTCGGTACAGCGTTGTCGAATTTTTATAATACACTCTTAATTAGTGCTAGAGGCCTATTTCAGTCGGTTTATTGAATGGGGATTTATTGAATGAAGTCCCCCCAAGGCACAACTTTGACATGAGTCCCCCTCAGGCCCAACTTTGACATGAATCCCCCTCCAAGGTACAACTTTGACATGAGTCCCCCCAAGGCCCAACTTTGACATGAGTTCCCCCAAGGTACAACTTTGACATGAGTCCCCCCCCAAGGCACACCATTGACATGAGTCCCCCCCAAGGCACACCTCCCCCTCATTAGGAAAAAGAGAAAAAACGTTGTTTTGCGGCTATTAGACAGTTTGGACTTCCAAAGTTATTTGTTAAAGTATCTGCAGCTGAAACACATTGGTTTGATTTAATGAAAATGGAATTTAGATCGTCATGGAATTTAGATCGTCACGAATTAACTAAAGAAGAATTTGTCGCTATTAACAAGTTTAGCAGTAGGCCTCTGGCACTAAATTAAAATCTGTCAATGTCAGATTTTCATGTTTTAAATAATGAAATAATGTCGGGTCTGTATATATATATATATATATATATATATATATATATTTATATTTATTTATTTGCAGTAATATGAAAATGATTAGAGATAGGCAATGGTTGCTATGTCGATCTATCCCTGTATGAGTGTTTCTATTATCCGTACGATCTCCGCATTAGTTCATCTGACAAACAAATGTCCATTTTATAAAAATTCGTATATTAGTTTGTGTTTCACAAAATATAATCTTAAGTAATTATTCGCTGGCAATTTATTCTAAAAAACGTACTTTTTTTTAAATTGTTTTTTAGAGAAATATTTATATATTTTGTTTTGTTTATATAATTCTTCTTCTAAAAAAAAAAAAAAAAAAAAAAAATCAAATAGCTGCAAGTAACGGATAGCCAAACAGAATGCACAATTTTGCCAAAGCACTTTAGAATGTAAAAAATGGAGGAAAATATGAATAAAAATCCATAGAAAAGACATAGAATGTAGAAAATAATACTAAAGCATAATTTCTGGAAAAAACATTCTTTTGCTTAGCTATATAAAACTTCTGCAAAACACATACTAAAAATCTTTCTCGTAGAAAGATTTTTTTTTTTTTTTTTTTTTTTTTTTTTGTAACGATTTCGGATATTTTTGAAAATGTAAAATTATTAGGCGTGTCGAGAAGTTGGGCGAAGGAATAGGCATGCCGCGTGCGCGTGAATATTCTGTAGCTGGCAGATAGGACACTGATTAATTATTCCATCGATGAGAGTTTTTTCTTTTTTCTTTTAATACCCTCACAATAACAAGTGTGTGGAGAAAACAAAAACAGACGCAAACACTGGAAGTTATACAATTTGAAAATTGACTAAAAAAATCATAGGAGCTCCAAAAGGTATCAGGCTAGAGACCTGTAGCAGTCATCGATGGTTTGCTACGTCTCGCCTACTACGTATCAGTAATTCACAATAGTAATTAAAATAATAATTTACAGCAATTGTTTTAATTACTAGTCGTCATTCGCCTGCCTAGCGGTCGATATTCACAAATGAATTTATTTTATATAATTTTTACATTGTTCTTGTTTCACTTTTAAGTGAATTAAAATCATTTATCATCTAGATACATGATATTTTTAAATTAATGATATCGTATTTTACATCTCAAACCTATAAAAAAGGTTTCAAAGTTCAAAAATCTCGAATTATTATTATTATTATTGTTATTATTTTAATATTATTAAAATATTTATTATTTATTATGATCATTTCAAGTATTCTTTAGCTTTTTTTTTCTCTAATGCAGCTAAATGTTTTGTACATAATTTGGTGATTTATCTCTGAGAAAATAAATATCCAATTGGCATTTTTTCATAATACAGTGGAATCTTGTTAGCATGAAGATGCTTAACATGAATTAACTTAAGGATGAACTGTTTCCACAATCACCGTCAGAATTAATATTAGTTTCTGAGTTACAGATAGAATGAATTACTGATACCATGAACAATTTTTTTGTTCTTCTTGAAATTCACGTTAACGAGATTCGACTGTATACGTTTTGTATTAATGTTTTTCGACCTTCTTCGTTTGTTTCAAAATACGAATATATATATATATATATATATATATATATATATATATATATATATGTATGTATATATATTAATACATTATCACAAATGTAACGTAATAACGAATGTGAATGTGACTTTTCAGGGAATGTACGAGTTTCTGTTTGTTGTGAATGCTTCCACTAAATAATCTTTTACAAAAATAATGTCTACTGATAACAGATAATGTTTACTAAACAAAAAGTAAAAGAAAAATTTTTAAATGAATTTAATGTTTTGATTTTTATGTAAAAATGATAGGAAAAATTTGATTACGGGCTATCTTTAAAAGAATGTAAAAATTAAGAGTTTATGTGATGCATGTGGCATCTGTATAAAATATTTATAAGTAATATATTAAAGAAATAGAACTAAAGAAATAGAATAAAGAAAATGTTTATGAGAGAATGTTGATGTGAATAGAATCAATGAGGAGATCATCAACATTTTAGAAGCGTAATCAGTGACGTATCTAAGGGAAGATGCGGTTGAAACTGAAGACGATATATAGCGCCTAAATTTCACGACAGAATTTCTTAATAGTATCGATCTAATGTCTCAGCATAAGCTTATTTTAAAAGTTGGAGCCGTGGTGATGCTACTGAGAAATTTAAATACGAAGAAAAAGCTTTGCAAAGCTGGTCACAAAGCTGGTCATCAACCGTATGAGAAGTAATGTCGTAGAAACCAAAGTCATCAGTGGGTCTGCAACTGGGCAGATGGTTCTCGTTTCCCGCATGGAATTACTCAAGTCCGATACAGAACCCCCTTTCAAGATGAGACTGGGCAGTTTCCTATCAAAGCAGTGTTTGCCATGACCATGAACAATTCACAAGGTCAAACATTTGAAAAAGGGGCCATCTATTTATCTGAACCTGTCGTTGGTCATGATCAACAGTACGTCGCATTTTCGAAAGTCAAACGTTCTCCAGATTTAAGATGCCTGCCTACCTTTAAAACGCAATTTTCGGTCAAAACTTCGATTTTCTATTTTTGGGTTAGTATTAAAGCAAGACATTTTAGCTTTCTAAATCAGTTTGAATTGTGTTTCTAAACTTTATTTAACTATTCCGATTATATGAATAAAGTGATGTTGTTGTTACCATATCCACAATACAATTTTTACAACATACTGATTTATCGATATTTATAGAAGAAAGTTTTGTGAAGGAAACATCGTACTAGTTAAAAAAATATTCTCTTGCTGTAAAAAAATCACTGCGACAAAACGTTTTATGTGTTTTTAATGTTAAAATATAGAACAAAATGTTGGATTTTGTACGCCTTTATTATCGAGGTAGTTCGCCATGAGCTCACAATTCCCATTTTAAAATGGTTTAAATAAATGAAGCAACATAGTCATTAAAAATAAAAAATCTAAAAATTAAATTTTTAAAAAATTACAAAATCTAAAATTAATTTTTCAGTTTGTAAGTTCTTATAAATCATCATCAATTTCAGCCTTTATCTATCCACTGCTGGATGAATGCCTCTCCTATGTGATTCCATTCTGCCCTGTTTTTTGAAATTCTTGTCAATTTTACACTTCCAAATTTCCCTATTTCATCTTATCAAAGATACTTTGGTCTCTTCTTTTCTTTTCTCTTGGTATTCAAAATTAGGACTTTGGTGGTCCATCTATCATCGCGTTTTCTGACAAGGTGCCCAGCCTAGATCCATTTGAACTTCTTGCATTTACAAATGACATCAGTAATTTCAGTTTGTTTCTTAATCCATACGTTTCACTTTCTGTCTCTATGGGTGGGTCTTAACATGCAACTCTCTAAGTTTCTCTGGATTATTTAAAGCTTTTGTATAGTTTTACACGGTAATGTTCAATTTTCTAAAGCACAATTTAATAGAGACAAAATACACTAATCAAAATATTTCCTTTTCAAACAAATTATAATGCCGCTTTTGAAAATAGCGCTACTTTTTTCCGAATGTTTTCTATAGAAGTTTACCTCGAATGTTAATTTTTTTTCATGACATTCTCGTTCATCGCAATGACTTCTCCCAGGTAACTGCATACCGTTTCTAATTTATCCATATCAAAAGTGATCTTGAATGAAAAAACAAATTAATTTGACATATTTTTTATATTATAACGATATGCCATTGGTTCTCAAAACTCAGAGCCTTTACACAGGCATACATAATCTTCTATATCTTAAAACTGTAGCGCAATCACGACATTGTCACTTTTATTTGGGCTGTCCTTATATATTTATCTATATCCAGGTAGCTATAAAAATGGTGAATATGCCTGTGAATAAAATTTAATATAATCCATAAATTTTCTGTTTTTCAAGATGCCTCCTAACTGCAGTTATCGACACTGTAAAATCTAGATGCTCTTTGAGCTCAGTGGTCACTTTCACTGAAATTGTTTTCTTTTTAGACATTGCAGTCCGTTTTAGTACCTGTTGCTTTTTTTTTACTCTGCTTCTCCTTCTGTCTATTATTTTGATTTACCGAGCTTGCCTGTGTGCATGGTGTGATGACTTTAGGCGCAACACCTCTAGAAACCCTTAACAGTTTGAATGTTTCAGTCATGATTTCTCCAGCTAGTCGGGACCCTTGAATTTGTACTTTTTGAAAATTTTAGAGCTCTTACACTTTTCTCTTTTGATGAAAATCCTAGACGCATATCATTTTACTAAAGCTACGTCTACGTACTATTATATATACATTATATATATATATATATATATATATATATATATATATATATATATATATAAATGGTGGCTAGAATTATATTTTAATGTTTACGAAGAGCATTCTGAAATGCCACTTCTATATCATATGTTCCCGATATTTTGATTACCTACTGAAGTTATGAACGAAATTGAACCAAAGTTGGACAGTGGATAATTTTACAAAACATCGGGCGAGTTCTTTAACTAAATTTCTCCGCTACTTTCTTTATAAGTTGCGCTCACTTCAAAACTTCTTATCAACATTGCAAAAGGTAATTTAAATCTGAATTTTCTTAAATTTTGATATATATATATAGTACATAAAATGGTTTCAATTAAATTTATTAATGAACTTTATAATTTTAAACTGCTAATTTTAAGCAAAATGGCAAATAGTACTTAAAATTAAGGGGACGACTTGAAATCAGACTGCCACTTGAAAATTCGCATCACGGTAACTTTTGAAAAACTGAATTAATTTACAGGAAAGCTGGAAAGAAAACGTAATGTTACAAATATCTGGGTTGTGTTTACTGGGCAACGTGCTCTGCCATTTTGTTTCTAAGTTTCTATCACTTGAAAATTTGTCATTACCATAACATTTAAATTGCTGAATTAATTCGAACGGAAATGGAACAGTGGACTTATTTACAAATATCTTCAATGAGATCGTTTTTCAACGCCATTCACCATTTTTCTACAAATGCGCTAACAGGACTGTCTGTCATTGTTGTAACTTTCGAAAAACTGGAAAAAAAAATTATCTTAGTAATGCATTTTGTATATTTGTTGGCCAACTTGATCCACCATATTTTTACCAAGTTTCAGCATCTTGAAAATTTGAAATACACATAAAAACGGTACTTATAATTCGTTTTGCTTACAAGTCCATCTGAACATAGACCACATTAATGTTGTCAACAAGTTACTAATAAATATTTCCCGTCATCCTGTTTCAAAATGGCGGCTATTTGTTAGAAAAGAAATTAAATTACTCTTTCAACTGAACCTGAAGGACTAGATAAGATTTGAGATCAAAGGTATTATAATGGCATTCTATTCATATAATTCTATTAAAAGTTTCTTTTTGTCATTTTCTTATCATATATTTAAAAGCTTTACTTTTTTCATTTCATACGAATATGCACTGAGAAAATTCTATTTAAATGAAAGCATTTATTACATATAGTAAACAATTTCTCATAAAATATGAAGATTTTTAATTAATAAAATGCACTAGAGTAATTTAAGAATCACTTTAAAACACGTAAATTTTATTTAAAGAAACCTTATATAAAATTTATATATTTAAAGAGCACGTGTATTTTGTAATCATCAAAAGCCACTAAAGACATTTTAAAACTCGTATTTTTGATTTATTGAAACCATATTTCGAATTCATATATTTATCGGCTACATTTATCACATAATTATTAATTTAAATTTTTTAAACAATTAACGAAATACAGATATATAAAAACACTGTCCGTTTCCTTAAAGTTAGACATATTATACAGCTAGTTATTGGAAGATATATATAGAAAAATAATCTGGTGTGTCACTCACACGACTTTATCTTACCCTGAAATTTAATACTATAAATACAGGTTGGAGATTAAGAGGTAAGATAACGAAGTTATGTAAACCTCTGTTAAACAATTCAAATTAGGCTTCGGAAGAGTTTTATATGATAATTAGTTCTGTGTGAGGGTGCTACCGTCCCCCTCAACACCCCGTTTCATTAATGCACCTACATTTATATAGAATTTAATTCGGCTATAAAAAAATAATTCTGTTTTTTAAAAAAAAAATTATTAAAATTATCATTTAAAAAAATTATCTTTTATGATAATGCAGACGATTTCCATATTAGAGAAGTAGAATAACACTAAATATCTAAAAAAGTCCATTTTATTCTCAATATTAAAAAAATAAATAAAATAAAAATAAAATAAATAAAAAATACGATTCTTTTCTAGTTTTTTTTTTTTTTTTTTTCGTTAAATGTAATAAAAATCGATAACTTTGTTTTAAATTATCGCAGATCGATGGTTCAACCATTCGTTTTAAAGGTATTTGTGAGCTCTTTTGAAAGATACTCATCATGAAAATTTACTCCCTTCGAGGGGTGACATCCCCCCCCCCAGGAGGGGAAGTGAGCCTTCTACATATACAATTTTTTTTTCCCAGTTGACTATTTCTATTACAAAAAATATGTATTCATTTCATTTGGTTTAGTGCAGTCTATAGACGTTAAACTCTACTTACCTGCAATTTCCCCCTTAGACGTAATGTATTAGAATTATCTTGATTGTCCCTGTACACGAACCATTTGCTTGATCTTAACGAAAAGCTTACTGTAGCATCCCTATATGATACACATTTAGAATACCAAGTTTGGAATGTCTGCTACTATTTGTTCTTGAGATATGCTGATAACAGGCAGACACACACACACAGACACACAGACACACACACAGACATACACACAGACATGCACACAGACCAACCGCTAAAAACATGATTTTCGTATTCAAGAGACCTCAAAACGTGTAAATATAACAAAATCTCGCTTTTGAAAATTTAACCTAAAAGCAATACTTTCTCTAACATATGGATAAGAGAAAGTAAAAATGAGGGAGGAATCCCCCCCCCCTCCCGGTATGAGTCTGGATGGATACCTGGGATGAGTTTATTGTGCAACCTGCTCTGACATTTTGTTTCTAAGTTTTGATCACTTGAAAAATTGTCTTTGCCGTAACATTTAAATTTTTGAATCAATCCGAACGCAAATCGAACAGTGGACATATTTACAAATATCTTGAATGAGATCGCTGTTCAACGTTCTCCACCATTTTGTTTTCAAGAGCGCCAATAGGAATATCTCTCATTGCTGTAACTTTCGAAAAACTGAAAAAAGTCATTTAAAAAACATGCCATTTCTATTTATTGAAACCATATTTACAATTCATATATTTATTGATTGCATTTATTACATAATTATTAATTTAAATTTTTTAAACGATTAATGCAAACACAGATTCATAAACACACTGTCAGATTCCGTAAAGTTGGTCATAATATACATAATTATTTGAAGGGATGGACATGTGTGTTATATGTTGGACGTAATTATTTGAAGATATTAAGAAAAAATCTTATTATTATTAATATATATATTTTTTAATAATGAGTTTACTTTTAATGTTATTAAGTTAACTACATATAATATTCTAATCAGTAAACATTTAAAAGTTTTATCTTTTGTAATCATCTCTTGAAAGCATACAGCACGAAAAAGTTCTTTAAAAGCTAGTTTTTTTTTACCAATAAAAAAAAAAAAAAATGCATAGTTTTCTTATTTTAAAACATAACGCAAAAAAAATTTAATGTAACGGGAAACACACACACACATATAATATATATATATATATATATAATGACTTGCCATATTTCAACCATAATTGAAACAATTTGAAAGTCCAATATCATTATTAATTTTTTTTTTTTTTTTTTTTTTTTTGAAAAGTTTGTAAAATGTTATTCCAAAAACTTCAAAGAAAATTTACGACTTAATAAAAATAATAATTTTTTTTCCACCTCACGTTCTCATGAAAAGTGGAGTATAAAGACATTATTTTCTAATCTATACAAAAGTTTCAACGATATCTTTTATGCAACATGAAGATAAGCGAATTTGCAGGGTATTATTTCAGTCCATGAATAATACAACATAAAGACAAACGATTAATCATGCGAGATAAAAAAAAAATGAGAACAAACGAAAATGCTGCATACATGTTTAATTTGCTGTCTTCTCTAAAATTTCACTTCCCCTTTTTTCCTAATCTAGATGCATAAAGTGTGCCAAGATAAAGTTCTGACATCATTTTAATGCAAATAATAGGGAATAGATATCAGAATTAATGAAATAAATTTGTTTAAAAATGTTCTGTGTAATTTATCTTTGTTAAACTAACATAAATTAATCCTGATAAAAATATAAGATAAATTATCATGAAATGTTACAATTCGTAAAATTTTATCTTATGTATTTTACATAAAATACAAATCAATTAACTATCTTTGAAATTCATGATAATAATTCTTTCAATAGTTCTTTAATATTCGCATAACATAAATCTATATATGCAATATTTACTAATATTTATGCGAGTTTCATTTATCGCCCTTTTTTAAAACAGAATTCCTGTTTTAATAACTATAAACTATAAATTATTTAAATTAAAATTTATGTATACTATTCTTATAAAATTTCCGCCATCGACAAATTTATTTTAATTATCAGATTAAATAAAAAGAAATGCTAATTTGTATTTAAAAATTAAAGCATTCAACGAATATATTATTAAATCACGCAGTTACTCCATAGATAAATCAAATAAACTTTGTTGTTTACGTCTGAAATCAAACATGAAAACGTAGCAACATATATTTTTAATGCATACACTTATATGCACAAAGCATATTTCTATAGTACCTATAATACTGAGTTCTCTAATAGTGAAAATGATTTTTTGTAATAAAGTTTAATGAAATAGAATTTTCATCTATAACTCGAAAGATTAATACTCTATTTCAGAATTTTATTTATTTATTTATTTTCATTTTTACCTTTTTTTTTTTTTTTTTTTTTTTTTTTTTTTTTTCATAACCTTTATCCAGAGAAAAGATGTGTAACCAATAATTCAATCAATAAATTTTTATTATCGTTTCTAGTAAATCTTCATTACAGTAAAATGGTTAAAGTAATAAATCATTAGTCAGACCACTTCTGAAAATTAATTTTCTGTACTACAAAATAAATAATAAGTTTTTAATATTACACCACATTATCTGTATTCCTAAAATTTTAAACCCTATTATTAAATATCGTTAATTTTTAAATAGGGCACGAATCGCAATTGAATTTATATACAGTAATATGCTTGAACCTTTCTCTTACACATTGCCTAAATGAAAATTACTTTCGATATGAATAAATATTTTGTGTTATATATATGTAATATAAAAATCCTCTAATGAGGTCTTTTTATATTAATTAATATATTCTTTAATAATTAATAATTCTCTCAGATTCTTCTAAAATTTGTTCTTTGCAATCCGAAACTTTCTTTTTCGCTTTATTAAAAATAACCGTTAGGAAAATTAATCATTTTTTATTATTAATATTATTCTAACATATTTCTTCCAAATTGTCTTTTCCCCTCCAGTCCAAAAATATCCTTGTAGTGTTAATTCACGCCCTGTCTGAAAAAGAAGAAAAAAATAGAATAATTAAAAAGCACTAAGTTACACCCTTTTTGACCACGTAACATTATGTCAGTAGGGAATAAAGTCCCTCGCCTCTTCTCATTTTCCCCTCATATGAAAGTGCTTGCATCCTTAAAATATTGCCTTTTTTCGTTTAGGCCTGCTAAAGAAGACTGTGTAATAACTTTTAAATATTGTTAGTACTAGTAAGACTTTTATCATGTAATTAATTAAAGTAATATACTGTCTCCTTTCTTCGAGGGAAAACCCCAGCCTTATATTGATCCAAATGTACGTTATATATATATATATATATATATTTGTATGTATGTGTGTATGAGTCACACAGTTTATTCTATCAAACAATATAAAATATACTAGCACAAGAAATCAACATTTAAGATATTTTTTTCTTATAGTTTATGGGAAAAATGCAAATTAATTAAATATTGTCGGAAATTTTTATAGTTCTTTCCTTAAACTTCCTTCAGTATAAATCAAACATATGTAAAATGTAATATGCATGTAGTATAATTAACACAGAATTTTTTTCTATAAGAGCAAAATGTTCAAATATAGAATTCCTAATAGAAATGCAATCATTTTGTGTAATCTACAGCTATATACGCAGTATTCAGAATTAATAATAATTAACTATCTCAAAACATCCTTTGAATATGATATTAACAGAAATGAAATATTAATTATAACATATAATTATAATACATAATTATAATACATAATTATGATACATAAATAAATTAATCAACAACTAAATTTATAATTTAAACACTACATATATAAATGAACTCACTCGAAAATCCATCACAACAATGTAATTATTTCTTTATTTTATGCACTTACAAAACAATAAACAATACTTCCTAGGTATATGCATTTATCTATGACCTTTCATACTTATTTATATCTCGAGTCAAAAGGACAAGTTATCTCATGTAAAACTATCATTACTACTTTTATACTGCATACAAAATGTTGACTAAAAGCAGATAAAGGCACGTTGATTAATTTCTGTCAGTGACGTTACTTTATACCTTATAACGTTTACTAGTTTTAGTATTTATAAAAAAAAAAAAAAAAAAAAAAAGATGAATAAAAATTGTTTTTTTAAGTAATAGTAACTATGTCGCAAATAGAATAAATTGAAACTATTAGAAACATTACGATTTTTAT
The DNA here is from genome assembly GCA_963930645.1 of Salticus scenicus. Lineage (NCBI taxonomy): Eukaryota > Metazoa > Arthropoda > Arachnida > Araneae > Salticidae > Salticus > Salticus scenicus. The sequence continues at coordinate 169,646,362 of OZ005650.1, read as the reverse complement.
CACTCCTCGTTAGATTTTTATAATTATTGAAATCATGAAAAAATCAGTTCATTATTTTAGATATTTTTTATAAACAGACTAATAACTCTTTTATTATTTCCTCTGCACTGCTAGACATTGTACTAAAATGACGAAATAATTTATAGATGATAGTATCGCATAGTACCAATCAGAAAACAGGAAATGTTATAATAGTAATACAAATATCGAGATTTTCTACAAATAATTTATTTCTAAATTTATTTGAATAAGTATGACAGCTTTGGGTGTAAAAGTTTATATTCGTTCCCGGATTCAAAAACAATTACAATTCCATTAATTAAACTGTTTGAGCATAAAAAAACATACATATGCTTTTGATTTATTTAGTCTATTTTCAAGCTGTTTAACTAAAAATTACTATAGTATGTTTTTAAATACAGATCAAAAGCAGAATTGCCAATCAAACACAAGTAATTGAACTCTATGTTCAACAGGTTGTGGAGTTGGAATCTCTTCCAAATTATCAAGTAATAATCCTGAGTTTTAGTTGTAGAATAAGACGAGAGGTTGCATTCTAAGACCCTTTCTTACTGTGATAAAAGAGTTTCGCTTTTCTGCTTACGGGCATCATGTAAGAGAAGGTTCAAAATAACTGTTTCTTTGACTTCATACTTGTTAATTTATTTTTTCTAGATGAAGAAAAGATTATATAATATATACTACCTTGATGTTTATTCTATTACATCGTAATCGAAATGTATCTATTAGTTAGTTCATTGCATGTATTACTTAAAATAGTTATCATTTAAAAATATTGGCAACATTATACACACACACACACACACAAAAAAAAAAAAAAAAAAAATCCTTCTATGTTACAGAAGATTTCTAATATATATTATATATATTCCATTCTGTCAGATAGAATCGAATCACAGCTCCCTGTGCAATAGGCAAAGAATTTATATCAACATCATGGAATTACATGTCAAACTGTTAGTTAGCGCTTTCGAACTCTGCTTTGATGCCAGAATTTCCGTACATAAAAAAGAAGAAAAAATATCTACCCACAAGATAAAGTCTGTAACAATGATTACAGTTTTTATCTTTCCAAAAACCAAATATGTCTGTTAACAGGTTGAGATTTTATTATATAGTAAATTTTTGTAGTTTTAGAAAACAGAAAATTTCTGTAAGAAAGTTACAAAAGCTGTTTTTTTAACCTTTATTTTGAAAAAAAAATAAATAAAGTCTACACTTTCAAATATTCTTTCTTCAATTCAAGGAAATTTAACTGGAAACAGTGTTGCCGGGATACTTCTGTTATTTGAAGAATATCCGTTCCTCTTTTCTCTTGTCAATTGAAGAAATTTGAATGTAACTTCTAACTTTTTCTTCGTTACATGGACGAAACTTTCTCTTATTATTATTATTATTATTATTATTATTATTATTATTACTCGACGATTATTTACTTTCTCTTCCCCGTAAGGTAGAGAAAGTATTGGTTTTGGGTAAAATTTTTGAACGCGAGATTTTGTTATATTTGCAAGTTTTTAGGTCCCCTGAATACGAAAATCATGTTTTTAGCAAATGGTCTGTGTGTGTGTGTCTGTGTGTATGTCTGTGTGTCTGTGTGTATATCTGTGTGTCTCTGTGTGTGTCTGCCTGTTATCAGCATAGCTCAAGAAAAAATAGTAGCAGACATTCCAAACTTGATATTCTAAATGTGTATCATATATAGATGCTACAGTAAGATTTTCGTTAAGATCAAGCAAATAGTTCGTGTACAGGGACAATCAAGAGAATTCTAATACATTACGTCTATGGAAGAAATTGCAGGTAAGTAGAGTTTAACGTCAATAGACTGCACTAAACCAAATGAAACGAATATATATATATATATATATATATATATATATATATATATATATTGTAATAGAGATAGTCAACCGGGGAAAAGAATTGTGTATGTAGGAGCCTCGCCTCCCTCCCTGGGGGGGGGGAAGTCCCCCCTCGAGGGGAGTACATTTTCATGATGGGTATCTTTCAAAAAAGCTCGCCAATACCTTTAAAACGAATGGTTGAACAATCGATCTGCGATAATTTAAAACAAAGTTATCGATTTTTTTCACTTTTAACGAAAAAAAAAAATCGTAATATATATATATATATTTTTTTTAATATTGAGAATAAAATGGACTTTTTTTGGATATTTAGTGTTATACTACTTCTTTAATATGGAAATCGTCTGCATTATCATAAAAGATAATTTTTTAAATAATAATTTTAATAAATTATTTTTTAAAAACAGAATTATTTTTTTAATAACCGAATTAAATTTTATATAAATCTAGGTGAAATAATGAAACGGGGGGTTGAGTGGGGCGGTAGCCCCTCACACAGAATTAATTATCATGTAAAACTCTTCGGAAGCCTAATATGAATTGTTTAACACATGTTTACATAACAGTACGTTATCTTACCTCTTAATGTGCAACCTGTATTTATAGTATTAAATTTCAGGGTAAGAGAAAGTCGTGTGAGTGACACACCAGATTATCTCTCTTGTAAATTGACGAAATTTGAATCTAACTTTTTCTTCGTTACATGGACGAAATTTTCCGTTTTTTTTTTCTACTTTTTCAAAACTTTGCATTATGTTGTGATAACTTTTGTTTAAGTTGGAGAAAGATTAAAAGATTGCAAATCAGTGTTATCACATCGATTGCATTTTTACTTTTTTTTTTTTTTAAATTAATATAAGATTAAGAATATAAATAAAAAATCATTCTTATTTAAAACTAAAAATATAAAATTGAAAAAAAAAAAATGTTTCAAGTGTATATTGTGGTCGTTTTTCAAAAACTTCTTTTCTCCTTTTTAAAATTTTTAAAATGTTTACGTAAATAAAACTTTCAAAATTTATTGTCATTAAGGAAAGATTTAAAATTTAGGCAACTAAATTTTGAATCCACCATAGTGTAATAAAATACCTACTTTCTAGTGTCGACAATATAATTTTGAAACATGTGTCTGGCAATGAAAAATTTGACTTTTTATTTACCCATATGGGACTTTGAGATTTGAGAGACAAAGTGAAGTAGCACCTTAAACATTTGATTAAAAATACAATTTTTTTTCCAATCTGTACAAAAATCCCTCTTTTAACGGATTAAAAAAAAAAAAAAAAAAAAAAAAAAAAAAACGGATATTTCTTCAAGTAATGAAAAATTTCAATCATGTAACATAAAAGAAAATGCAACGGGTGTTTTACAAATAACTAAAATATTCTGTCATATAACGGATAGTATTCATCAATTAATGGAAATATCCCGGCAGCTTTGCTACCAGTAAAATTTCCGTGATATGAAGGAAGAATTTTTGAGTGTGTAGAGGGAAAGTCAGTGAATAAAATAACTTTTATGCTTGCGTCCATGGAATTAGCTGATATTTCCCCTTCCTCTTCTTTAGACTTTTGGGAAGAATTCATACAGAAATATAACGTTTCCAAGGTGTGCGCAAATTATTCGTTAAAAAATGAAGACTAATTTAGTGTATAAATACGAGTTTTTCTGACAGTGTACAAATGCATTAGCAATACATATTTTTACTTATCAAATAAACACAACAACAATACTTTTTATATGGTTTTGCGATTTCTTGTTCAATGATATTGACAGTAATGATGTTGGCTAGTCATTACGCCTCTCCCAATAAGGTACTTTAGCTTTGAATATGAATGGATGACCTAATGCACTACTAATGATCTTAAATGTAGAATAATCTTCTAAATTTCAGTAGTTTAATATTAGAAAACTTTGGGTATTCGCGGACACAAAAATGCGGCAAAATTTAAAATTCATGATTATGTACCTCGATTATTCGCCATATTTTTCCTCCAGTCACTTTTTACAAACGAATATTGGATGAGGAATATTTTTCACTGTGAGAAGTATTTATTTACTAATTTAAAGATACCAACACACGAAAAGGGTAATACAGCAGAGTGCCCATCTAGTGCGAAATCTATTACAATAAGCTAATTTCCGTAGTCTTAGTTATTCAGAAGTATTGGTGTAATAATCTCATCATATCATTCATTTGAAAGTAGTAAATATTCCTGGATGTAAAATGGTGCTGATATATTTACCTATTTTTAAATTGGAGATTAAGTTGTATTGCAACAACACTATCCCATATTCACTATCTTCTGATTTCAATATATCGATTACGTAATGTATTTCGTTTTTCATTTAATATGCAAATGCGGGTTACTTATATATTTATAGTTAATAAAAATATTCCTTTGTTCAGTAAATGCTTTATCGTTCACATTAAAATTTTAGGGAACCAAAATCGTTTTTTTTTTTTTTTTTTTTTTTTTTTCTTTCACAGAAAAGTAGTCTTAACATTCGCAAGGTTTTCATGGAATATAACACTATGAGTATTGAGCGATTACTGTATAGATCATCGTGAGAATTATTTTGTGTAAGTTTCAGTCTTTTACGTCGAAAAAAGAAAAGAAAAGATATATTTGAATAAAGTTCTATTGCTTTAAAATTGCAGCATACGATTAAAAATGTCCTAAGTGTGGTTGAAATTATCTTGTATCTTTCCTTAGCTGTATCTTTACTAACGATAAAGTTTGAAGAATATATTACATTTCATACAATTGTTCATGTTACATCACTTACTATCATACTTCATCCATATGTTTAGATAAACATTTTCACACACACACATACGTTCACACACACATATATATATATCACAGTGTTTTTTTTTTCCTCAATTTCTGACATCGGATTAATATTTTATGCAGTTATTTAAACCAAAGCAAGTATAATAATAATGGAAGAAAGAAAATCATGTACGGGAGAAAAAAAAAAGAAAGAAAAAGAAAAAAAAAAAAATGTAGTTTTGAGTATAATAGGCTACGTCAAGCTAATTTAATCTCATTTATTTCTTTAAAATTTATATATATATATAGTATTGTTGCATTTGTAGTGTCCTTTTTCCTGTTTATTTTATTTTATTTAATTATTATTATTTAATCATTTAATATATATATATATATATATATATATATATAATGTCAGTGCAGTGTTCTAACAGTTATGATATCAGTTTTGAGTGTGACTCTCGGAAAACCGAACATTTTCTCATTAACACGATTTATAAAATTTAAACTATGTATCTTAACCTTGGAAAGATTTACTCATTAAAATTTTGAAAAATTTGAGAAATATCTTAAGTTTTAAGAAATTCAAATTCCCTTCGTGTTACTAAACGAGGGTTAGATTAGTTTGCAATTTATATATATTGTTATTTTTTACTCCATACGCAAAAATTTAGCTTTTTTTTTTGCTTTTTTACATTCGCTACTCAGCAGTTAAAATTTTATAAGTTAATTACTTACAATATAAAATAATTTCTGTAATATGTTTCAAACAAAACGGAAATTTCCTCTTAAAAGAATTTCCTAGACAGTTGTACTAGGAGTTTATCACAGACCGTCATTAACCCTACAAGGCACCCAGTTTCATATGTGGAACACCGACTTTAATGGTTCCTATAGCTATAAAACTATTAGTAGCGATATCTTGATAGAAGCTACTGACATTTAGCAATGCAGTAATACGAATCTTTACCTACAGATGTCGTTCGTGTTTTTGTTATAGTTCACTCAGTGTGAAATTTGAATGAAAGTGATACTTTAGTCGTTTGTCGGAATTCAAAAATAAAAAAATAATAGTTATTGAACAGTTTTGACTCGAAAAACAATACTGTGTGTTATAACGAAGTGTATATTTTGCAGAGGTAAGTTTTTTTTTTATATATTACAATAGTAAACGTATTAGTAAATCATATTTTTATGTATGTTCCACATACGGTACATTGAGCTAAAAAGTTGATTTTTCTGTAAAATATGGTTTTATTTTTATTTTTATAAGTTTTCCCTATCTTCTGATCACTAATTACAACCTATATATTTTTTTCGCGCACTACAAAAAATTGAGCCTTGTAGGGTTAATATCTCATCAGGCAACCCTATCAACCTAACCAAACACTGGTCAGCGGAATAATCTTAGCGTGTTATGCAAACAACTCATGATCGGTTCACACCATAGTGACTTCTCACCCTTCTTACAATAAATATGACCTTACAGCTTAAAATATATCACTCTAATTTAGACGAAGTTTTAAAACAAACTTCATGAAATTATACGTCACATAAACGATTGTTTTTCAGATTATATTTTTTAAACAATATGGATGAAACTCTCATTATGATAAATGCTATTGTAATATCTGTTTCTGTTTGTATCCATATAAGACTTTCTCAAAAACACATGGTTGTAATTACTTTAATAAATGTCCCCTGGAGGGATACATGGCATATTTACAATTTTAGAAAAGAAAAGAATATTTTTATGTAGTATTTAGATGATATTTTTTCTCTATATACATTTTAAAAATAAAGTATATAAAAATAATTGAATCTAACCTGTTGGAAAATAGAAAGGGACCTCTAACCGCTTTTGAAAGGGGCAAAATTGTAATGTTGTTTTCATTGCAAAATTGTTTCATTGTACTAATATAATACATATTTCAATTTGAGATTTAAAATGTATGTCCTTGTGACTATTATTTAAATACTTCAAATGGGAAAAATAACCTAAAAATTAGTAATTATGTAATTTTGAATTATAAGTGTATTGTAGAAAAAGCAACAGCTCAGTTATCTATCTGTGATATATCCGTCAGCGACGGTCAGATGGTTCAGTGATGCTGTAAAGGCGTCCTCATCTTTGAAATGGTTAATTTTGATTTTGGACATATATTAGAAGACGCAATGCTGCTAAAATATTATAGAAATATACTAAATTTACTCATCTTTTTAAGTGTTTTAGTTTTATGGATAACAAAATGTTTCAATACAGGCTCAATACCAAAAATACCATATGAGTCAAATTCAACCCATACATCAATAAAGTAATTTACAAAAGTGCAGCATACTTTTGACTTCTGATACTTTGTATCAAGATTTCAAAAACTTTTAAAACAATCACTAATTATAATTATAAATTTGTTACAAAAACATTTATAATATTTTCTACAAATTAAAATTCAAAATATTTAATTAAGTTCTCCCATATCTTCAATATTAATATTCTTCTTTATGTTATAAACTATCACAAGCATATTTTATTTAGAAGTTTAAAATACTACTTTCGCAACTTAGCTATTTTTAGTTACTTATCACAACGTATAAGCTTCAAAATAATCTAAGTTCTACAATTTCCAATAAATTAAAGAATTAGTGATAACGCTGCTATATTTTGAGGTGTCTTTTACATCAAAGTAATTTAAATCTCCAAGCAACGAGAAAAATACGATCGTATAATATATCCTCAGCATAATTAAAAGGAATGACTATGCTACGAATAACATGTTTGTATATGCATAAATTTTAAAGTAAGATCATAAATAAAGTATTATATTCGGTGAAAACATAAAATTGTTTAAAGTTTATCGGAAGAAAATGCCTTTAATAATCTCACATGATAAGAAATTTTATATATCAGTAGTTTTACAAGTACTTTCTTTACACTTAAAATTCGAGTAGTTTTAGCTATGTTATTTACAATAAAAAATTTCATTGCATTTTAAAAAGTTATAAAATAACTGATTGTAAAATATTCACGCGAGATAAAATATTATTAAAGTTCAGGTATTTTAATATACTTAAATATAACTTTAAATTAAAGAGTATTGTTCTGTGTTGCTGTATGATTGTGGGGAATCTTCTGACTTATATCTCCAAAACTAATAAAGATAGAACTCTAAAACTTCAGAATTCAGGTAGGTCTGGTGTACAGATGAAACTTTCAAATTTTGGTGGAAATTGAAAAACCGGAAGTAGGACATCGGAAACCGGAACTGGGACCATAAATCCGTATCTCAAAAATGGCTCTAACAATTTTCTTCAAAGTTGCTACATAAACACTCTATTAGATGTCCTTTCGAATTATTTAGTTGGTTGGTTCAGGAAAACTGATAGGCATCCTGTATAAATAGCTCAATTTCAAGTCTCATAAGTGCGTTCCTTTAAAAAAACTGTTGTACGGATTTTTTTTTTCAGATTTACATCTCGGTAATTGGTGTTTCAAAACTAACTTTACCAATTTCTTTTTCTTATTTTTTAATTCGCTATGTAAACTTTGTTTTATATGTATTTGCACGTGTATAAAGTTTCTCTTACAGGTAAATTTTTAGGTGTCGACTCCTTTAGGTCAATTTTGTCTTCTGATCACATAATCTTAAAAAAAAAAATGCATAATATTGTTTTAATAGTGGGTAATGGAAGTCGTGTGGTTGTTTCACACCAGATTTTCTGTCTACTTATACATTCACATTATAATCGTCTATATATATAAAGGAAATATTGGGGAAAAAATCTGCTTTCGGCGTTTAATTAATTTACACGGGGTGAGATGGTCTTAATTTATTCAAATATTTTACGAAAATACCTGTTTAGAAGATTGTATGCTTTCACAAACCTTTGTGCTCCATTTACCTAACATTCAATATTACATCATTTAATTGAACCTAATATTTAGTTTGGTTTTAATTTGCACTCTTTACATTGTTTTTAATTTGCACTGATAAGCATTTGAGCTATATCGCTCAAATGATGGAAATTTCTCGTATTGAAGGGCAGATTATATCTCAGTTTTTTTTTCTTCATAATTACACAAATATTGATACGTATCTGCATCATGAGAAAAAAAATCGTCAGCTTCCATAATATATAAATGCTCCAAACGTATTTATTAAGATACACGTTATATATCTAGAGGATACTGATTCTGTTTGGGTGCATATCGCATTACACGTTGAGCTACTGGCCGTATGCGACTTTCAGATTATTGTATTTCAGCATGCATTGGCAAAATTTATGGAAACTGCACATTTAAAATTCCTTATTGGCAAGGCCAGATTATGGCATAGACACACGGGGCACTGGCCCAGGGCCTCTAAATTTAGGGGGCCTCATTTCCAAAAGTTGAGAAGTAACAGTGCAATTTTTTTTTCATTATCTGTCTATTAAAAACAAAAATTGATTAAATTTTTCTTTCTGTATTTTATTAGAGAGCTTAAACAATTATTAAATTTTGTGACTAATTTCCTCAATATTGGCTTCCAATATTGGCTTCCAATATTGGCTTCCAATGTGCTTCAGTTTTTTATTTGTATTGAACATAAAAACATAAAACTAATGATTTTGTTATAGACTGGTAAAAAAATGAGGAAATAGAAGGTATAATTGAAGGAAAATTGTTAAAAATGCAGTATTTTTATTTATTTTTGTTTTTGAGAATGGATCCTTTTGGTGAGCTCTTTAGAGCAGGGTCAGGGGGGGGGGGGGTCCAAATAGCATTAGTGCCCCGGGTCTTCAAAAAGCATAGTCGGGACCTGGAAATCTTTGAAGATTAAAATTTATGTGCCTTAGCTGGTAAGAGGCACTGTCATATATAACTAGTCGGGTTTCACACGTCTAGCGGCGAAAATTTCAAATGAACCTATTTTTTATTTTACCATATTCGCCAAATTAAAAATGCTAGTCAAATTCATTAAGAAATAGTCAATAGTGAAAAAAAAAAAAGATTATTTTATATTTAACTGCGATTTTTATCAAAATAATGATATTCGAATGCTTAAATGTAGTTTAAATTTAATTATTTATCAAAATTAACATCCTTGCTATTTCCCTTAAATTGTGGCTAGTTTATTTGTCCAGTGAGTAGTACTTTTATATCCACCTTTATATCCTAAATATCACTTTATTTATTTATTTATTTCTTTACTCTACCGATTCCGAAAAAAAAAAAAAATATATATATATATACCATATTTCTTTTTTTAATAATTTATTGGGATTTATACTATTTTATAAATTATTGCAATTATTCATTTTTTTAAGCGGCTTCAAAACGTAGGAGGTTCTGAATTCAAACCATATGTTTTTTTGTTTTTTTTTTAGCTTATACTTTCTTAACGGATGCCCCAATTTTGACACTTCTTTTTTGCTTGTTCGTTTTAAATGTCGTGGTGTGAAATGGGTCCCATTATGATATTTTCAAGTCCTAAACAGAATACAGGAAACCAACTAAAATCAGTCTCAACTCTTTTAACTGCTGAACGGCTGCATCTGTAGTCATAAAAGGAGTATGTAGACATAGAAAAGTAACTATGCTTCACAAGGTGCAACAACTTACAGCGCTACCAAATGCAGTGGAGTTCGCTTTCAGATCTCTTAAAGAGTTCGAAATAGGAAAAAAAAAAAGTCGATTAGAAAGTTATAAAGCATCATAGATTTACTACGAAAAGACACTTTGTAGATTTCTATGCTGAAAATAAAACGCTAAAAACGTGTATGCTTTTGTTCGCAATGTCCTACACTGTGACGTGCCGAAACGATTTCAGAAACAAAAACCTAAGTATCCATCATTAAATATCTATATTTTTGATGTTCAAACTTTTTCCCGTCATTTGCAGTGCACATCTGTACATTTGTTTGAGCTTCGCGTTTCATACGTTGTATCGTTACGGGGGACACGTATGCTGTGTAAAGTTCAAACTATGATCATTGTAAACGGTCACATCGATAACACATAGTCGTATTTTCATATCTAGGCACCACTTTCACAGCTATAGCTATAGCTGTTCAGCAGTTAAGAAGGTGGGAAAGGTATTTTGTGGGGTTTTGTATGTCTCTCTGTTATTTTTTCGTTCTTTGTCCACCTTTAACTTTTTAACGGACACTTCAAATTTTTATACACTTTTTTTAATGGAAAAAAAGTTGATCTGGGAATTTTTTTTTTTTTTTTATAATATTATTAAACTTTAAACAAAAGAGGTTTGTCTCTCTGATTTCATGTATTTAGTTACCTTTAGTTCTTCATCCTATAACTCCTTAGCGGAAAGACCAATTTTAAAACGTTTGTTGTTGGAAATGTCTTTGACTAAAATGGTACCTAACTCTCTGTTTATAATTCTTGTTCCTGGGGAGGGGAACGTTTCCGGATCTATAACTTCTTAATGGATAATAAGATTTTGATATTTTTTTTTTACTCTGGAAGATCAGAGTCTGTAACTATTTTTGTGCACATTGGGGAGAAATTCATACACATATTTCAGTGACATAAAACTCAAATTAACCATTCTTTTTAATTGTGCCGCGTTTCCTGATGAGTGCAATATGTATGGCCATCTTCGAATGTCTTCCCTTGCTCTTCAATATGAATATATTTTCTCTGAAAAAAATAAAAATAAATAATAATAAAAAAAAAAAAAAAAATGGAAGGAAATAGAACCGAATTCAAAAGGCAATTAATATTTAAACTACTAAATATAAATTGAAAAATGAAAACTGACAAAAAAAAAAAAAAAAAAAGTGAGTTTCTAAATTGCGCCTAAAAGTATGAAACAAATTCTTTCGCCAGACAGCATAAATACTACTATTAATCAGATCCTTTGAAGTCGACTCGCAAAATTAAAGAAAATTTGGTATTTTTCATTCAATACACAATATAAATTGATCTTAAAATATGCATGCCATTATCTCACTTTGGCTTCTAGAAAACACAAAGAAAAACTATTTAGATTCTAATGAAATAATTTCACAAACAGCAATATTTTGCATTGAAAATTTTCATTAATTACTTACAAATTGAACTGTTTATTTTATTTTATTTATTTATTTATTTATTCACTAAAATATATATTCAGTCAACACTTATTATGTTTTTTGATATACTTATTACATATTTGAAATCTTTAAATTGTGTTTTCTCAGTTTGTAATTTTTACTCAATTCATAAACTTTAAAATGCTTAAACTTCTATTGATATTTAAGAAAAAAACTTAATTATCTTTTTAAATATTAAAAATAAAAATATAACAAAAATAATTTTATTTTCAAATTTTTACATGAACATGCACTTTTTATTTATTTTTTTGTCAAACATTTATCAATGATTTTTAAAATCCTGAATCCTAATCCCTAATTCATTTAAGTAGGTTATAATAACCATCCAAACAATTATTATTAGTATTTTTATTTTAAATATCTGTAGAAATTTAAGCATTTTGAAAATCATGAATTAATGAAAAAAAATGCAAACTGAGAAAACGCAATTTAGAGTTTCGAAATTTGTACAAAATCTATCAAAAAGCATAAGAATTGCTGAATGAAAACTAAGTGTCACGGGTGCTGAATACGAAGACAAACTATTTTTAACTATATTAGCTTTAAAGAGCTCTTGAATTTGATTGCCAATTTATTATTACTGTTTCGGGGATGTTTTATGCGCTCTCAATGATATCGGTAAGTCTGATGTTAATCTCACCCTTTGTGTTTCTACATTTATGATTCTGATATATTTATCTTTTGCAAAGATAACTGCATATTTTTTCATAAGGTTTTCTATTTGATAATTATCTTCAATTTCCGAAACTCCCGAATTTTCCCCGAGACCTATCTGGCAGTGTAGGCTTCCACAATCACACTCAGCATCAAAGGAAGTATTCAGAAGTTCCCTAGGATTGTGATGGTTTAGATTATTATTTAATAAAGTCAAATTTTGTATAAAAATAATCTGGTGTGTCACTCACACGACTTTCTCTTACCCTGAAATTTAATACTATAAATACAGCTTGCAGATTAATAGGTAAGATAACGAGTACTGTTACGTAAACCTATGTTAAACAATTCATATTAGGCTTCTGAAGAGTTTTATATGATAATTAGTTCTGTGTGAGGGCCCCCGTTTCATTAATGCACCTACATTTATATAGAATTTAATTCGGTTATTAAAAAATAATTCTCTTTTTAAAAAATAATTTATTAAAATTATTATTAAAAAAATTATCTTTTATGATAAGGCAGACGATTTCCATATTAGAGAAGTAGTATAACACCAAATGTCCAAAAAAAGTCCATTTTATTAACAATATTAAAAAAAAAAAAAAAGTACGATTTTTTTCTAAGATTTTTTTTTTTTCGTTAAAAGTAAAAAAAATCGATAACTTTGCTTTAAATTATCGCAGACCGATGGTTCAACCATTCGTTTTAAATGTACTGGCGAGCTCTTTTGAAAGATACCCATCATGAAAATTTACTCCCCAGGCGAGGCTCCTACATACACAATTTTTTTTTTCCAGTTAACTATCTCTATTACAAAAAATATATATTCGTTTTATTTGGTTTAGTGCAGTCTATAGACGTTAAACTCTACTTTCCTGCAATTTCCCCCATAGACGTAATGTATTAGAATTCTCTTGAGTGTCCCTGTACACGAACCATTTGCTTGATCTTAACGAAAAGCTTACTGTAGCGTCCCTATATGATACACATTTAGAATACCAAGTTTGAACTTTCTGCCATAATTTGTTCTTGAGATATGCTGATAACAGACAGACACACACACACAGACATACAGACACACACACAGACCATTTGCTAAAAACATGATTTTCGTACTCAGGGGACCTCAAAACGTGTAAATATAACAAAATCTCGCGTTCGAAAATTTGAGCCAAAAACAATACTTTCTCTACCGTATGGGTAAGAGAAAGTAAAAAAGAGAGAAAAAAAATTCCGGGATAAATTTTGCAGTTGGAATTTAGTAATTGTATTCAATCTGAAAGGACACTGCACTTGAAAGAGCTCAGAAGATAAAAAATTTAAAATTTAAAATCCTGAGAATCTTATTTTAAATTAATATCATTCAAAACAATTTAATATATATATATTAAAAATTTTCAAGGACATGTTTTCTGTGCGCAATGATTGAATTAATATAAATTTCTCAGCAAATAGAGAAAAGTCAATATTATGATGCAATTTGGCATTTAGATTTAGACCTATTTTGCAAATAAGCAAATAATAATGCAGAATGAAAATAGTAAAACATTTGAATTTCAGTAATTTTTGCTTTTTTTTTTTTTTTTTTTTTTTTTTTGTTTATGCATTAAAGTACATTTTTACTAGTCAGACTGTACAAAAAGAAAAATATATGTATTGAGTGCAGTTTATTTATTTTTATTTATTTATTTATTTATTTATTTTTCATTTCTGAATACAGTAAACTGGAGAAATCAAAATATCGATTACTTTAAATAAAAAAATTCCATATTAAATAGTACAAATTAAACCCTCTCTTCTAATATATCCAATACATAAGGATTTTCCGCAATGCATTTAATTCTTTTGTGGAAAAAAAATTAGATATCTTAGAGTACAGTCATTAAAATTTAGTTAATTTCTTTAAAGCAACAGATAAGGTCATGCGTATGTTTTGTAAATGATTTTTTTATTTCTTTCATTACTATATATATAGCAATTTAGTGAAAATAACGTCATAGTGTAAAAAAAAAAAAATAAATAAATAAATCTTTCCATTTTATTTTTATCGGGAGCAAAGATATATATGTAATCCTCCATGATACCAAGATATAAAAGAGACTGCATTTTATTGGTTTTTACCTCGGAATAAACATTTCTTCAGGATATGAAAATATCGAGAGAGAAAGGGAAAAACGAGTCAAGAATAAGGGGAAAAAAGTTCATAAACTCCACTTTCACAAAAAAAAAAAAAAAAAAAAAAAATCGAATAGATTAAATTGTATTTTTTATACTCGATGATTAAGTTTTCATATCTTAATACTTTTTTCATTAAACACCATAAATAATGTAAAAAATAATGACGTGTATTTTCCTTATAAATTAATACAATAGAGATAGCGCTCGCCACGTTATATTACCTTTAAATACAATTTGAATATAAATTGCTTCAATAGTTACGTAAGCTGTTTATATTTTATTGCATATATGTATGAAACGGTAAACGTAGTTCATTTTTCAAATACGCAGACATAAAAGAAAAGACATTGAAAGACATAAAAGAAGTCCGTACTTTTCAGCAACTTTATTTGAATCTTAAAATAATTTAGAGTTTCTCGCATAGGAGGAGACCAGTAACACTTTAACATTTTCCAACAAAAACATCATACAGTTTCTTTAGAGAATACCTTAACGAAAAAGAGCCACTCATTAGGGATATATGTACTTTTATATGAGGGAAAATGAGAAGAGAAAACGAGATTTTCCTTCCTATGTGACGATATGTCACGTGATTAAAAGAGCGTTGTTTAGTGCTTTCAAATTATGCAATTGGTTTTTTCCACCCAGACAGGACGGTAACTAAGTCTACAAAGAATATTTTCCGGATGGGAAAAGACAATTTTAAAGAAATACGCTAAAATAATAATCATAAAAAATTACTAACGGTTTAGTTCTTATGGAAATAAGAAAGGGTAGTTTCGATTTAAAAATAACAAATTTGAATCATTATTAAAAAATATAATAATTAAATTACAACTTAATATAAAAATACCTAATCAGGCTATTTTTAATATTATACATACACACACAAACACAGTGTATATATATATATATATATATATATATATATATATATATATACAGGGTGTCCAAAAAGTTCTCATATGGTATTTTGAATGTGGTCTTATTAAATATTATTAATTCTAGGCTATCAAAAGTTTTTTAACATTGTTTTACAATGTGTCTTTAAAGAATATATGTAATTGAATAAATTGTAATATTTTTCATTTTGTTTCAGAAACCATGAAAGTATATAGAAACGTAATCGTGAAAAAAAGAAGTAAGAAGCAGACAAAATCTTCAGAGACCTGAAAAAATTAGGTGTCCAACATCATTTTGCTTACAGGACGATACCTAGGTATAATGCAACTTCATCTGTGCAGGACAGGTATAGATCCGGAAGATCTCGCACTGCACGGACTGAAAAGGTCATCAAAGCAGTAAGAGAGCGCATCCGGAGAAATGGACAGTCTTCTCTTAGAAACTTATCACGAGATTCAAAGATTTCAAAATCATCTGTCCACAATCTTCTAAAAGATGATCTAAGTTATAAAACTTAGAAAAAAACAAGATTACATGGAATTTCAAAGGCCTCAAAAGCAAAGAGTTATGAAAGAGTTAACACCTTGCTCTCTTGACACGCAGGTGATGAATTCATCTTCTCCGATGAGAAACTTTTCGTTCTACACAAATCCCACAATACCCAGAATGATCGAGTATAATCGGCATCCATTTAAGATATCCCTGACAATCAAGCTACTGTGCCAAGATTTAAAAATGCTTTATCGTTAATGGTATGGGTAGCGGCTTTTTTGAAAAGGGGGAAACTTCCTCTGTTTTTTATCAAAAAGGGAGTGAAACATAATGCAGGAATGTATCCAAAGGAAGTTTTGCAGAAAGTTTTATTACCAAATCTTCAAATCATATATGGAAACGATTATTATTGCTTCCAGCAAAACGGTGCACCATCCCACACAGCTAATAATGTGCAAAAATGGTGCTGAGAAAATTTGACCGACTTTTTGCCAAAAGAAGAATGGCCTCCCAGCTCCACTGACCTAAACCCCTTAGATTATTTTGCATGGGGTTATATGTTTCCGAAGTTTAAAAATGTGAAATGCAGCAATTGAACACCATTCAAAAAAGGTGTTCCACATCCCATACTTAAAGTATGGGATGAAATCCCGATGCAAACCGTGCGTGCCACATGTGATAGCTTCAATAAAAGACTAAAGCTGGCAAAAAGAAAAAAAAAGTGAAAGTATCCCTAAATATTAGTTATGAGGATTTTCTGAATGTTTGTTTTGTAATTTGCTTTAAATAAAAGTTTTTTATTATCTTTAACTTTTGTGTATTTTAAGTTTTAAATTGCATGAGAACTTATTGGACACCATTATATTAGGATTTCCCTTAAGTCAGGGGAAATTTTGTTTTAGTTTCTGCAAATTATTAGCAAAATATCGGATGTCTGATGTAATGTTAACACGAGCCGAATTGACGGGAATATAATAATAATAGATTTTTAGGATTCTGCACATGTTAACATTATCTCACAGAACTGATATTTACTAAAAAGTGTTTAGGATGAAATAGAAAAAAATTAGAGGGTATGTGTATAAATAAATATGTGTGTGTGTGTGCGTGTTTAATTGATTAGCATATTTTATGACAACAAATAAGTTTGACGTCGACGTGACTCCACTCGACTTTCCGAATATATAGTAATTAATGATTTTTTAAATAAATTTAAATTAGAAACGTAGTTAGATAAACAAAATGGAAGGACCATGGTAGTTTGTTTTGATATTTCTGCCCAAATTGTAAGCTTTTTAATGTATCGTAATGTATCCAGATTATTTTCTACGTTCCTGTGAAAGAACTATAAATGACAAGCTTGCAATATTTTTCTATTTTCTTATAGTTTAAACTATTTAGCATTTCCAAAGCAAACTTTCATTTGCTTGATCCCGAATTTCGAAATGTAAAAAGGTTTATTATATACATAGGTATAAATGTTTTAAGTCCTATACTCATGTAAAATTGTACGATTTGTGTGATGATAACGTATAACATGCAACTAATTTACATCGGAATCGTACATAGTGTTTAGTTTCATGCTCAGTTGAATTATTCTGAGTCTACAAACGATTCTACAAATCTATTCAAATCGTGCGAAAGTTATCTAAAATGTATCCAAAATTCTTAGTTTAATTTTAGGCATTTAGACACTATCGCTCTTTACATAAGACGATCCATTGAGCATAACGATATTTTTTTTTCTTCGTGTACCTGTAATAGAAGTCATACAATTATCAAAATCTATACAGTTCGGGCGACGGTCACCTCTAACCTACCAATCAACGTCCAGCTCATTTGAATAAAGTGTTTAGACGATGTAGAATTTTAAATAATTTAACTCATACTCCATAATAATAAACAATTTTTCTCTGTGTTCCTGGTAAACAGTATTATTGCTACACTCATTAAATTCTACACACTTCATGTGACAGTGGTCTTTAAATCACACAAATTTTCAGCTTACTCAAATGAGGTGTTTGACTGTATCAACCTTTAAATAATTTAAGTCCATAGGCCATAATGATAAAGGTTTTTACATTTGTGTACCTGTAAACAATTATTAGAACTACACATTAATATGCATAAAGGTTGTGAGACGGTGACTTATACCATGCCTACCAACTTTCAGTTCAATCGATCAAATCAGTTAGCTGTATTCTTTCTTGCGCATCCATACACACATTTACAAACATGCATAGATGCACATACATACATAATTGCAAAAATAGCAAAAATGAACTGAAGAAACCTCAAAACAAATAGATGTACCGAAAACATTTAGTCGAATGTTTTCATTATTTATCCAGTTTTTTATTTAATGTCTGTTAGGAAAGCTAAATTTACTGATATAAGTATTTTTTTTTTTTTTTTTATACAAAAAATCTTTTAATTGTATATGTTAAGTGTTTACATTTTTTGCAAATGAACATATGAACGTAAATTTTGCGTGACACTTTCGATACAAACTAATATATTATGAGCGATAACTTTTAAATTGTTACTGTTTCAATATTTTTTAAATGTATTTAGAAGCAATGAAATGTTTAACATTTAAAAAAAATAATAATTGAAAATTTGAGAAAAATAGTAATATTTGAAAACAGCATTTTTCTTCCTACAATTACATTTATTTGTCTTCCATAACGGACTCACAGAAAGTCATAAACGTAGAAGTATAATTATAAATTTGTAAACTAAGAGTATCACTAGTGTAACTAAAAAAATATTCCAATGACTAATTTTAAAATGAATAATTTATTGAATTTTCAGGTTCGTTCATATATTTGAACATATATATTCGTGTGTGTGTGTGTGTGGTGTTTGCTCTATAGAATCATACATCATTTAGGTTTTTAGCTCTTAAATTTTGTGTTATATTTCTTCATTTGTTTTAACTTACTTTTAAGAAAAATAAATAAATAGTACATTAAAAAAATATTATGTATGTTATATATTGTAATGTATGTCATAATATGTTATATCATTTTATTCAATCACAAATATGGCAACTAAATTTTGAGTTCATTTGTTTAAAAACTTAAGCAAAAAACAAGGGGGGGAGGGGGCGAAAAAATCAACTTATGACTTTGAATTTTAACTCCTGCATATATTAAAAATAATCTATATAGAAAAAAAACTAGTTCTTTAAAATACTCATACTAAACCATTTATAAATTAAAATAATAAAGTTGAGCTAGTTAAAACTTGTTTAAAAGATATGGGTCTAATATTAGTAAATCTAATACCATATTTTAATGATATTGCTTTCATTCCTCTCCCACACTTTTTAAAATTACATTTAATTTTAACTATAATTTTCTAATGACATTTCCATAATGAAAGTTTTGGAAATAAAATCGTTTTATTCACATTTAATGTGACATATTGACACGAAAGATAGTGTGTTTTATCGAAAATTGACGTAATTAAAATGTGAAGTTTTCAAAAGTGAAAGGTAATATATTATTTTGAATGTCATTTATAAATTTAAAAGAAAAGTGGAATTTCATGAATTTAAGCAGCCTCTATTTTGAAGGCAATTTATAATAATTTTCTATTTAATAGCAGGAATATGATATTTAATTATATTAAAATTTGTTATTAAATTATAGTGATACTCAAGAATTAAAATTCTCTTATTTCTGGAAAAATAAAATAATTCTTATCATTAGAAATATAAAAGTAATTATTATAATTCTAATATAGCAAACATACAAAATAATATACTTTTAGTTATAGAATTTTCAAAACAAAACCCTTTTAATTCATGATGAATTTAAATATTATAAGATTGCTTTTTAAGATTCCTTTGAAAATCTCTTACACATTTAAAATATACCAGAATAAATTTTTAGGTTAATTATATTATTATCGTATTATTTAAGCCAACGGTTTCAATTTCCATTAAGCAAAGTTCTGTTTCACGGTTATAGGAAGTTAAAATATTCATTAGTTTTCTCAAAATACCATAGATCGGTTTTAACTATTGTGTCAATTTTGTTAAATTATGTCTTTATAAATACCATCAAATTAAACGAGAAATCATTTTCCCACTTTTTAGTTTTATTGAAGTTAATATATTACAAATAGTTAAAATATATCCATATTGAAAACGAATATAAAATACATTTGCATTACATGTATATGAAACACATACAGTAATGTATTGAGTACTAAAATTTTTAAGTATGCTAAGAATTATTTAACTTAGAAGATGGCATTAGTAAATGAACACGTAATGTCTGATAATGAGTAAATGATATTTAATGTTGAATCTGTTACATAACTATTATCTGTTAGACTAATTTCTTAAATAGTTTTTCAATTCCACCAATTTCCAAATGTAGCTCTTAATCTATCTAAATATTTGTATCTGAATAATGTATGTGCAGTCCTGTTAATCTAAACATTAAACATATCGTATTACATGCAAAACATTATTTTAGTCTATTAACAATAAATGCCAAATTAAATGATTTGCATTAGAAAGTTATTTAAATGTGATTTTTAAAAATATTTCTCATGAACCGCAATGTGTTAACATTTCTTTGGGTGTCCCAGTATACATACCATTTGTACAGGACCTGTTGATGCAATTTTCAATATATATATATATATATATATATATATATAGAGAGAGAGAGAGAGATGTATATATATATATATATACTAACATTCCATAGTGAATTTAAATAATTTATATAATTTTGAGGAGATTCTAAAAGTAGTTACAGATGCTGGAGACAGTCAAACAAGTAGACAGATCGACTCTCAGACAGACTAATTCAAATTATATTCACTCTAAAACATTGTTAGAAAATACACTGATGGAAAAAAAATCCCAACACCAGGAAGGAGCTGTGCTAGATAAACGAAATTTGGTAGGCGTGTTTATACATCTGAAAGATGACGTCGATTCAAATTTCGAGCTACGCGCATAAGTGTGGCGCTAGTTGCGTAACTATGAACATGCAAATGAGGTTTGCTTTAAATAAGCGCTGTAAGGTTCGTGATCGTTATTTACAGTTGAGATTTGACGTAGTGGGTTAATGTTAGTCAAGGATGCCTCTAAGAAGACGAAGAAGCCATTATCAACAGCTCACTGAGTTTGAACGAGGTCGTGTAGTAGGGCTACGAGAAGGTGGGTTTTCTTTCCGCGATATTGCAGAAAGACTTGGCAGGAATGTATCCACTGTGCATGAGTGTTGGCAACAGTGGTCAAGGGAAGGTACTGCCTCAAGAAGACCGGGTTCCGCGCGGCCACGTGGCACTACTGAGAGGGAAGACCGCCGTGTTCGCCGTATGGCTGTGGCTAATCGTACTGCGTCTGCAGCTGAAATTCGAGCTGCAGTTGGCACCACAGTGACACAACGAACTGTTACAAATCGGTTACTTCAAGGACAGCTCCGAGCCAGACGCCCTGTAGCGTGCATTCCCCTGACTGCAAACCACTGCCGTTTGCGACGTGAGTGGTGTCAAGCTAGAGCTCATTGGAGGACGGAGTGGAGATCTGTTGTGTTTTCTGATGAAAGCCGGTTCTGCCTTGGTCGCAGTGATAGCCGTGTGTTGGTTAGAAGGAGGCCAGGTGAACGCCTGCTAGCGACCTGTCTGCGGCCTAGACACACAGGGCCTACTCCTGGAGTTATGGTTTGGGGAGCAATTTCGTATGACAGCAGGAGCACTCTCGTAGTTATCCCACGCACCCTGACTGCAAATTTGTACGTCAGTCTAGTGATACAACCTGTTGTGCTGCCATTCATGAACAACATTCAAGGGGGTGTTTTCCAACAGGATAACGCTCGCCCTCATACCGCTGTTGTAACCCAACATGCTCTACAGAGTGTCGACATGTTGCCTTAGCCTGCTAGATCACCTGATCTTTCTCCAATCGAGCACGTATGGGACATCATTGGACGACAACTCCAGCGTCATCCACAACCAGCATTAACCGTCCCTGCATTGACCGCCCAAGTGCAACAGACATGGAACTCCATCCCACAAACTGATATCCGACGCCTGTACGACACAATGCATGCGCGTTTGCATGCTTGCATTCAAAATTCTGGAAGTTACACCGGTTACTAATGTACCAACATTTCACATTTGAAATGGCTCTTCTCGCCAATGGCTCTATCTGTGATCTTGAAACTTTAATCAATTAAATATGTTACCTAGACAAATGTATTGCTGAAATTTCATTACTGTACAATAATTTTTTCTTGGTGTTGGGATTTTTTTTCCATCAGTGTATTAAAATTCTTCATAAAAATGAAAATGCAATTCCAGCTATTTCTTTATTTAAACGCTAATATATCTGAATGTTTTTATGCAGCCTTGTAAATCTTAATGTAATTTTATTATGTACTTTTGAAAGCATTATTTTGTGTATAATGGTAACATATTTCAATTTCAATAAAATTTGTTCTAAGTAAATGTACTGAAATATGTTTTATAGAAATACTTCATGTCAATTTCAAGAAACTCCATTAGATTTATTGGAGTTAATTCTTTTAAAACGGATATTCATTCTTGCATTTTTTGTGCTTATCGAAAAAAAAATGATAATATAGCAGAAATGATTAAACTTATTAAAGTTTGGGTTTAAGTTAAATCCATTTATTTAATTCCTTTGAAATGAAAATATTATTTATTTTATTTATTGTATTGCTAAAATGGTAATTAACTAGTAATATAGTATGAAAAGCGAGGGCTGTAAAATACATGTTGCCTAAACTAAAATTTTTAATAAATGCTGAGATACAGCCATATTTAAGATCGTCGTTACTGAATAATAGCAGCTTCATCCTTCGGCCGATAAATATCCAAACTAAAGTGGCCAGGAAAGACGTCGCTGCTGGCAGTGGAAAGCCAAATCTGACGCTGCGCGGGCGTCAATGACACTGTCATCGGCAGCGGTTAACTAGGTGTGGTTCAGAGTGATTTCAATTGATTTTTTTTCAAGATCAAGATATATATATATATATATATATATGTGTGTGTGTGTGTGTGTGTGTGTGTGTGTGTGTGTGTGTGTGTGTATGTGTGTGTGTGTGTGTGTGTGTGCGAGTAGTCCCCTTAAAAGCGCTCTACATCGCTCCAACAGTGATGAGCGGGGCTGAGTTAAATTAAATATATATTTTTTGAAGGGTGTCCAAGAATTATCTTTACAACTTTGAAATTTAATAACTTTTGAAATAAAAAGGATATTCACATTCTGTGTTCTCAGTTATTAGTGCAACTCATAAAGTTTTGTTCTGTTTAGGTTAGCCAGTTGTAACTGAGCATGTGGACCCCACAGGAGAAAGCACAATGTGTGGCATGGTTCATTGAGAGCAAATCGGGCATACAAGTTCAACGCAATTGCAGGACCAAATTTGGCAAGACGCCACCATCCAGACCCACCATCCGTGCATGGCACACCAGCTTCATGACCACAGGCTCAGTGTTACGAAAGAACTGATTTTTTGGGACTGCGCTGGAATGCTTCCCGAACCCGCTCAACAGTTTCATCACTTGTGCTGGGTCGTCCTGCTCCTTTCTTATGTAACACTGAGCCTGTGGTCATGAAGTTGGTGTGCCATGCACGGATGGTGGGTCTGCATGGTGGCCTTGCCAAATTTGGTCCTGCAATTGAGTTGAACTTGTGTGTCCGATTTGCTCTCAATGAACCATGCCACACATTGTGCTTTCTCCTGTGGGGTCCACATGCTCAGTTACAACTGGCTAACCTAAACAGAAAAACAAAACTTTATGAGTTGCACTAATAACTGCACAGAATGTGAATATATTTTTTATTTCAAAAGTTATTAAATTTCAAAGTTGTAAAGATAATTCTTGGACACCCTGTATATATATATATATATATATATATACATTGCAAAACGCATATTTGAGATAAAATATTATAAAGTTATCATTATGTTCATTATGAAATACACATATCAGGAAGTATCAAATTAAATATTGCTATGAAATGAATTTTTAGTAGACCTTTGAAATATACAGCTTTTATAAAAAACATAATTTATTTTATTCGGATCCAATATTAATCGCAGGAAACAATATTAATAAGACTCAATATTAGCCACAGTAATAATTTTATATTCTGTACTCAGTTTCTTAAAATGTTACCACATTTAGTGATAAACATTTTCTACCTAAACAAAAGTGAAAATTTTATATTGTTTTAAATAACATTCGAGAAAATTTAATTTAATAATAATAATAATAATACTAATAAAATCATCCGTTATAAGAGAAATAATAATAGAGAAACTTTTTTTAAAATCAAATAATTGCACTTGTTTCAATCTTTTAAAAAATTTTATATATTGCTAAAATTTACTTTTAATACAATATTCTGATTTGTAGCATTATATTAGAAAAAATTATTTCCCGCACAACTATGATTAATTTTTGTCTATTTAATTCGTACTTTTCTTAGGAAAAATGTTTTGTAAAGTATAAAACTCTATTTCATACAAATAAAATATTATCATTCACTTTTAGATTATTTATAAGAACTACAAAGACTCCGTAAGATAATGTATTTTTCCATAATTACAAATTTGAAAAAAGATTTTCAAGAAATTATGAACAAATATGTTTTAAAATTATTATTATAATAACTTAATTATTCACATTTTAAGAATTATCGGTGCTTGTATATATTATTATTATTATTATTATTATTATTATTTTAAAGGTATCTCTGCAATTTTAAATATAATGCAGTTTTTACATTGTAATTACCCACTGAATACTCATACCTTAAAAACTCTGAAGAATATCCTTTAAAGCTTACAGGAATATTTGATTCATGTACTTTGAAAACCATATTATTTTATAATAAATTTATCTTTATTTTGTCGTAAAAACGCAACATTTAGTTAAAACAATGATAATATTTGTGGTATATAAGAGGCTGCGATATATGTTCTAAGTAATTGTTATGCTCGTATACAGTCGAACCTCGTTTACGTGAATATCAAGGGGGATAAAATATTTGTTCATGCTATCAGTAATTAATCTTCATATAACTAATCTTCATTTTAACGGGTATCATGGAAACAATTCCTGTTAAAAGTAATTCATTTAAACAGTGTTCACGTTAACGAGGTTCGACTATATTAGTTTCAACATGTCTAGAAATTCTTTAAGTGCGGTCTTGAATCAAGTAGACGGAATTTCTCTAGTTCGAACCAAATTACACTCGCCGATCCAGCAATTCCCATTTTTCCTATTTTTCTCCGAAATTCACACGCATATTCTTCGACCACATTTGATGGAACCATGGAAGCAACTCAACGAGTCCAATGCTAAAATAGGGGTGACAGTCATCTGACTCAGAGAAAATGAGCAATAATAGAGCGCGGAATTACTGGATGTTTTCCAAATTTCAAACTGTCGAAAAAGCTGGCATCCCTCCAACATTTTGGACGCGTCCTCACTGCTAGTTTTAGAATATGTGGCTGCACTGTACGTGCACTTAAAAAGTCGGCACCACGAAAGGCATGTCATCCAGGCCAAGAATCCTTGCTCATTTAGTCAGCCATAATCTCTACATCAGCACACCTGAAAAAATATATAAAAAATTTTTAATCAAAAAAATTTTAATGTATATAAATGCAAGTTTTCTTTCTTAATGTATAAAATTTTCTATAATATCAGCACCGTTTATTATAAATTAAATTAAGATTATTTAGAAATTTTTTAAATAATGATATTACGAGTATTTTAGCATATTTTGAATTGAAATAAGCATATAACAATAAAGAGATGTTAGAAAATGCTTAGTTTGTTGTCGGTGAAAATTTCAGAACCGTTAACTATCTTATAAAAAAGCCCTTTTGAAATAGATTATAACATTTTAAACTGAAATTCCATTTCTCAATTATTTTAAGTTATATATGTATATGTATATAATTTTATTATTAATCGAAGGAATACAAAAAGTTAAATTTAATCAAGTCTGTATTTAGTTATTTATTTGACTATTTATTTTTTGTGCATTTAATTGATAATCTACTAAATTAAATTATTAACTAATCGTAAAGAATTTATTTTAATTTATTCTATATAAATAGCAGATTACCATTAAAATAACAGATATCTAATATGTACTGTAAGCCTTACTTTCCATTTATTATTTATAACAACAGTATTACGAAAGTTTTACTAGTATACAAAAGAAAAAAAAAAATGATGGAAAAGTGCAATATTTTACTTTTAAATATGCATTTATAAAATAAACATTCGATTATTTTGTTAAAAATATTTCACCATTTGTTATACACAGTCTGGAAAACAAAATATTACAGCAAACATTATTCTTTACAAATGATTGATAGTTCAGATAAAGCAATAATAGTCTACTTTGGCTTCTCATATCTTAAGATATCGCTGCCAAAATCTTCGAGTTTATGACAGAGAATCTCAATGAAACGATATAAATATATGTGAATAGGTTATTTTTATCACCATTCATTGTCATAACTCTCATTTAGATTATAATGTGAGTGACGGAGGGAAAAAATAAAACTGTATGCCAAGGAAGCTAGCTTGTCCAGTTAAAGTTAGGCATTTATTTTGAAAAGTTAGTTTTTTTTTATTTTATTTTATTTTGTCCTTTCAATTTTAACAGTTTTTATATTGTATTATATTTTATTTTATTTTTTAACTAATAAAACATTCGCGGTTTCTGTATAAAAACCGTTTGTTATTTTGATTTTGTTTCGGTTTCACGGATATGTATATATATTAATGTATTTGATACTTTTATCTGCATTCAGTTTTATATATTGTTTCTTTATTATTGTTTTATTTCTGTGTAGGTTATTTAGAGATTTATGAATTTCGTCTATCACTATGTGTGTCTGTTGTATACTTAAACTCTAATTATTCCGAGTACTATGGATATAAAAAAATTATATTTTCTAAAGCTCCCAATATATTCTTTTGTAATAATGTGCAGGGATTTTTTTTTCTTATAGACACACATTCAAAAATTTGATTATATTAGTACCTACGGTCAATAACCGTACAATATGTGTTTTATATTTCGAATACAATAAAAAGTGCATTAACTTTACAAAGGCTTTTAATTAAAACTTCGGCTTTCCGATAAAAACGTTATGTTTGGCAGCTTTTAATGTTGTTTTAGATGATTAAATGGAACACGCTTTGCTTGCTCTATAAAATATTTTAAGTTTTTTTTTTTTTTTTTTTTTTTTTTTTTTTGTAATTTGCAGCAAGAATTCAAAAGTGTCTTCATACCATAATAAAATACTTCAATAATATTATAATGTATTTACTATAGTAAGATAAAGTACCATATGTAGTTTTATTATGTAAAGTGCAATGTGTAATATTAACTTGCGCGGTACGTTACGTTATGTTACACTATTGTTAGTGGTACTTTTTTTGTGAAGTATTCATATGAAATTAATTTATTGTTATTAAAAAAGCAATTGATTAATTTGTGAAGTAAATTAAACTTGTATTTTGCACAATGTGGAATTTTACACTCTACATCGTGCATGTATCTATAACTTATTTCACATAAAATCCCTTAAAATAATTTGTTCAGTGGAGTTTTCTATTTCCACTGAAATTTCTATTGTTATAATTGCATTGTTATCAATAAATATCCTACTGTTTATTGTAAAATGATATATATATATATATATATATATATATATATATATATATATATATATATATATATATATTCAATAATTACTTCTTATTTTAAAACCGTAGTTAAAACATTAAATCTAATAATAATAATAATAGTAATAATGCAAACTTCAAAACGGAAAAGGTGGGAAGAAGGGAAAGTGCTGCAAGCGAAAGCATGTTCACAGGGCAACAAAGAAAAAAAGAGAAAAATTACACAGAATATAAAATATATCACAAACGAATTGTTTGTTCAATTGTGAAAAGGAATACATTTAGTTCAATGTAATAAAAATGGTTTTTATTTTATTGTACTTTTATTTTATTTTTATTTTTTGTGAGCGTCAATTATTCTGCTAAAAAAATATACTTAATGTACCGAAATATAGGTCACTCTTTCATTCAGCAATCTAGATAACGTAAATTTCACCAAATGATATTTATACAGCTAAAGAAGATTTTTTTTGTATTCATGTAGTCTATCAATGATTGATTAATTGCTCTGTCGTACAAGAATGCCTCTAAATATGTGTGAGGAAGTTTTTTCTGTCGAATCGAATTTGGCAAAAAAAACAAAATATGTTGTCCTGGAGACTATTCCATTATCCTTACATAAAAACTGCACTATATTTTTATTGTTCTATCTCCTAATCTAGGACAAAAACAGGTCGGCTTCTCGTAGACAAAAATCGTATCGTAATGCCTTATTTTTGTATCCCACCGGATAATATAGCCACAAAAATATATGTGTATATATATATATATATATATATATTTGGAAAGTTGCTGTCATCTATAGTGAAGAAAAGTGTTGTTCTTTTAATTCATATCTTTTAGACTAGGATAAAATTGATTGAACAATCAAAAATATTAGCATTTACGAGAAGATTAATTCATTTATTGTAAATTATTATCATTCAAAAATAACGCATAAGATTTTTTTAATTACATAAGATAATCTAAATGAATATATATATATATATATATATATATATATATATATATATATACTTTTTTTTTATTTACCAATCCATTAATTTTTATTAAAACCATGTTGTTAATTTAATTGTTCAAAATTTGTTATAGACTCTTACTGAAAACTCTTTATAATTATGTAATTATATTACATATGCACACAAAAGAAATATATATATATATATATATATATATATATATATATATAATCATATTAAAAACTTTTGGATAACTAAATTAATATATATATATATGTGTGTGTGTGTGTGTGTGTGTGTGTGTGTGTGTGTGTGTGTGTGTGTGTGTGTGTATTTAAATCTAATAAATAAATGAATAATGATTTTCTTAAAATTTATTAATTTTAATAATCGTACATATATAAATATAAGTTGTAGACATTTATGACAATAATGTGAAATTCCCATATGCTCATATCATATAATACCGTATCATTAATTTATGACAGTAATCTTATTCGTATGACAGTAATGCATCCATATATAAACACAGAATTTATTTAAAATCACATTTTTTGTTATAGTTTTGTTGCATTTTTGAGTTCTATTTTCTGTTATTTATTTGTAATATTTATTCGTCATAAGGCATGAATAAAGTTTCACTTAAATATTTCAATGCATTTTTTTAGCAGCTATGATATTAGTTTTCAGCATGACAATCGGGAAGCCTCGCCTTTTCTTATTACAAATATTTCATAAATTTAAACTAAACATTGTAACCTCATAAAGATTTAATCATTAAAATCTTCAAAAGACTCAGAAATGTCTTAATTTTTGAAAGTTAAATTTCCTTCGCGTTAATGAACAATAAATAGTGCATAGGTCCCATGTCTCCTTTATTTTTAATGTAGACTTCATACCTGAAAATTTTTATAAATGTTTTTTGTTTATTTAATTTTATGCATTAGTCGAAAGTATGTGTGATAGATTCCTTTTAACTTGTACTAGTTCTTATCTGATCTAAAATCGGATTTAAAAATTAATAATGTTGGCAACTATGTTAGAGTATTTTGCAAATAAAATTTTTGTAATTGGTATTTAATACTCAAAATTCAACAAATTTTTGTGTTTTAATGTTGCCTCTCAGTAGTTAAAGTTTTATCAGTTAATTATTTACAATATAAAATAATTTCTGTAATGTGTTTCAAACAAACCGGAAATTTCCTCAGGAAAGAATTTTGTTGTACTTTAGGGGTTAATCCTAGAGTGTCGTTAATGACCTAGAAGGCTGTTCTTTCAGCCAAACCCAAATTTGGTCAGTGGCAGACTCTGCGTATTATACAAACAACTAATGTTCGATTCCTGCCATAGTGACTTGTCACCCTTCTTACGATTAATATGACCTTCCAGTCTAAAATATATTTCTCTATTATGGACTTCGTTCTAAAACAGAATGAATGAAATTTTATGTCACATAATTAAATAAATATTTTTCTCACTATAATTTGTAAAACAATAAGCATGAAACATTTATTATGCTAAATACTACTGAAATATTAATGTGTTTCGATGTATATGTACAAGGTATTCTAAAAAACAGTGGTTTTAATTACTCTTTGAATGTCAGATTAATTTTGCTTATTTAAAATCAACTGTCACCAGAATTTATAATCGGTTTTAGAAGAAAAGAAATAAATGATGATTTCCCCTGTAAGTTTTAAAAGTAAAATTCTGTAAAGAAAAATTTCCCGGCTGTTAATCAACAGCTTGGAATTAAAATTTGGTGATGCTGTAAAGACATCCTTCCCTTCAATGTGATAATATTAATCTTAGACAAATCTTATAAACTCCAATGCTGTTTAAAAAAATATATAGAAATTTATTAAATCTACTAATTATTTAGTGGGTTTTAATTTTATTCATAACAAAATTATTATACTAAAAGTTCAATACAAAAAATGTCATGTGAGTCAAATCCATCACATACATTAAAAAAGTAATTTACAAAAGTCCAGCATATTTTTGGTATTTTACAACAAGATTTTTCATACAAGTTTTTCAAAAAAAAAAAAAAAAAAAAAATCACTGATTACAATTATGAATTTGCTACAAAAACTTTTATAATATTTTTACAATTTAGAATTCTAAGCATTCAATTAACTTTTTTTTTGTATATCTTCAATTTCAATTCACTTTTTTCAGGTTATAAAGTATAAAAGAAATATTTTGTTTTCAAGTTTAAAATAATAGGTTAGAAACTTAGGTATCCTTAGTTACTTATCATAACGTATAAGCTACAAAATATTCTAAGTTATAAAATTTCCAATAAATTAAAGAGTTAATAATAACGCTGATATGTTTTGAAGTGTCTTTTACATCAAAGTAATTTAAATATCTTTGCAAACGAGAAAAATATGATGGTATAATATAACCACTGCATAATTAAAAGGAATTACTATACAGCAAAATTCTCGTTTGCATAAGCATAAATTTTAAAGTAAGATCATAAATAAAGTGTTATATTTTGTAAAACCATAAAATTGGTTAAAATATAAGTGGAAGAAAAGACGTATAATAAGCACACGTGATAAGAAGGTTTATATCTCAGTAGTTTTACAAGTATTTGCGTTTTACTTAAAATTCGAGTGGTTTAAGCGATGTCAATTGTAAAAAAGAATCTCATTGTATTTTTAAAAGAAAAAAAAAAGTAATCCCAAAATATTCATCGAGATAAAACATTATAAATGTTCAGATAATTTAATGTATTAAAATACAACGTTAAATTCTTAATGTAATGTTAATTTATTTGAAACCAGCTCACAAGAAATCAATATATTTAAATTATTATTTATTTTAAACTTTCAAGAAAAAAAAAATTAAAAATATGAACTTAAAAACACAGAATAAAAAATTAACATGGAACAAAATATTTTTTGTCATAATATTTCTGAAAATATATTAAACCAATACTTACGTGGTTTACATAATTTTACCACCCGTTGTTTAGTATGAAGCCTAAACAAATTTCAACCTGTGAATTTATGATATGAAAATACCACACACATAACCAAGACTATTTGCTCATTAGTCCATTAAATTTTCAATTACTGCTTTTTTCTATCTGTTTAACGTTCTAATCTACCATTCCCAGATGCCTCGTTCGAAATTTGTCTCATATATATATATATATATTTGTGATGGAATCGGAATCCATTTTAGTTCGTAGTTCTCGGTCTAATTAGCTACCTAATGCAAAAAAAAAAAAAAAAACGACGTTGAGCGACAATCCAAAAAAAAAATCTTTACTTTTTTTCCAGCAATAATTACAGTGAGACTGTGAGACCTATATGTGAAACTGTGCGATTGGATCTCAGAGCCAGTTTAACTCTTTATTTTATTTATTTATTATTTCTTTCTTTCTTTCTTTCTTTCTTTATGAGCGACAATCCAAAAAAAATCTTTACTTTTTTTCCAGCAATAATTACAGTGAGACTGTGAGACCTATATGTGAGACTGTGCGATTGGATCTCAGAGCCAGTTTAACTCTTTGTTTTATTTATTTATTATTTATTTATTTTTTTATTTATTTCTTTATTTTTATTTTCTTTCTTTCTTTCATGCCTCGTTCGAAATTTCTCTCATATATATATATATATTTGTGATGGAATCGGAATCCATTTTAGTTCGTAGTTCTCGGTCTAATTAGCTACCTAATGAAAAAAAAAAAAAAAAAAAAAAAAAAAAACGACGTTGAGCGACAATCCAAAAAAAATCTTTACTTTTTTTCCAGCAATAATTACAGTGAGACTGTGAGACCTATATGTGAGACTGTGCGATTGGATCTAAGAGCCAGTTTAACTCTTTATTTTATTTATTTATTATTTCTTTATTTCTTTCTTTCTTTCTTTATTTTTATTTTATTTCTTTCTTTCTTTCTTTTTTTAATTCTAAAAGTTAAAAATTAAGTTTTCAATGCTTCCGTTTCAAGTGATAAAAATTACCGTAAAAACCTGACTTAAGTTAAAAATTTAGTAACTTCAAAGAAGCCGTTTCCCTTTCATGTGTATTTTTATATCTATAAGAAAAATATATTGTATTCGAAAAAAGAAGATTCAACTTCTGGTGTTAAGGAATCAGCACGTTTCAAAATGTCCTGAAAATAATTTGATCCCTTTTAGAAAATGCATATTTTAAAATCTGAGTATGTTCACAAACCTTTATTGTTTAAACTGTAGTTTATACCTTTATAGTTTATAATTTAAACAAAAATACTATTTAGTTGGATATTATTTTTAAACAGCACTGATAAGCTTTTGCCATATATCGTTTAAAATGTAGTGCTGCTATGCTTCTCAATTATTATTCAAAGGCAACATATTTCTTGTTAAATAATATTAATTTGCACAAATATATTAATTTTGCATTTATTCGTGTTTTCGAGCAGCACTTTTTTGTGTGTGTCTAATTCAATGTTTATCGTTTTGTGTGTATTAAAAAGAAAAAAAAAAGAAAATGCTAGGGAGGAAAATTATTAAAAATTAGATTTTACGTATGGACATTAACCCTTATGGAAATTCAAATTTCTAAAGTGATACAAAATACAGATAAAAACAAAATGTGATTTTATAGCGTGTTTAATAATAATCAGTGTTTACTTATCTTTCTATTCGATTGTATTTACTTATTGCTTGATACTCTTCACTGTATCATGAAAAAAAAAATAATACTTAATAAATAGAAAAATAAATATCGAATTTCATCTCAGAAAATTGAAAACAATAAGCGATATTTATGGCGAAAATAAACAGAAATGCTTACGTTTACATGTAATGAAATACGAAATCAAATGCAAATTCTTTACAATATACTCAGTTTCCGTAAAGCTGTTTTAAACATTATTCTAAATTTGATTATAAAGAAAACATATTGGTGGCATAAAGTAAAGTGTGATAAAAGTTATCACTGAACAAAGCAATCATGAAATAATAAAAGCACAGTTTACAAACAACGTAGGTTTCTAAAGTTAATTGTCGTTTGGTTTTGACTATGATATCAATGTGTTAAAAACAATTTTAAACTAATTATTGCACGAAATGTAACATTCATACCCATTTTAGTTTAAATGTATATTTTGTTATGTATTTTAAATAATAGTAATTATTTAAATAACACAAATCCAATTTGTTGCGGATGCAATAGAGCGTTGCATGTTTCCAATTCCAGCTAATGTCACGAAGAGAATTGCTTTCTAATATTACAAGAGAATACATAATTAAATGGCACGAGATCGAGTTGTGAGAAAATATTCGTGATGCGTGCTAAGCAGATTGTTAGAAAATACGTATATGTATTGTAATGAAAGCACAAGAAGAAAATTATTAAATTTAAATACTTATTTACTCATTTAGGTAAAAGGTCACGCTATGTTTGGAAAACTGTATTGATTATAATACTAATCATGAAAAAAAAAAAAGTCATCATTTGAATTTTAAATAACAATAATGAAAATGTATAATTCGGTATTTAAGCATTTCAAAATGATTAAAATGGAATCAGGATGTACAATAACTTATATATACATATATAAAAATTCTGTTAGGTACCTTTTTGCTTGTTTAATCAATATTTATTCATTATTATTAAATATTAGTCAATTGTTTTAAATACGAATATGATTGTGTAAAGTAAGGATAAAATAGCTAATTATACATACAAACAAACACAACATTTATTTAAAGTTAAAAATAAAACGAAAAAAAAATTATGATTGTGTTCCAAATCAGAATTTCAATAAAAAATCGAAAAAATATGTTTTTCGACATCATTTAATTAAAACATAAGAACTTTCTCAGATGTTAATTGCAGAAATATTTGTTCGACATGAAGAAAGATGACACATACCATTCAAATATCAAATGATTTATCAAACGAGTGACGAAACCTGCAACGAAAAAATGAAATTTTCATCATAAAGTCAGGTTTATTTACAATGTATAACAATATATTAGGTTGAGTCAAAAGTTTTGTCCGTTTTTTATTTGCGCATCAATAAATATGTTACATTAAAGTTGTAATTTGAATGTCATATATATTTTGAAAGCTCATTTTCTGCTGATCGAAATTGCGTATTTAATTGTTATGTTATTTTTATTTTCATAGACTTATTACTCTTTAAAAAAGATCAAGTATGTCAAAAAATCGTGAACAAATCCGCAGCCTAATTTTCCACGAGTTCAAACAAGGCCACAATGCAACTGAAGCAAGTCGTAACATAGGTGCAACATTTCCTATGAAGTCTGTAAACGAAAGGACATGCATACGTTGATATGCAAAATTCTGTTCCAGGGATATGCACCGCGGCGATAAGAAACACTCTGGGCAACCATCGACAACCGATGAAACAGCTTTACTTTGTGCGATTGAAGCCGGTCCGACTCAAACCACCCGAAAATTAGGGCAAGGTTTTGGCACTTCTCAGTCAACTGTCAATCGACACCTTCACAAAATTGACATGAAGATTAGGCGTCGTCAAATGGTACTGCATGAGCTCAACAAAATGCAAAAGAATCGTTGAAAATCAGTCTGTCAATTGCTGCTGCGAGAGTTTAGGCGAGATGGATGGCGTGGAGTTCTTACCTGTAAAGAGAAGTGGGTACTATACGACAACAAAAAAAACCAGATGTCAATGGCTAAACCCACATCAGCTGGGAGTTAAGACGGCTACACCTGGGATGCATTCAAAAAACGCACTTTTGTGCGTTTTTTGGATGTCGACAGGAGTTATACATTGGGATCTTCTTCCTCAAGGACAAACAATGAACTCAGATGTCTATTGCACTCAAGGGAACCACGTTCAACAGAAACTCGTGAAAAAAGTCTTTAATCCAGCTCGAGTTTTCTTTCAACATGACAACGCAAGACTACACGTTTCAAACCAGACGCGTGAGAAGCTAAATAAGTTTGGCTGGGAACTTCTCGCTCACCCGCCATATAATCCTGACATTGCCCCTACACATTACCATTTGTTCAGGTCGCTAGTGAACTTTATGCGTGGACAGCGCTTCAGCAACGAATACGATCTCCGACAAGGCATTGTCGACTTCTTCGCTCAAAAACCAGCGGCTTTTTACAACCGTGGAATTTTAATGTTGCATCCACGTTGGAAAATGGTTTTTGAAAGTAATGGTGAATATGTTAATTAAAATATGTTATAATTGTTATAATTTTTTAACTTTTAATAAATGATTAGATACCGGACAAAACTTTTGACTCAACCTAATAGAATATTTTAAATAGGACATGAAATTGACAGACTCCTAGTCATGTCTGATATACAAGAAGTTTGGAAAATATCAGAAGTATCTAAATGTTAATATAAAGAACAGATAGAATCAGATTCAACATATTAATTTTGATGCATAAAATCGAACTGAGACGGCACTGCAGAGGTCATTACGTGAAAGCACATAGCTAGCTTTACTCGGCAATCTCCATATATGTTTATTAAAACGTTTTATTAAACCAATTCCCCGCTTTCTGGTATTAATTTTAAGTAATAGATAGCTCACAGAGGTAGAAGAACTGCTCAAAGTATGGGCAAGCTGTAAATAACGAGAGCGAACTGCAAAATATCTTATTCTTAGCAGAATAAACAAGAAATTCGATTTGAATAAATTGTTTCATAAGTCTCGGCATCATGAGGTTAAAGCGCCGTATTTCATAATTCTTGCAGAAAAAAAGTAGTACTACGCACAGCAGAGGATAGTTTTTTTACAATGCAATTGAACAGTAGTCGTGTGTAAGCAGTTTAATCTTTTCAGGGATTTTGGCTAAAGATAAAGTGCGTTTTCATGAAAATGGCTAAACATTTCAAGGGTATAAAACATTTTTCAATCATTTAATCTAAAAACACTTACAAATACATATATAATATGTTGTACATAGCTTTATAGCATATATCATACAGCTAAACTGTAGAAAGTGGAAAAAAAGGGTCTTATATTTCATGTGAAATCGCATATTTCGGAAAACATTAGTTATTTTTAATAATGGTACACGTGTCAGATATTGGGATTTAGTATTAATTAAAAAAAAAAAAAAAATGTGTTGTACTAATGCCAGTTTTCATTTAAAAAAAAAGCAAAATAATTAAATAAAAATAAATAATGTAGACAAGAAAACATTCGATTCTGCTGCCACTAAATTTCACTAAACTTTTGATGGCATCTTTAAATAGTAACCAACGAATTTCATTATTTCTCCATAATGTGCTGTACATGTTTCCAGCCGTTTTAAACTTCGGTGTTTCTACGTAACAAGATTTAATTTTTTTTTTTTTCTTTCTCGGTCGTTTAAAATGTTTTTTAAATTAAATTATAAGTACAATCCTAAAATCTTCTCTATTTATTAGAAAGTTAATTAAAAATTATTTTCTTCATTACACCAATGTTTTTACATTAAATTACTCTATATTATAGCATGAGTAAAAATAAAATGAAATAAAATAAAAATGTTTTAATGTTTCTGTTATGGTGTTTCATCATATGGAATTGAAAAGAATTATGTATTGTATTTTATCTAAAATGGTACATTAAAATATTTATCTTTCATAACTCTCGAGTTTAAAATTTAAAGTAATAACTGTAAATTTAGACATAACTTTAAACGTAATTTCTCATTTGTCCCACTTCAGAGAACATTTGAATATTTAATTCGACAATCCGCTTTCCTGTGACTCCAATGTCAGCTTTCTCCGAAAACTCAATTTACATACCTAAAACACAGTTACACTAACATACATCTTGAAAATTAAGTGCAATTTTTGACAATTATTAAAAGAATTTGCTAGACGTGTATTCACATTTTAATGAAAGAAAGTGAACTGTTCTTGTATTATACTGATTATTATTTTTTTCTTTTTTTAAATAGAAATACAGAGGGATTTTAACAATATTCCAGCTCACTTGAATTGTTTATTTCTTTCATAAGATAAAGTTTACTGTTCGGAAAAAAAACAGTTAACTGTACTTTTGAAATAACTTAAGATGCAGGAAAAAATAAAAATAATAAAACATTCTAGGTTAAAAAATAAATAAAAATGTAAACGTATTATTTTTAAAACTTAAAAAAATTATTGCAATATATATTGTAATCTTTTAAACAATGAGCATTATAACTTTACACAAATATGTTCAAGATGTTCGAATCTCCCTAGAAAAAAGTATAATACTGTTTAACACTGTAATATCAATTTGAATAACAGTTAATTTTAATTAGGTAAAGCCACATTGCAGAATTTTTTAAAAGAATATCACCGTCAGAGCTGCCAACCTAATCCGGCAAATTGATAGCACCGCCCATTTTTCTACACCATTTAATTTTTAGAGTATTTGTTTTCTAAATTCATCGTAAATGTATTTGAAGAGAATTACTCTAAAAATTAATTGGTGTAGAAAAATGGGCGGTACTAACAATTTGCCGGATTAGGTTGGCAGCTCTACACCGTAGTAATTGAGGCTAAGAAAAAAATAAATAAAATGCTAGCGTATGACTTAACTCTTTCAAAGAGACGTGCCCCTTAAAGCTTTACTCATTCAAGATGACCAAACGTTTTTATCAGTTTAAAATTTTAAACAAATTACAAGTGCTTGCATTTTGCTTGAATTAACTCAAACACAAATTTTATCACATTTGCAATTTATATACATTTCTATAAAAAAAAAAAAAAAAAAAAAAAAAAAAATCGATAATCGAAGTTAATCACCTGATAGCGGATTCAGACATGCTCATTTAGTGTTGCCTTTTATTTATTTATTTTTATTATTATTTTTTTTCACGTGCCAGACTCGAATCTTAGTTTAAACATAGATGTTTATTGTTGTTTTATAACGAGTAGTAGGTCCCGGGTTTACTTAGTTATATTGGGAAAGAATAACTGTAGAGCAAGAATCCAAAAATGGTATCAACTTCCACATACTAATTCATTTATATTACTACTTCTGATAGAAATACCCAACTTCGAGAATCTAAGATGTAAAATATCTTCTTAATTATGTTAATTTCTTAGTTTCCCGTACAATACCTGTGTAGTTTTGGAGCTACTGTTTCAAAGTGAAGAAATCATTTTCATGAAAAGGAAATATTTCTGTATGCGAAAAATGGTTACAAAAATCTCTGATCATATATTACATTACAAAGTTTAATATTTATATATTCTAGTAAATTATACGTCCTAAAAACCTTTTTTTTTTTTTTTTTTTTTTTTCTTTTTTTATCTTTTTTCCGACAAGTTCCAAATTTAGCATTCCAGTCAAAATACAAAATTATTATCTTTTGCTCAAATTACAGTACTTCCGATATTTCAAACAAAATTAAATATTCGCATAGGTAACTCGCATTAATATATATATATATATTAAAATCTCAGTGAATTTTATTTTTAAATAATATCAAGGTGGGAAGTTATTAAATATATATATATATTGTATTTATTTTAAAAACATTTTATATCTACAATGGTTGGATTACCATAAGTTTCTCTGCAGTGTGCACATGCTTCAAAAGAAAAAAAAACATCAAACAATTTTGGCTTTTAAATATAGACCGATATTCAAAAGAAGCAAATACTATAATAGAACTGAAGCAACAATTATTTGATACTTTGTAATTTTCTCTGTATTTTTTAAATTTGTTGCGCAGTAAAGTACTTTTTAATTAATTAGATGATTAGGAAAAGCTAAGTGTATGGATATTTATTTTTTTTTTTAATGAAATTCTGTATATATTGAAATAAATCGATGAACATAATATATTAAATAAAACGTAATCCTACATTAAATAATTCAAATTTAATCCTCTTTATAATAAAACCAATGTATATCTACCGTTATAAAGGCATATAATTCTTTTGTAAGATGTTAGATATATTACAATCATTAAAAAACAATTACTTTTTTATTATAATTAATGCATTCGAGTATATCGCAAAAAAAAAAAAAAAAAAAAAAAAATAAATTCATTTTACGGCAATCTATATACTAAAAATGAAACACTAGTAAAAAAGTATATAAAATATTCCATTTTATTTTTGTCGTGAGCAAAAATATATTTCTATTTAGCCAAGATACTAACATACAAAAGACAGTGCATTTTATATCCTTTTTGCCTTGAGATAAACATTTCTTCATGATATGAAAATGAAGAAAGGGAAATGGAAAAACGAGACTTGAATAATGAAAAGAAGTCAATAAACTTCACTAAAAAAATGTAATAATTATATATATATATATATATATATATATTATGATTATTTTTTATATCTTATGAATTTTGTGGTTAAACAGCATAATTAATGTAAAAATCAAATATGTGCATTTTTCTCATAGATGAATACAAACTATACAGAGCTTCATATTTCATTATTTATTTTAAATACGATTTTAAAACAAATTATTTAATTTTCTGGTCCAAAATAATTTATTATGAAATAAATTTCTCTTTTTCTTTAAGATGATGTGCTCTGCTGGTGAATTTTTGCATACTCATTATAGGAAATCTATTACAAAAAATTCCTTCACTTAATTTTGAAAAAAAAAAAAAAAAAAGTGGGATTATTTGGCTTAAACTCCACTTTCCAACTGCCATCTAAATTATTTTCAGATATGGGTGATGTGAGTGAAGAATAACAAGAGTTATTTCATCAAGGCAATAAAAATGCTCTGGAGGTATTAGGGACGACAGCATGTTAACATGTTAGCTAATAATTGTTAGACACTGCATAAAGGATTGTCTGCACCTCCTCTCAAGATTCTGAAGATGCTTCACAAAAGAAAAATATCTAACAAGGGAACTCTTTCAAGTGCTAATCACCGATTTCCTTCAAAAAATTACTGAATATAGTTTATGTTGCACTTAATGCACTGGTAAAAAAGATAGCTTCTGAATCGCAAGAGGAAAGCCGCAAAAAATTATTAAACTTTACGTTTTGAACGCCAAATATGAAAAAAGTCATCCCCAAATCACATTAATCTTCCTTAAATGATGCCAAAGAACTTAAGTATAGGAGGGTAGTATTTTCTATCGCTCTAGGGGTTAGTAAAGCAAGGAAGCCATCCCCTCCGCGGAGGATAGAAAATTAAGATGTCATGTCTCCGGGACATCCCTATGTGTGAGCAAAAGGCCATCGTTAATTTCCCACTGTGTAGCTATAGTGCGACGCTAAAGCCCACCAACACTCAAGATATTTTCTGAAATATAGTAATTTTTATTTAGAAAAAGTCACGTTATGTTTTATGTTAGATCAAATATTTTCAATTATTTTATGTAATGTTTCAAAATTGCATTTTTTTAAAATAATGCAGTTTCAATTTCAGAGTTACTTTTATATTACTCCAGCTTATATATAATCGGGAGTAAATTAATGTCTGAAGCTCTCGGCATGTGCATTTATATAAATTTGCAGATAATTTAAAAACTAACATGATTTATAGGTTGGTTGGCTACGTTTTACGTCGCACTAGTGCTGTGCAATGGGCAATTTGTGACCAATATGAATTATAATATTAGATTGAACATTTGATTATTAGAAAAGTTGATTGAAATTAATACTCAAATAAATAAATCAAAATTAAAATATTTAAGATATTTGAGGTTGAGTAGGTTTTAAATTTTAATTCGCACTACAGCTATGCAAGGACGATAGTCAGGGATAAAGATGGTCCTTAGATGTGCTATTGCAATTTTTATCCTTTACGGAATTTTTATTTAAAATTGGAAAAACATATGCATAACTACTATTTTATGACTTCTTACATTTCTGGCA
This sequence comes from Salticus scenicus, assembly GCA_963930645.1. NCBI lineage: Eukaryota > Metazoa > Arthropoda > Arachnida > Araneae > Salticidae > Salticus > Salticus scenicus. The sequence continues at coordinate 169,604,898 of OZ005650.1, read as the reverse complement.
ATTTATTTTATATATGTTTACGAATAATAATATAAAGAATTTTGTAAAAACATGCATTAGAATTTCATAAGGTTGGTTGGGTTTTACGTCTCACTAGTGCTGTGCAATGAATTTCATAGGGAATTTTATAGAATTATTAACTGCGAAATCTTGTTGTTTTAAAAATAATTGTTATACTGAATGCAGACCCACCGTGGCCGAATGAGTATGTCACCCTTGCTAATCGCCTCCAAGTGTAAAAGAATGGGGTCGATTCCCTAGCAGACCCAGGGTGTTTTTTTATTTTTTTGTAATTTAATCCGGTTATGTTATGTCTGTCCTCATCTCGACGAAATTTACAGGGGAATGGGGGGGGGATGTCGAGTCAAACATACAAATCGGATGTATATATTATAAATAAATAACATACAGTCGGTAGCAAAAGTGTCCAAACACTAGCAAAAATTCCTATGTAAAAAAAGTACATTTCGTACGGTTTTATAAAATAAATCCTTGTCGAATCCTATTCTTAGTCAGTGTAAGAATATGATTCGATAAGGATTTATTTTAAAAAACCGTATGAAGTGTATATTTTTATGTAGGGTGTTTTGCAAATGTTCGGACACTCTTCGTACCGACTGTACGCAGAATGCAATCATTTATCCCCTGCAGATGTCACCGGACATCCTCAGAAGTGCATCGCAAACCGCCTCCAATTGCCCATAGTGCAGTACTAGTGCGACGTTAAACACAACCAACAAACAGGACGAAATTATGTAGAATCTTAGATTGTCTCCAATTGTCCATTGCGTAGCTCTAATGAGATACTGGATCCACACAACTCATATTCTGTGGAGTTGCTTGTTCGTCGAAGGTTCGTACTGCCCAATAATATGATCAGACTTATAAGAAAAATATGTTCGGATACGAAATGCTTTCATTTTAGTTTAAAAAAAAACAGCTTTGTGTTTTAATATATAATGTTTTATTTTATTTAAATTTATATTAAACTCTTGATCATATATATTTTTAATGTCGTTATTAAAAACTTGGCGTAAATGCTCTTGCAATTGTTATTGACACAGCTTATTTAATTGAAATATTAAATATTATTTAAAATTTCGACTAAGTAATCTCAATCAGGTAAATTGTTTGGTTTTTGTTATCTATTCTGAATTCTCAAGTGCTCGACGAGTTCGTTTGGCTATCAAACAGAAAGAAGAACATCTACAAAATGTTATTAAATCTTCATTGCAATAATTATTATTATCTATTAAATCTTCATTGCAATGACATTCCGAAGAATGCAGTCGAGAAACAGCCGCTTTTTTGGAAATATTGCAGACTTGCTTTCATTTTAATTATTTTTTTATAACTTATTTTTTGCGACTCAGCAGCTAATATTTTAGGAATATGCTATTCATGATTAAATATTATGCCAGACTTTTGTTCAATAAAATCGGCGATTAGCACTTCAAAGAGTTCCCTTGTAAGTAGAACTTCGGTGTAAATAAACGCATTTAAATATAATTTGAATGTAATAGCCTATTTTAATGTAATTTATACATAAATAGTTTCAAATTTGTGGTAAAGTCTGTGTGAATTCTTCCGACATTTATCGTTTCTTTATGAAGACCCTTACGTGGTAGTAAGAAAAGTTATGCATTTCTAAAATGAGCATTAGTGGCACCCAATGCAATTAAAGAAAAAAAAGGAAAGGTAAGATTTTACAGGCTTGTGTTATTAGACTATTTTATAGTAAAGGAAAAAAAAATCTGAAGTGATTCCTTTCGAATTTTCTAACATTTATTAAAAAATGGCTGTTTAATTAAATTTAAATAGGAGACATAATTAAACAATAAAACAACAAATCATGGTAGCTATTTGTGTATGTCTACACTTGTTGTATGCCGTTTAATGAATCGTTTAATGTATCCAAATTATTTTGTACGTTCCTAAAAGAACTATAAATAATAAGTATGCAATATATATCTACTTTTATATATTATAAACTATTTAACATCACCAAAGCAAACTTTAAATTATTTGAGCCAAATATTTGCAAAGTAAAAATACTCTACTATGTATACCGGTGAAAAAAATATAAGTCCTACAATCATATAAATAACTTATTCTTGCGATGATAACCGTAACATTCCAACCAGTTTATATAATAATCGAATGTAGAAGTTAGACACTACTGCACTTCAAATAATTCCAGTCCGTTGTGACAAATAAATTTTTGTGTCTCATATGCTTATCAATTATTAGTTCAAACGGATGAGACGTTTAGACGCTATCGATCTTCAAATAATTTAAGTCCATTGAATATAACGATAAAAAATTTCCTTTGTGTCCATGTACACTTGTCAATATTTAAATTTTTCGTGCGACGGTGACTTATATCATATCTATCAACATCCTGCTCAACTGAATGAGGCGTTTCTACGCTATCGCAATTTAAATTATATGAGCCGATAGACTATAACGATTAAAAAAAAAGTTATTCGTAAATAAAGAAAAATTACTTTTCCTTGTGTGATAATGAACAAAAAATTCTTTGTGTTTTATAACATTATATGTGCTGGACTCATTAAACTGTTGGTAGTTCGTGCAACGGTGACCTATAATATACCTACAAATTTTCCAGTTAACACCTTGAGCGCCATGTCAGCCATCAGTGGCTGACAGTGTCAGATATGATATAAAGCCGGGTAAACTATCGGTGGTTGGCAGTGTAAAACATAATATAAAACTATGAATATTTTATTCTTTCAAGTAACTATTGAAAATGTATTTACAGTTTACTTAATTTTTATCTATTACGGAGTAATATCATTAAAGAATTTTAATGAATTTTACTAAGAATTCGTGTGGCGCTTAACGTGTTAAGCGAGTAAGGCGTTTAACGATATCGCCCCTTAAATAATTTGTGTCTAGAGTCCATAATGATAAAGAATTTTTCTTTGTGTTCCTGTAAAATGTTATTAGTGCTAGACTAAAAAAAATTATGTATATACAATTTGTCCGAAAGTGACGTGGGTCATACCTACCAACATTCAACTGAATCGATCAAAGCAGTTAGATGCTATCGATATATCTCACACATGCATAAACATTATACATACATCACATACATACAAATAAATATAAATAAATCTTTGTCCACCATTTATTAAAAATTAAAGTGGCGAAATGTGTGTATGACATATGTTTCTTCAATATCATATGTCTAAATAATGTTTAAGGTTAAATCTGGTAAATGCTGCGTTCTGCGTGTAATGAAGCTGCGGGTCCCTGGCCCGCGCTGCCACTCAGGTAGCGGGGCTAGTTGCGGCAGTCGGCCTCACCGCCAAGTGGTGACCCTGGAAAGCCGGCTATGCCGGTGAACTAACGAGGTCGGCGTAGCCGAGAAGCATGTCGGGTGGACTGATGTTCCCCCGTGTCCACTGTGCTCTATGCCTTTGTGGCTTGAGGGTTTTCAACCACTCGTCGCTCGTAAAGTAATAGGTGATGTGTTATGTTGCGGGTGCCTTGGTGGCACGAGGCGCCAGGGTTGCTCTACTTGTAATCTGTCACCTACTCTTCACCGCCAGGCCTTGTTCCTCTAATAGGCTCAAGTGGATTTTCCTGGCAACCGGCTTAGCACACCCGCCGGAGAGCAGCTAGTTGCTCAATGCGAGATTCGTGGGTCTTCCCTTCCCGCGGACTTCTCCCGGGCCCGTGCCCCTGTCCGCGGGCTCGCTGGAGAGTTAGACACTGGGGGTGGCCTTGGTCATGACTCTAAACCAAAAGGTGAGTCGCCCTCCTTGCCTGTGTTCTGTTCTGTTCTGTAATGAAGCTGCGATGAATTTTAATTGCTAAATGAATTTTAATTGTTTCCTTTGATGCATTTATAAACAGTATTTTTAAAACTAAATAACTATAACATATCATTGTTTATATTATAAAGTACAGATATCACAATGTATCACATAAGGTAATGCTTCACCTTAATAACGAGCTATTAAATGGATTTTGAGTAGAAGCTCTGCAAAATAAAGCTTCGTAAGCAAAGCATGACGTTAACAATATTCAAGAACACTATATTTAATCGAAATAATCATTTTAAAATCTACACGCATTTTGTTAAAATGTTTAAACTTATTATTATTTTTTCTTCTTCTGAGATAGTTTTCTTTATCTAAATAAAAAATCAAGTAAAATTTTATATTATTTGAAATCTCCTTCATGAAAATTAGGTATTAATAATAATAATAATAAAAAGTGTTAACCCTGTCATAAAAATCTCCTTTTTTTACATAAAATTTTTCTAAAACCTGGTGGTTATACTGTTCCTATCCGGTAAAAAAACAAAAAACAAAAAAACATATAACATTATTAATTCCGTTTAAGGAAATATTCTGATACAACGTATATTATTAAAAAAATTATTCCTTTCACAATCATGATTAATTTTTGTTTATTTATTCGTATATCATCAAAGTAAAGAAAAATGATTAGTGAAACAAACAAGCAAACAAAAAAAAAAATCTATCTTATACAAATATAACTTTTTTTTTTTTTTTTTTTTTTTCACATTCTTTGAAATACCTACAAAGCATCTCTAAGATAATTGGATATCACCATAATATATATATATATATATATATATATACATATTAGTTTTTATCGAAGGTAGTATAAAATTATAAAAAAATAAATGTTGTTTATTTGTTTTTTATTTCAATTTTATTTTCACAATCTTCCACATTTTAGCAATTATCTTTTTGTTTTGTGTGTATTGAATAAAAAAATAAAAAATAAAAAATAAAAAATAAAACTGATGTATAAAATAATATTGAATTTTAAAAATCTCCTCTTTTTTTGTATTTTCTCTTACCCATAAGGTAGAGAAAATATTGATTTAGAGTGAAATTTCCGAAAGTGAGTTTTTGTTATATTTACACGTTTTAAGGTCCCCTGTATCCAAAAATTATGTTTTTTGTGAATAGTCTGTGTGTCTGTGTGTACTATCAGCATAGCTCAAGACAAATAATAGCAGAAAGTCTTAACTTGATATTCTAAATGTATATGATATAGGGATGCTACACTAAGCTTTTCGTTGAGATAAATCAAATGATTCGTGTACAGTGTCGCCCAAGAGAATTCAAATACATTACGTCTATCGAGGAAAAAGCTGTTAAGTAGATTTTAACATCTATAGACTGAACTAAACCAAATGAAACGAATATATATTTTTTATATGCGTAAAAAAGTGTCTTATGTAGAATATGGTAGGGAAATCATTCACTGTTCGTTTACAGGTCTACACAAAAGAACTAGATAAAAGTACGACAATAGTTGCAAATTGATGGAAGTGTATTTCAGGCTGAGTCATATATTATTACTATAGGATTATATTTAGATGCACCATGTTGTCTGTGTATAATCTTCGAAAAATACACAGGGCTGCAGATATTTAAGCGATAACATTCTTTTTTGTTGTTAATGGATGTGTTTTACAGTAATATTTTACCATTTCCGGGAAAACTGTTCGGGAACTGAAATGATGTCCTCATAGAGCTATGGTAAATAATTTATGTTTTTAAGCTAAATATTCATCGCTTGGTTTTTATATATTTACACGTTTTCAGGCTTACGGATTTCCGTAGTCAAGTTTTTTAACGTTTGATCTTTGTCTGTGGCTCTTAGAGGGAATGAAAAACGAATAATTTTAGAATATCCAAATGTTGTATTTTGAAGTTAATACACGTTTGTTGCTGAAAAGGTTTGATCAAGATTTATAGGTTTCAAGGAATGTTGCGTGTGAAAATTGCTGAATAATTTTAAGTGAACTTTTAATTTTAATAACAGATTTAAATTCTATATAAATGTAGGTGCATAAATGAAACGGGGGGGGGGTTGAGGATGGTGAGCATCCCTCACACAGATCTAATGATCATATAAAACTCTTCTGAAGCCTAATTTGAATTGTTTAACATAGTTTATTATAAGAGTACTTGTTATTTTACCTCTTAATCTCCAACCTGTATTTGTAGTATCAAATTTCAGGGTAAGAGAAATTCGTGTGAGTTACACACCAGATTAATTTAAATTAAAATTCAGTTTTTTTTATTTAATTATTATTCATTGTAATTATTTATTAAATACTAACATTAAAATATCTCTGAAGAATACTTTAAAATTCTTACAAATAGTTTAGATTATTTTTTTTTTTTTAATGCAAAAAGCTTTTTATAGTAAATGTATCTTTATTTAACCGCAAAAATACATTATTTTTATTAAATGAAGGCGTAATATTAAAAATTGGACTATTCAAATTACAAAAGTCTTCGAAACCTGTGAAATAATTGTTAGACAGTAGTTTCAACATGTCTCAAAATCTATTTCAGTGTGGTCTGTTTTCGAAGAATTTCTTGAGTTTAAACCCAAATATCACTCATCAACGTAATATTTTGGAACGTTTCGAGGTTTTCTCCGAGACTCGCACAAATACATGGTTGGACCATTTAGAAACATTTCCAAGAAATATGCAACTTTCAGTCCAAGTACACTTGCGCAATTAGTCATCTTATCATCAACTCTCTAAATATGAATAATAATTCTAATCAAAATTGGAAATGATTCTAACTTAAAGATTTCAAAGAGTAAAACGAAGGTGATAGCTTTTGAATTTAAGGAACCCATAAGAACAAAGTTCATCTTCAAAGACAAACTAGTTGAACAAATATTACATTTTAATTGTTTAGGGACATATTTTATATTTACGACAGTGATAAACATAACAAGTTAAAAAATTCCAATACATCTGCGGTACTAAAGAAGAACGTTAAGAAATGCATGAAAAGGTACTAGAATAAACTTTTTCAAGACAATGGCGATACCAACTCTTCTATATAGAAGCGAGACTTGGACTAGAGCCTCTCTGCATGGACTCTCAAAAAGCGTGATGGAGGAGAAATACAGTCTTAAGTGATGTAATTTCTAAGTAGGGTGAAAGGTTGTTGTATAATAGATAAAATAAGAAATTATGACATCGGGAAGGAACTAAAAATTAAGTCAATAATACATACTAAATTGAAATACAGAAATATGTGGATAGGACATTTAAAACGATTGGGTACTAACCGTATACCAACGGTAGCCCATAAATGTAGGCTAAGGGGGAGAAGAAATAGAAGAAAGCCACGTAAAAGATCGATTAATGTCGGAACAGGCTTCTGGCTTTAACTCGTGATGAAAAAGGTGATGATAATAATTTTTTATCGAAATGTTTGTAATGTAAGAAAATGCAAATTTAATTTTTACTCATATATTAATTTTTGCATAGTATTAGTATAAATATACATAAATAAAAATTAAACAAACACCATTTAGCGAAATTTTAAATAATAATATTAATTTATCACAGTTTGAATTAAACCGAACATTTATAAAGTAACAATTGTTAAAAAATATTTAGATTTTCGTCTTTGAAATTTTAAAGACTGTTAACTATTTAATTAAAAAAAGCCCTTTTTAATAGTAATATACATTTTTTAAAGATTAAATTTTACATGGCTTTCAATTATTTGAAGGTATATACTTCTCATTTATACGAAGCTCTTCGAAAACACATGTTTTATTAAGTTTCTATTTTTATTTTTAATTATTATTTTTCATTTGGACGAATCTTCAGTAATTTAAATTATTAACGAAGTGTAAGAATAAAGAACGCATGACAATATATCATATAGAGAAAAAATATGTTACTATTAAATCAAAATAAAGTTAATGTGCGCTGTAAGCCGCCTTACTTAACAATTCATAACTTTAAAAACAACATTGCAAATGTTTTACCAATACATCTTAAAAAGTGAAAGTGAAGTGTAATATTTCACTTTTGAATAAACTATTCATTTATAAAAGTAACCTTTCATTTTTTTTGTTAAAAAAAAAAAAAAAAAAGAAAAAAAGAAAAAAGAAAAAAAAAATCACTACTTGTTATGTATAGTCTAGAGAACAAAATCAGGCACTAAAATTTATTATTTACTAGTGATTGATAGTTCAGATAAAGAAATAATAATCTACGTTGGCTTCTCATATCTTATAATATCGCTGCCAAAATCTTCAAGTTTATGTCATGGAATATCGGTGATACGATATAAATATACGTGAATAGGTTTATATATCACCATTCATTGTCATAACTATCATTTAGATTGTGATGTGAGTGACTGCGAGAATAAAAGAACAGTTGCTGCATGGCAAAGAAATCAACGTATCGGGTTAAATTCGGTTAGTTATTTTGAAAAGCAGTTTCGTAGTTTTTTTTTTCTTTCTTTCTTTCTTTCGTTTTATCTTTATTTATTTATTTATTTATTTATTTATTTATTTTTAACGATTAAAATATTTCTTTCTCTCTCTAAAAAAAATAATAAAATAAAACCTATTTTTTTATTTTAATTTTGTTTTTTACATTCATCCAAAGTTTTAAGCATTTTAAATTTTGTAAGAGAAAGCTTTATATATAATTCCTAACACTGCTTTATCTGCAAAAAGAAATATTTACGTTTTCTGTTTCCTGTTTAAACACTAATAATTGTAAATAATAAGGCTGTAACATTTTTTTTTTTTTTTTAATAAGGTTTACGATAATTTACTTCTAAGTTAGTGCACGAAAAAGTTATTTTTTCTGTTATAGAGACACATATTTGTTATAATATACATGTGGCCGATAATCGTATAACATGTATTTTATACTATGAATGCAATACAAATTCATTACTATTATAATTTTTGTTTAATTTATAACTTGATATTAAAAGAAAAAAGTTATTTTATGCAGCATTTATAGTTATTTTAGATAAATACACAAGGAACTACAGACATTTTGCTGTTTATAATACAATTTTTCAGTCATGTTTTGAATTTTTCGAAAGTTTCCAAAAGTATATGTCAAACTTTAGAGAAAAAAAAAAATCTTCAACATGAATATAATTTATATACTATATTTATTTAAAATACAACATCTCAGTTACACTTTATAGCCCGTATATCACAAGAAATTGTTTGTGATATTTCATTGCAGAAGCATTTTTCGAATTAAACCTAATTATAATAAAATAAATTTATTGGTATTATAAAATAAATGACAGATCTGTACATGACATTAGACTTGTATTGCGTTCAATATTAAGTTTTACTTTCTACATCGTAGATGTTTTTTCAATCACTTTCATGAAAAAGCTGTTTAAAATAATTGATACACAATACATTTTTCTTTTGAGAAGATTGGTTATGTTCAATTTTATTATACTATGAATAAAAACTTTCAATTTTTAAATATGTTTTGACTTTATGTGTGGTGTATTTTCAGAATATGTAGATTCACAGACATTTGTAAATTAAAATAATTTAATTAGGATATTTAATCTATAACATAAGAATATGTTCTTTAACATAGACCTTGATAATATTTATTTATTTTCACTTATTATAGAGAAGTTAACATATACTTGAATACAATTATAAAAATGTATAAAATGAGGAGCATAAAATTGAAATACAGTGATATACTATAAATTCATTCTATATGGCTTTTAACATCAAAACTTAATTCATTGAAAACTATTATTAATTGTTAATTAAGGCAAACATTTGATCTGTTTTAGATTTCCGTGGTCTGTGTTGTTTTTAATCGCGTTACCTTTCCTGTTTGACTGCAATATAAAGAACGTCCACAGTTTTATTTATTTGTTTTAAAATCTTACAAGTATGCAACAAAAAAGCTGAGCAAGATATTTTTTTAGCTGTATCTTATATATTTTTTACTCTCTAAAACCTAAAATAGTAGCAAGGACTGTCCATTATGTCAATTCCTTCTAAAAAAACTTATTTTTTTAATTTCATTTTTGTTGAAAATAGGAAACCTGGTATCACATTGTTGATCATAAAAATTGTATTGAATGAATGTTTCTTATTTAAAGCATGGTTATAACAGTAAATAAAAATAAAACAATATATAAAATAGGAAGGACAAGAGTGTGTAAATTAAGGAGTGAGAAAAAGTGTGTTCGTAATTGAGTGGGTCCATAATGGCGTGTTCATCAGCGAGGCTATAAGAAGAACGTTAAGAAATACAAGAAAAAGTACTAGAATGAATTTTTTCAAGACAATAGCGATATCAAATCTTCTTCTATATAAAAGCGGGACTTGGACATTCAAAATGTTTGATAAAAGTGAAATGCAATCTTCAGAGATGAAATTTCTAAGGAGTGTAAATGGGTAAATTGACATAATAAATAAAACAAGAAATAATGACATAAGGAAGGAACTAAAAATTAAGCCAATAATATATACTATAATGAACTACAGAAATAAGTGCAGAGAACATTTAGAACGAATGGGTATATGCCGTGTACCAGAGACAGCCCCGAAATAATAGGTCAAAGCGAAAAAGAGATAGAGTATAGGCCACATAAAAGGACACGTAAAAAGGCCACGTTAAAACTATACAGACAATTTTCACCATTCATTGAAACGCACCATTCATTGAAACATCAATCTTGATCGAACTTTTCTAGAAAACTTTCTAAACTTATATTAACTTCAAAATACAATATTTGGATCTCCTAAAATTATCCTTACTAAAATTTAAAGTTTTCTAAAACTTTTTTTTATGGCTTTATGTAGGTTTTCAGGTATTTAAAAGGTTTCTTTGAAGTTTCGCTAAAAAATACTTCCTGAAAAGAACCTCATCTAAGTTTAGGTTTCTTTAGGTTTTATTATTAAAACCTCCTGAAAGCCTACGTGGTTTTATGTTTTCTAGAGGTTTCCCAAGGTTTCGGATAAATGCATCGATGATAATAAGTTTCCCTATGGTATTTGGATAATACCTACAGTCAAAAACGTTTCTTAAATGTTTTATTTTTAAAACCTTTTAAAACCTGCACTGTTTTAGGTCTTATGAAGGTTTTCCAAGATCAATACATCGATGATAATAAGTTTCGCTGTGATATTTAGATAATACCTTCACTATACCTACAATTAAAAATGTTTTTTAAGGGTCTTATTTTTAAAGCCTTTTAAAATCTGCGCTGTTTTAGGTCTCATAGATTTTTCCCAAGGTTTCAGATAAATACACCAAAAATAATGAGTTTTCCTATGGTATTTAGATAATAAATCCACTATACCTACATACAATCAAAATGTTTTTTAAAGGTTTTACTTTTAAAACCTGCACTGTTTTAGGTCTTATAGACACTTCCAAAGGTTTCAGATAAATACATCGATGATAATAAATTTACCTACGATATTTAAATAATACCACCACTATACCTGCAACGAAAAACGTATTTTTTTAGTTTTAGTTTTTAAACCTTTGAAAACCTGCACTTTTTAGGTTTTATAGAGGTTTCCCAAGGATTCGGATAAATACATCGATGGTAATAAGTTTTTACATGATATTGAAAAAATACCTTCGTTATGACGCAATCAAAAATGGTTTTATTTAGGTTTTATTTTTAAAACATCAGAAACCATTCGTTTTTAAGTTACTCTAAGACACACAGACAAAAATTAAACGTTAAAAAACATGACTACGGTAATCAGTAAGCATCAAAACGTGTAAATATACAAAAAAACAAGCAATGAATATTTAGCTTAAAACATACATTATTTACCATATCTCTATGAGGAATTTATTGCAATTCCCGAACAGCTTTCCTGGAAATTGTAAAATATTATTAGTACACTGCAAATAAAGGTGTCTTAATTTAAGACATAAAAACAACTGAAAAATCATTTAAGATACGTAAATGCCTTAATATACACCTAAGACATTATAGATATCTTAATTTAAGACAGAAATGTGTTTAAAATACCAATTCAGACACAAAAAGTATCTAAAAGGCATAACTATGAGAAATTTCAGACAGCTAATGCGTCTAAATTTTCGTCCATTTTGGAAATTCAGACACATGCATTTCTTGGCATTTTTTCTTATATGAAATCTACTTTAAGCAACATACTTAGCCTATTTAAATTTCTTTCCTCATTCAATAAATATAATACATTTTACAAATTAAGTTGTAAAGCGTAAGCAATTTATACAATATTAATTTATGAAATTAAATTTTTAATGAATACTACTCTAGATATGTGTATATTTGCATGAAATTATGTTTATTATAACTCATAAAGAAATATATTATAACGCAAAAATTATTCGGTAAAAAAAAAAAAAAAATAATAATAATAATAATAAATAACTATGCATTTAAAGCTAATATTTGATATTTAAAGAAAAAGTATTAATATGAAAGCAAGTAACTTACAGCTAAGAAAGCGAATCTTGAATAATTTGTGCATCACTGTTTTTTATTTATTATTCTTAATTTCGATTTAAAATCTGTTTTCATCCACATATTTACTTGTTCTTAAGCGTAAAACAACGAATTTTCAAATATTCCTGTTCATAATTTGTTTTCTTTTAAAAAACAGTTTAAAAGAGAATATCGTTTTCCAAAAATATTGAGGGCGAAATAAGTATATTTTTTCACATATTTTATATGCATTTTTTAAAAATTCTAAACCTCTAGATACAAAATTTAATATAATAATGCATATTAACTGTTAGATAGTATATTATTAACAGTTTTATAACAATAAATACGAATTATAACATATAATTATCTGCGTTTTGCTGATACTGACTTACATATAATTATAAAAAGGACCTCTCGTATGTGAAATGGTGGCTTGGTTGGCAAGGTACATGGCAATAACTGCGACTTCCGATGCTTGGTTTCGTATTCCGCGACTATGTGAGTTCGATTCCAGTGCTGGGTTAAAGGCATTTTTTTTTAAATATTTTTTTTTTCTTTTTTTTTTTTTTTTAATGCTCTAGAGAGTTCTAAAATCTATTTTTAACTGAAAAAAAGAATCGCAGGCCACCTTTATTTATTTATTTATTTATTAAAAAGCCTTAAAAATAGCGGTGTTTTTAAGCCTAACATGGCGGTATTTCTAAGCCTAAAAAACATGGCGGTGTTTTAAGACATTTTAGTGTCTTAATTTCAGTTGCAAAAAAGTGTCTTAAAAAGTAAGACATTTTTTTTTCGCTTAAAAAATGACCATACGTTTAAGACACTTTTTTAACTGAATTTAAGACGTTTACGTTTACAGTGTAAAGCACATTCACTAACAACATAAAATAATGTTATCGCTTAAATATTTGCAGCCCTGTATATCTTTCGAAGATTATGTACAGACCACATGGTGCATCTAAATATAATCCTATAGTAATCAGACATCGTCCAGCCCGAAATATACTTCCATCAATTTGCAACGATTACCGCACTTTTAACTAGTTCTTTTGTGTAGCCCTCTAAACGAACAGTCAATGATTTCACTACCCTATTCTACATGAGACATGTTTTTATGCATATAAAACAGACACAGATACAGACAGACAGACACACAGACAGACAAAAACACAGACAGACAAAAACACAGACAGACAAACACACACACAGACAGACAAACAAACAGACCATTCGCTAAAAACATGATTTTCGTATTCAAGGGACCTCAGAACATGCAAATATAGCAAATCTCACGTTCGAAAATTTGACCCAAAGACAGTACTTTCTCGACCTTATGGGTAAGAAAAGTAAATAACTAGTGCGGCAACCACGGGACTTTCTTCTATATTTTCCTATACAAATTCAATCAGTAAAAATTATTTATTAAAACTATTATTTAAAAAAAAAAATGCATACGATTTCGTATGCTTTCGTATGCTTCTCTCCATATTAGAGAAGTAGTATTACACTAAATTTCCAAAATAGGTTGAATTTATTCTCAATATTACATTAAAAAAAATCGATAACTTTACTTTAAATTATCGCAGACCGATGGTTAAACCATTCGTTTTAAAGGTATTGGCGAGCTCTCTTGAAAGATACCCATCATGAAAGTTTACGCCCCTCGAGGTGGGTCTTCCCCCTCAGGGGGAAGGCGAGGCTCCTACATACATTTTTTTCCCAGTTCACTATCTCTATTACAAAAAAGTATATATTCATTTCATTTTGTTTAGTGCAGTCTACAGATGTTAAACTCTACTTACCTGAAATTTCCCCCATAGACGTAATATATTTGAATACTTTTAAGTGTCTCTGTACACGAACCATTTGCTTCACCTCAACGAAAAGCTTAGTGTAGCATTGCTATATGATACAGCATACTGAGTTTGGAATTTCTGCTACTATTTGTTCGTAAAATATGCTGATAAAACACCCACAGACACACATACATACAGACACACACACAGACAGACAAACACACACACAGACAGACAAACAGACCATTCGCTAATAACATGATTTTCGTATTCAGGGGACCTCAGAACATGTAGATATAACAAAAACTCCCGTTCGAAAATTTGACCCTAAAACAATTCTTTCTCGACCCTATGGCTAAGAGAAAGCAAAAATTGCAGTACCGTTTTAATATTTTGTATCTAGATTTACATATAAGTTTTGCAAATCTTTAAAACTATCACTAATTACAATTTTCGGGTTTAAATCTATCACAAGTAAAGTTCCTTTTTAAATTTAAAATAATTCATTTGGAACTTAGCAACCTTTTGTTAGTTATCGTAGTGTATAAGCTTTAAAATTATCCAAATTCTAAAATTTCTAATAAATTAACTAGTTAATGATAACGTAGATGTGTTTTGGAGTATCTTTTACATCAAAGTAATTTAAATCTCCTGGCTACGAGAATAATATGATGGTATAATATAACCACTGCATAATTAAAAATAATGAATATGCTGAGAAATACCTGTTTGCATAAGCATAAAATTCAAAGTAAGATCATAAATAATGTATTATATTATGTGAAACCCTAAAATTGTTTAAAATATGTCAAAGGAAAAGACCTATAATTTGCACATGAGATAAGACGGTTTTTATCTCAGTTTCCGAAATATTAGCATTATATTTAAAATTCGAGTAATTTAAGCGATGTTTATTTATGATAAAAAATCTTATATTATTTTTAAAATGATAACATAACTGATAGTGAAACTTTAATGCGATGTAAAATATTAATAACGTTTAGATATCTAAATTTCATGTCAAAGATAACGTTAGTATATAGAGTATCCAGTCAGAAAGTCAAAATCATATATACTTTTATTATAAATCATTATGCATATATTTAATGCAAAATACAATCTATCGTAACATATTTGAAATAAGCTCGCAAGAAACAAATTATTTTAGTTAATAATTTTATCCAAATTTATCAATAAAATGTAAGCGTAAAAATTAAGCAAAATTTCTTAAGGATAAAAATCAGTAATTTTTACCCCTTTTAAAGCTCAATGAAAGGCAACATTACATTAGAACAGTTAATTACTATGCAAGAATTAAATATAATTTGCAAATTCGCAAAAGTACTTAAGGAAATGTTTTAAGACATTTTTTTTTTTTAAACATTTATTGAAATTAAGCAAGCGTCTTAATATAAGAAAATATAGCAATGTTTCATACTTACAAGGGAGGATCACCAACTGTTCAAATAATATTTATACATATTGATAACGATTGAGCTGATAACGATTGAGTCTGATTGAGCTGATAACGAAAACATCAATGTTATCGGCAAATGCGCCCCATAGCGTGAGTGATTCTCAATTAAAATTTGTAAATCACAGGCTCTGCAGTAATGCACTTTAAAGAATTCCTATAGTTAAAATCAGTTTTTCAACAGATTCTATAGCTAAATATGACTATCTATATTATTAATAAAGTATTTTATTATTTATGAATATTTTGAGTGTGCTTTTCTGAATAAAAGTTTTTAAATTACAGACACTTTAATAATGCTTTTTGCAGAGATTCTATCAAATAATCAGTTTTGTGAAAGGTTCTCATTCTAAACAGCATATATATTGTCAGTATATTATCTAGCATAGATATTATCAGTAAAGACCGCCCCACGTTCTGGCTGTTAACGTTCCTGACTCAAGCATGGTAGAGCCCAGGTTCGAGTCTCCGACAAGGCATTGATGTGCTGTTCACATAAGGTGTAGCGATGGCCGCCTGTTGGGTTTTCCTCCAAATATGGTTATCAGATTGGCAACCTCATCTCCCCCCCCCCTCCCCGGTCAATGCTCACTCGCAAATACCGTGCTACTAAAAAAAAAAAATATTTTTTAAATGTATTTTACTGTTTAATAATTATTTTGTGGTAACATTGAATTTATAAATACTAAACTATATGAAAAATATGAAAAAGAAAAGTGCATTAAAAGTAAAATGAAGCACTTGTAATTTTTGTAGTAACGAATAAAACTATTAACTTATCTATTTATTTTCATTATAAATATTATATTGTAATTATTAATATTATATTGTAATTATTAATATCATATTGTAATTATTAATATTATAATTACTAATTTTTAAGGAAGAGAAATTTATTGTAAATGTTTAAGAAAGAGAAATTTATATTCCCGCTTACTTTTCTCTCTATTGCTATGTTATTACATTAAATTTCTTTTATTGTTCCCCCATGCAATATCAGTAGCCAAAATACTGACTATGTAGATGTACAAGATAATCTTTCTGACTGTGGAAATTTTACATATGACTACATTTGCAAAGTACACAATCTATAAATTTAATGCTGCCATAAAATATTTATTAAATAATAAAATACTTTATTAATCATATGAATAGTATATATAGCTTGAGATTCTGTTAAAAAAATGATTCTACTGATAAAAATTCTTTAATGTACATTACTGCAGAGCCTGTGATTTACAAAATTTAATTGAGAATAACTCACGCTAGGGGAAGCATTTGCCGATAACATTGATATTTCCGTTATCAACTCAATCAGACCTTTAAGATGATGTATAACGTGTATAAATACCTTCTGAACAGTTGGTGACCCTCCCTTGTTAGTTGCATATCCTTTTATTAGAGTACTGCGGTACACTATATGGGAATAGAATTATCAAGGCTTTCTAAGGTGGACATAGGGATTGTTGCGAATTCTGACTGCAGATTCTGAAGTTATGCTTACTGTAATGGTGGAGATTTTAACGAAATATAAATTGACAGAATATAATATTTGTTGGACAGTTCCTTTAATCAGCTCTAATTAGCTTTTGTGATATATCGTTCATTATTTATAATTTTTATGCTACAAATTCTGCCATTTAAGGTAACAATACCACTCAGATTTTGTACTGCTTAAGTAAACAAAACTCATACAAAAATGTACTGGTACCATGATAAAGAATATGTAGATTAAATCTGGTTACCGAATTGAAGTATCTAACCCTACAAAAACATCTTCTTTACTGGACATTTATAGGACATCTTGAGGATGAAATATACATCTTTAGGACATAATGTGGATGAAAGGGATATCTTTAGGATCAACTGTGGGTAAATGTGTTTGTAGGGAAGCTACTATATTATATAAATGCTCAAAATGCTGTATGCAAAATGGGTATATTATAAAATAACTATGCTCATTCAATATGGATGCATATAGAGTACAAATTATGCCACAATTACTCTCCGAATGTGACTTTTTAGATGACTATAGCTCAGCTTGTTCATTAAAACTTGCAGGAAACTGAATATTTAAATCATTTTGTTGTGGGGAAGCAATGGAGATTAAAATTTTATACAGCACTGTTATATGTAATTATATAGAAGAAAGATTTGTGATGACCATATAATACTGGTTTATTCAATTCTAATTTTTAATTTTTAGATTATGTTACGGTGTTTGAAGGGAAAAAAATAATTTGAAGAAACTAAACCTTATTAGAGATTTTTATCAACAGTAAAATTTAAGCGTACAAATGTGTAATTACTAAGCATTAATTTATTGGAGCTTTTTAAACTGAGTACTTTGAAGCTTATAATTTGGTTTAAAATATACAATAAGGACAAAGCATTGACATTTCGAATTTAATAATACTTTAAGTTGTAATAATTGTGACATGTTTTCAATAATAATTTTAAAAACAAACTTGAGAAATATGAGTGGGAATTTACAACGTAACATAGAAGAAAACGATACAGTTAGATAAAAATAAAATCTATTTACATCCATATTAAAAAAACAGTAAACAAGTATTACAATTTATAAAAATCGTAGTTACAATACTTTTTAATTATCATGAGACACGTTAAAACTTAATCTTTCATTCCCAGTGATGCCAATCGGAATCATAACATGCATTTTTTTTTCCCCACGCATAAAGCTTTCAGTGATTCAAGATTATATATATATATCACACTGATATTTACATACAATTTACGACCGAATATATATGTTTTAGACAGTTGCCTATCCCTGTTAATGAATGATATGAAGCGATTTTAATTTTAATTTTTACAGATATACATGTCGATATCATTTTATTTTTTTGGAATACTTTATACGAATTAACTTTTTATTTATTTATTTATTTATTTATTATTTCTCTTTCATTTTTTACAAATTGATTTCAACTATTAAAAAAAAAAAGTTTTGGTGTATATATATATATATATATATACAGGGCTGCTATTAAAAGTTCTGGTGTATATATATATATATATATATATATATATACAGGGCTGCTATCCGGAAAAAAAAATTGAGGAGCTTTTATAGATTACCTACTTCATTACAACCACTTTTTTTGTGTTTTTTGCAAAACTTTTATCTTTAAATACTATTTATTATAATTATTTGTATTTACTGAACGGGCGGTTTTTGAGCGATCAGGGAAAGCAAAATCTATTAGATAAATGAAAAAGTTTCTTAATTTTTTTTTTTTTTCAAAGTGCGGCGCATCTAAGATATTTTGTGGTCCGATGAGAAAGTTTTTACTGTTTTTACTGTAGTTTTTACTGTCAAATCAACGTTTGCTTTAATCGATGTCAAAGTGAAAAGGTATCTGACCAAAAATCTGTGTTCTTTTAACAGCTCTGATTTGTATCCAATGGATTTTTCAGTGCGTGGGTTCTTAGAAGAACACAGAAAACCATACATTTGATAGACTCAAGAAAGCCCTGAGCAAAATATAGGATGATTTTGATCAAAACTACTTGCACCATACCATCACATTACTTCCGAAGAAGATTGCAGCTTGCATCAAAGCCTATGACCGTCATTTCGAAAACTCATAATGAAAAATAATTATTAGACACTAGTTGTTGTAAAAATAGAAGCTTTAAATTTGTTTTCCATTTCACTAATTGTTTATTATCAAATACTTTTTCCGGATACTTAATAACCACCCTGTATTGATAATTTGTGATTTCAAATAGCCCCAGTCACAAATAAATACATCTTATTATAGCTGAGTAATATTACTTGTAAAACTGTTATTCCTGATTTTTTTTTTTTATTTAATTGTTGCCGAAACGTCAGTGGAGGCCCTACATTGAGACTCAAAACGGTTTTGGGCTGTGTCTGTCTGTCTGTCTGTCTGTCTGTCTGTTTGTCTGTCGCGCGATAGCGGCCACAAAAATAGCGCTATTGACTTGAAATTTGGTACACATGTTCATGAGCACCACGAAATGAGCTGTATAGTTTTTGGTATGTATTCCATTTGTAGTTCGTATACAGGGACACGCCAAAGTTTTTCTTATCATTACGGCCTATGGGAGGAATTTGTATGTATCGCGATGGCGGCCGCAAAAATAGAGCTATTGACTTGAAATTTGGTACACATGTTCATGAGCCCCACGAAATCAGCTGTATAGTTTTTGGTATGTATTCCCTTTGTAGTTCGTATACAGGGACACGCCAAAGTTTTTCTTATCATTACGGCCTGTGGGAGGAATTTGTATGTATCGCGATAGCGGCCGCAAAATTAGCGCTATTGACTTGAAATTTGGTACACATGTTCATGAGCCCCACGAAATCAGCTGTATAGTTTTTGGTATGTATTCCCTTTGTAGTTCGTATACAGGGACACGCCAAAGTTTTTCTTATCATTACGGCCTGTGGGAGGAATTTGTATGTATCGCGATAGCGGCCGCAAAATTAGCGCTATTGACTTGAAATTTGGTACACATGTTCATGAGCCCCATGAAATCAGCTGTATTGTTTTTGGTATGTATTCCATTTGTAGTTCGTATACAGCAATCCATTTGTAGTTCGTAATATACCTGTCCGTCTGTCTGTCTGTCTGTCGTGCGATAGCGGCCGCAAATATCACTCTCTTAATTTAAAATTTAGTATACATGTTCATGATCCCCACGAAATTAGCTGTATAGTTTTGGGTGCGCATTCCATTTGTAGTTCGTGTACAGGGACACGCCAAAGTTTTTTGAAGTGAAAACTTCTTTAGGCGCGTTGAGCACTTTTGGGTGAACAAAAATCTTTAAACTCCCGTCATCGTCAGCTAACGCTTTCCATTTGAAGTGAAAACTTTTGGGTGAAAAAAATCATTGAATTCGCGTCATCGTCAGTAAACGCTTTCCATCCTTGTATGATACAAATAATGTACCATACAATTAACTTGCTAATGTGAAGTGTTAGTAATTTTATAGTATATATTGTTTTAAAATCTGGTGCGGCTCTACACGACTTCTCTCATCTCCGAGCACTGTCTCTATTGCAGTTAGACCTCACAAAACCGTGAGAAAGCCCAAAGCTGCCATTTTTCTCACGTTTTTACAATCTGGTGCGGCTCTACACGACTTATTTTATCTCCGGACACAGTCTCTTAAAGATTGCAGCCGGAAACGTTGCAGTTAGACCTCACAAAACCGTGAGAAAGGCCAAAGCCGCAATTTTTCTCACGTTTTTACTATCTGGTGCGGCTCTACATGACTTCTCTCATCTCCGGACACTGTCTCTATTGCAGTTAGACCACACAAAACAGTGAGAAAGGCCAAAGCCGCCATTTTTCTCACGTTTTTACAATCGGGTGCGGCTCTACACGACTTCACTCATCACCGGACACAGTCTCTTAAAGATTTCAGCCGGAAACGTTGCAGTTAGACTTCACAGAACCATGAGAAAGAGCAAAGCCGCCATTTTTGTCACGTTTTTAAAATCTGGTGCGGCTTTACACGACTTCTCTCATCTCCGGCCTCTGTCTCTTAAAGATTTCAGCCGGAAACGTTGCAGTTAGACCTCACAAAACAGTGAGAAAGACCAAAGCCGCCATTTCTCTCACGTTTTTACAATCTGGTGCGGCTTTACACGACTTCACTCATCTCCGGACACAGTCTCTTAAAGATTGCAGCCGGAAACGTTCCAGTTAGACTTCACAGAATAATGAGAAAGACCAAAGCCGCCATTTTTCTCACGTTTTTAAAATCTGGTGCGGCTCTACACGACTTCTCTCATTTCCGGACACTGTCTCTTAAAGATTGCAGCCGGAAACGTTCCAGTTAGACCTCACAAAACCGTGATAAAGGCCAAAGCCGCCATTTCTCTCACGTTTTTACAATCTGGTGCGTCTCTACACGACTTCTCTCATTTACACTGTCTCTATTCCAGTTAGACCTCACAAAACCGTGAGAAAGGCCTAAGCCGCCATTTTTCTCACGTTTTTGCAATCTGGTGCGGCTTTACACGACTTCTCTCATCTCCGGCCACTGTCTCTTAAAGATTTCAGCCGGAAACGTTGCAGTTAGACCTCACAAAACTGTGAGAAAGGCCAAAGCCGCCATTTTTTTCACGTTTTAACAATCTGGTGCGGCTCTACACGAATTCTCTCATCTCCGGACACTGTCTCTATTCCAGTTAGACCTCACAAAACAGTGCGAAAGGCCAAAGCCGCCATTTTTCTCACGTTTTTCCAATCTGGTGCGGCTCTACACGACTTCTCTCATCTCCGGACACTGTCTCTATTGCAGTTAGCGCATTAGATAAAATTGTAATATAATTTTTGTAGTAGTAGTTTATATTAATGAATAAAAAAACACTTCATTTAAAAGTATTTACTACACAATAAAATATTTCCTGACGATTCAAGAAATACACATGTAATTGTTCACGTTTTCACTTCTGTCGGCACTCCCGAATGCAACTTTTTTTTTTTTATCATTACGGTCTATGGGAAGAATTTGTATGTACCGCAATAGCAGCCGCAAAAGTCCTTCGATTGACTTGCAAATTGGCGCACACGTTCCAGCTTTGCATAAACGTAAGTAGCTGTATAATTTTTATTGCTATATTGGTTAAAAAATGTGTATAGGGACACGCCAAAATTCTTAACATTACGGCATAAGGTGTGAATTTCTTTTAAACGCATTTTAATATCATTACTTTGCAATGAAGAAAATGAAACTAGCGTACGTGAGTAATATGCTTAAACTCATGTTGTTTGAAGAAAATATGTGCTCTTAAGCTTTCTAATTAATGTACAGGACCTTACAAAAGTGTTCTGATAATGTCACGTAGTCATGCGAACTATGTTAAATTTGGAACAATTATTAATTTTAAACGCAAAATAAGCTGAATAGTTTTTACTGGTGTATACAATGTTTATGGTTTGTTTACAGAGCCACAAGAAAGAATTTCGTAACATTAGAGCCTATGGACAAACTTTTATTTAAGCGCGCTCTTTAATGCGTTTATGCTGAATTGAACTTAATAAAATTAACATACATTATAAAGATGCTTAAAATCATGTTTACTCTTGAAAACAGTTATGTATAGTCTAAATAATTTATGAGACCACACAAAATAATTCCGAGTATATACTATAATCATCCAAATGATGTCAAATTAGTTTGAAAAATTAATGAGTTACAATTAATTAAATTTATTCTTATTATTGGCGTTTATAATGACTGTGGCTACTTTTCCGGGATACATAAAATAATTTCGTACTATTACGGTCTATAGTCAATATTCCTTAAAAGTTTATTTTAACATGGTTACACTCCATCAAGTATAATGCAATTTTATTAGAATATTAAAAGCATGTTTTCCTGTTGATAATTGTGGGCATAGACTTAGAAATTAGTTTAAAGGTTACGCAAAATATTTCCGATATGCTATGTAATTTTTTTTTGTATGAAAAATGATAGTTATGAAATTTGGTATTTATGAATTTCAGGGAAATAATACAAGACTGTCATTTATTAAGAATACATATTGTTGCGTACTTGGGGGTCCGTAAGTTGTCCGAGAATGAAAGGCGAAACTTGCAAAAATTCAGTGATGTAGTCACAGAAAGTTCCAGAAAAATACAGGTCTATAAACCAAGTATCAGCTTCAAATCAGCCAGTAAACACAGCTTAAACAACAGCCGTTAACAGCAAAACAACAGTACAAACTGTTTAGCAATAACACATAAAGAAAGTCTCATCCAAAGAGACTCACAGCAAAGCAAGCATTTTACGAAACTGACACAGATCTGACACTGACGGCCTTGGTGAAGAAATGCTCCTTTTATACTTTTCTATCGAACACAGACTGTTCTGGAAAATTCTCGTATCTCATAATGAGATTCGAGCTTCCATATTTGGTATATCCCTAATAAGGATTTTCTCGCCAAGGTCGCCAAAAATAGCCAAGGAGGGAAATAGTCGCCAAATTTGGCGCCAAATCCATTTCTTCCCTTATAGTAGCTTTTTTAAGTGTTTTCAAGGGAAAATTTTGCGATTTTACGCTAAAACGACTAGAAATGCACAAAGTTAGCATTTTATTAACTTTACTAAACCTTTTGAAAGAATTTATACAAAAATAAATGCGATTATTTACAATTCTGTAACACTTTATAGGATATACAAATAGAGATGCAGCGGGGGGTTTAGGGGGGCGGCAGCCCCCCTCAAGAATGTATCTGATTATGGTAACAAGTCGATAGAATCAATTTATACAATTATATAATAAGGAATAAATAAAAATGACCTATTGAATAATGTCTGATGTAAATAGGACGTTGAGGCTCCTGATCTGCAGATCCACTAGTTAATTAATTATTTATTTTTCGAGATATGTTCAAGATGAAATAGAATAATTTTTGTTTCATTTGAATGAAAAGTAACTCGACTGAAATCATTAAAGGTTAGGTTTGATGATCTAAATTAACTTTTCCGGAAATTTATGAACCCGTCCGGAAATTGGTATAAATTATTTTACAGATAAAAGCGAAAGTACACTTTTATAATGTGTTTAATACAAGTTTTCTCTTATTATTATTTTTTTTTCTGTTCGCTTTTCTTTACTTATTGCAATTAAAACTGATTCAAGTTAAGATTAAATTTAATACGAGGGAATTTATATCAAGGAAAAAAAGTCGTTTTTGTAAAAAAAATAGAACCGACTCCAAAAGCAACTACTATTAAAGCATTTAAAAATGAAAGAAAATGGAACTGTAAATTGCGCCTAAAGTTATAAAATAATTTCCTTCGCCAAAAAACCTAAATACTACAATAAAACATAACTTTTTTAAGTCGGCGCAAAATTAAATAAAATTTAATTCATTTTTAAAGGTTTTTTTTTAGACCGGTAGCTACAAATGTTGTTGTCTCGAATGATCCATTTCCATGTTTCCTTTATTATTTTATCACTGTGTACAATTTGTTCATTAGTAACATCTACATAGGAAAGTGAACATTTTTGCAATTCGGTATTTATGTTTCTACGAAGTTACTAAAGTTTTCTTTGTAAACTTGATATAACTTTGATAACTATCATCATTGGCGGCTTTTGGATTTGGCGATCAAAACTTAATGCAAAAAAAAAAAAAAACACGCAATATATATATTTTTTTATTGTACGAGGTATTATTTCATACTCTTGATTGTTATCTTAATATACCTGATTAAAATAAGCATGATTTCTCAAAGGAATTAAATAAGTTTACTGATATAATTTTGCGACTTTTTTTTTTCACCAAGGATGCTAGATAACAGCAGCTCCGCCAACTTTTGCAGTTTACGAAATTTTTATCTTAATATACCTTACTAAAAAAAGCATGATTTCTCAAAGGAATTAAATATGTTTACAGATATAATTTTGCTTTTTTTTTTCCACCAAGGATGCTAGATAACAGCAGCTCCGCCAACTTTTGCAGTTTACGAAATCTTATTTGTTTATTTGAATCAAAGTAGTTTTCGACTGTGTTTTGTAGATGCTAAAGGGAGATGTATAATTTGAACAGAGTTTGTTTTTTGTATTGAATAAAGGTATCAATTTTTATTTAATTTTACGCCGACTTCAAAAAGTTATGTTTAATTGTAGTATTTGGCGAAGGAAATTTTTTATACTTACTCATAATGAGACCTATTTCAGGTCAAGATCTTTGCGAGAACAAAAAAAAAAGTATTAAAATTAAAGCAATTTTTACGTAGTTATAAGCTAACAAACTTCAACTACAACAACAAAAAACATGATTTCAATTGAGAACCTCCTCCTTTAGGAAGTCGGCTTAAAATGTCTATACGTTAATCGATGTGACCGCTTACGATAACCATACTTTGAATTTTACATAGCATAAATGTCACCCGCTACGCTACAACGTATGCAATGTCGTTGGAGTGTGCAGAAAATAGGAATTTGCGGACAAACAAATGATCGTTTTAAACGTTCTACTTTTAGCGTTAATATCTACAAACTATCTTTTTGTTCTAAATCGATGATATTCTGTAATTTTGTAATTAACTTTTTTTCCGTATCTTGAACCGTTTTCGAGATAGGAACACTAACTGCACTGTTTTCCACCAGATGGCGCTGTAGGTGGTTGAATCACTTTGCAAATGACTACTTTACTATACCGTACATACAACTTTTATCACTATAGCTGCCGCCGTTCAGCAGTTAAAAGAGTCGGGACTCACTTTTTGGACACCCTGTATTTTCTTTTGATCGTAAAGATATTACAATGAGACCTATTTCAGACCAAGACCTTTACAACAGAACAAAAAGTATCAAAATCGGAGCATCCGTTCAGGAGTTATGAGCTAACAAACAAAAAATAAACATACGGTTTGAATTGAGAATCTCCTCTTTTTTTTGAAGTCGGTTAATAAGGTAAGTAAACAAAATACTTAAGACTTATTACAAATACCAAAATGTAAACAAATTCCTTGAATTGTAATCAGTTTCTGAATAGCTTTTTTAGAAACTATTCTAAAATAACTTACAAAGAAAACATCATGATAAAAGCAAAGTACGATAGAAATAATCATGAAACAAAGCAATATCAAAGAAAATAAACAAGCTTTATCTACAACATACGTTTGAAAACATTAATTATAGTAGTTTTAATTTATTATATGAATATGTAAAGAAAAATATTAATGAAATTTTATTCCTTAAAATGAAACATTCATACCCCTTCAAGTTTAAACATACATTTATTTATCCACTTTAAATAATAGTAATTATTTAAATAACACAAATCCAATTTGTTGCGGATCCAATGGAGCGTTGCATGTTTACAATTCCAGCTAATGTCACGAAGGGAATTGCTTTCTGATATTGCAAGGGAATACATAATTATACGGCACGAGATCGAGTTGTGAGAAAATATCCGTGATGCGTGCTAAGCAGATTGTTAGAAAATACGTGGATGTACTGTAATGAAAGAAGAAGAAGAAAGCTCTTAAATTTAAATGTTTATTCTCTCCTTTAGTTAAAAAGCCACGCTATGCCTGGGAATCAGTATTGATAATGATACTGATCATAATAATCATTAGTATAATTGGAATTTTAAACATTGTAAATGTTTAAGACTTTTAAAAGGATTTAATTGAAATCATGGTATACATAATATGATAACTTATATACGCATATAAACAGAAATATGGGTGCTTATGTGTTTATTCCTATATATGAAAATTATTTTAAGTGGAAATATACTTGAATAAACTAAGGATAAAGTAGATAATTACACACAGACAAACACAGTATTTACTTTTTAAAAAATGTGTGGTTGTGTTCCAAATCAGAATATCAATAAAAATTCAGAAATAATAACAAATGTTTTGTATCACCATTTTAAATAAAATAGAAACAGCTTTTACATTTTTTTCCTCAGAAATAAATTGCAGAAAGGTTTGTAATCTGTAAATTATGAATGCATCAATCTTTTAAATACCGAACTATTTATTAAACAAATTAATTAAAAACACTTTGAAAACACGTTAAAAATACATTTATTAAAATATAAAAAACTTCCAAAGCTTTTCGCCTACATAAAAGAAGGCATCATCAGGGAATTTGGTTTTACACATAATTCAGAGCAGTTATATGTGCTTTTGAATCACATGGTTAACAGTTAAGTCCTTACATAAAATATATTCAACTGGAAGTCAGATAGAGGCTGGAGCTATTTCAGGAAGAGGAGGTGCTACACTTGGACGCTGGAACTATTTCAAGGAAGAGGAGGTGCTACACTTGAAGGTTAGAACTATTGCAGGAAGAGAAGGTGCTACACTGGAGGTTGGAACTATTGCAGGAAGAGAAGGTGCTACACTTGGAGGTTGGAACTATTGCAGGGTGACGAGGTGCTACACTTGGAGGTTGGAACTATTGCAGGGTGACGAAGTGCTACACTTGGAGGATGGGGAGACTGTAGAAACATCAGAGTGCAAATGCAGGAAATGAAAATTTATTACATGTTTTTTGAAGAGTCGCCTGAGGCTATTGAAGAGTAAAACTATCCTGAACTGGAAAAAACAAGCTATTAGTTATTTTATAATATGGTGCCAAATTATTGGCAAAATTGCAGAATCTTTTGAATTTATTGAATTTTTATGTTTAATTATATTTATAGCTTCACAAAGATACAGTTCTTGGATCGTAGGAGGGGCTGAAATAATTTTGGCGTTATCACACATAGGAGTAGCGTTAGGGTTATCACAAATAAAATCAACTAGAGTAGAACTTCTTCCTTCCTTTATATTACGCTTATGTTCTTGAAATCGTTGTGTTAAAGTTCGCTTAGTTTGTCCAATGTAACAGAAAGGTCCTTTGTTATTTTCAATGGTTATTTTATATACTCCTCCAGTAGGTCCAGTTTGGTCACGATCACAAAGAGTTAATTGTTTAATAGTTAGGGGGAACTGAAAGGAATTAATATGTTAAATTTACGTTGAATATAATTTTGAAAACTCTAGAACTCTTTACAGTAGGGAAGACTATTGGTATAATGTAATTTACAAGTTGAATTCAAAGTATGATTAATAGGATTAATTGACATGCTGCTTTTTATTTTATTAACAACTAGCAGGCTTTGCCCGCTTCGCTGGACGTTAAACTTAAATGATTTGTCAAAATGCCATATCTTTATTAATAACCTAAGTTCTCGCTGTGATTGGTAGAGGTTTTCTCGCTCCCAATGTTAGGAGTCTGGGTCCCCACTGTCTTCGGCACAACTTACCCACTTCTTACTTCCCCACCCTCAGCTGGTGAGTTCGAAGTTTTGCAAAATCCCACTAATGTACATAATGCGTACACTTAATCAATATCCACACACCAAAATTCGCCATTCTAAGATAATTCAAAGCGAATTCAAACGGAAAAACATGTTTTTATACATGTTTATTGCCATCCGACTCCGAGAAGGGGGGGGGGATTTCGAATTTCGTGAAATGCAGTTACAATAAGTGCCGGATGCATACAAACAATTTACGCACCAAATTTCGTGACCACAGAAGTCTTTAATAGACAGTATTATAAATAAAAAAAAATAATAATAAAAAATAAAAATTATACAGACACGACATTATTTCATTATTTAAAACATGAAAATCTGGCATTGAAAGATTTTAATTTAGTGCCAGAGGCCTACTGGTAAACTTGTTAATATCGACAAATTCTTCTTTAGTTAATTCGTGACGATCTAAATTCCATGATAAAGTTTTCATTAAATCAAACCAATGTGTTTCAGCTGCAGATATTGTAACAAATAACGTTGGAAGTCCTAACTATCTTATAGCCGCAAAACAACGTTTTTTCTCTTTTTCCCAATGAGGGGGAGGTGTGCCTTGGGGGGACTCATGTCAAAGGTGTGCCTTGAGGGGGGGGAACTCATGTCAAAGTTGGGCCTTGGGGGGACTCATGTCAAAGGTGTGCCTTGGGGGGGGACTCATGTCAAAGTTGTACCTTGGGGGGACTCATGTCAAAGTTGGGCCTCGGGGGGACTCATGTCAAAGTTGTGCCTTGGGGGGACTTCATTCAATAAATCCCCATTCAATAAACCGACTGAAATAGGCCCTTAGTACTATTAAGAGTGTATTATAAAAATTCGATAACGCTGTACCGACTGAAATAGAGGTACCTTGGGGGGGGGGACTCATGTCAAAGTTGGGCCCTGGGGCGACTTCATTCAATAAATCCCCATTCAATAAACCGACTGAAATAGGCCTCTAGCACTAATTAACAGTGACCTATAAAAATTCGACAACTGTACCGACTGAAATAGGCCTCTAGCACTAATAAATACAAAAAGCACAGCTTAAGTATCGGAACCCTTTGGTGACTTTAAATATTTCAAGCCATTTTTGCTATAAACTGAATTGACTATCTCAATTGTGCAATTAAAGATCTTGGCGAGAAACGTCCGAGCTACTTCGGTGCCGAATTTCAAATTTTGCCAAAGGGATCCAATACTATAGCTGTTCCATATCGAATCTGGGTTGAAAACGGAAAAAGGGTAAAATAAATTAGAAATATCAGACCTATATTTATAAATTTGATACCGAATGAAAGGGGCGATTTTGCTGAATCCAGGGGTTCAAACAGTTTTTCGATGTGACAATTAGATTTTTAAAAAATAACTAAAGTATGAAATTTAAGTGGCAACGGAAAAACGGATAAAGGGAAAAATAAATTAGAAATATCAGACCTATCATTACAAATTCAGTACCAAATGAAAGAGGTGATTTTTCTGAATCCTGGGGTGTAAACAGTTTTTCGATACGACAATTAGATTTTTTAAAATTAACTAAAGTATGAAACTTAGATGGCAACACTTCATTTCAATCTTTTCATAATTTGTAGTGAAAATCACGCGAATTCAAAAGTCTTTAACTTAAAAATTTATTTTTATATTTCATTTTTTCATTCAAAGCATTTTAGTGAAAAGATATTTATGGCGCATGCGCAGGCGTTTTTTACCCACAATTTAAACACTAATTATAATTTTGAAAATTTCTATATATATAATTTCAAGTTGGGTGAAAACCTAAGTTTCTGGCAAGCGCCGTTGAATTCCGTCCAGCCGTTCTCGAGTGATGCCCGGACAAACGTGTTTTAGTCTTTTACCCCCTAGGGGGGGACGGGGGGGGAATTTCCGAAAAGTTGATAGATATAATTTTAAGTTGGGTGAAGACCTAAATTCCTGCCAAGCGTCGTTGAATTCCGTCCAGCCGTTCTCGAGTGATGCCCGGACAAACGTGTTTTAGTCTTTTACCCCCTAGGGGGAAAATGGGGGGGGGGGGAATTTCCGAAAAGTTGATAGATATAATTTTAAGTTGGGTGAAGACCTAAATTCCTGCCAAGCGTCGTTGAATTCCGTCCAGCCGTTCTCAAGTGATGCCCGGACAAAAAAAGCGACATTCGGACACGATGACACACACACAGACACACACACACACACACACACACACACACAGGCAAAAATTTCTGAAGTCATTTTCGGCTTTCATGGGGTGTAAAACGTGAAGATATCGCAAAATTTTTCGATTACGACAAATTTACAGACAAAACTCTGATTTTATTAATATAGATTTTTATAATATAAGATTTACTAAACCCTGCAGCATTACCGATTTTAATAATTTTGTTAATTTGTTGTTTTTCATTAAATTCAAAAGTTGTATAATTTAAGGCACGGGTAATATAGTAATTGAAAAAAGCATTTTTATATTTAGTAAGATGAGCTGAATCAGCCGGGATAGGTAAGGGAATAAATGAATTTTTGAAAAAAACGTCAAACCATATAGTTGAATTATCAGCATTACGATGGATCTTAAGGTCGAAAAACGGTAGAATACGATTAGTTTCAGTTTCGTAAGTAAAATTTATAGATGGAAATTGGTTATTAAATCTATCAAATAAATTAAGAAGCGAATTTTTTGAATAAGGTCAGGAGATAAAAATGTCGTCCACATAACACAGATATATAGTAGGTTTGAGTATGGAAGATTCAAATACACGTTTTTCTAATTCAATAAGTAGTAAATCTGCTAACAGGACTAAGTGGGGAACCCATCGGGGCACCTAAGGTCTGTTTATATATAACTTTATTAAACAAAAATACATTATATCATTAATGAGGTCAAAGGCCTCACTATTAAAGTTTGAGAAAAGGGTTAAGTGCTGGAGTAGAACTACATTTATGAAGGATTATGGATTTAACTAAGTCTAAAGTAATATTCGGGAAAAGAATCTAGTTTCTTTTGAGTGACGCTTTGCTATTAATTGAAATATATTACATAGCTTTTCTTATTTCATCATTTGTTTTTTTTTTCTTCTATTTACATCACAGTGTATACATAATATTTTCAACTTCAGCACGAAAAAATATATAGAATTTACTCCCTGATACTTTTTCATCTGCACCTCGTGAATTCAAAATATGTGTTTTAAAAGAAATGATATAATTTCTGTGACGCCTAAGTGTTACTTTAAAAGATTTATTTTTAGATTTCATTACAATTACTTTTGTTTTGTTGAATAAAGTATATTTACACATTGAAATAATGCTTTTAATTTTTAAATATACTCTCAAATAATCGCACTTTTACTGAATTTATATTATAAATTGAAATTAGCTAGTTCAATAAATTGATTTGTATATTGCGTCAGGCTATCCAAAACTGTAACTAAAAATTTCGTAAATGTTACTTTGTATAATAGTACTACGTGAATATGTGTGCAAAGAGATTGTGTGATGCAAAGAAAACATTTACATAATTTTTATTTACAGTTTTGGATAGCGTGACGCAATAGACAAATCAATTTATTGAACTAGATAATTTCAATTTATAATATAAATTCAGTAAAAATTATTTGAGAGTATATTTGAAAATTAAAAGCATTTATATGTGTAAATATACTTTATTCAACAAAACAAAAGTAATTGTAATGAAATCTAAAAATAAATCTTTTAAAGTAACGCTTAGGCGTCACAGAAATTATATCATTTCTTTTAAAACTCATTATTTTGAATTCACGAAGTGCAGATGAAAAAGTATCAGGGAGTAAATTCTATATATTTTTTCGTGCTGAAGTTGAAAATATTATGTATACACTGTGATGTAAATAGAAGAAAAAAAAACAAATGATGAAATAAGAAAATCTATGTAATGTATTTCAATTAATAGCAAAGCGTCACTCAAATTTGATATCATTACTTTTAAGACCCATATTTCCAATTCATATCGAAATAAAATGCTGCGTCACAAACTTTTAACCCGTTAAGGGTTTTTGTTCTGATACATTATACAGACATTTAAATATTGATTTCTGTTGCCAATTAATTGCCCTATTTTTATTATTGCATATTTTTGAAACACGGAAATAGTGACATATTAGTCCCGTTATTTAGTTTCTTGATATGTTATTCTATGTTCTACATATTTTTTTTTCTGTTTTAGTTTCAGATCATAGTCTTTGTTATAAAACAAAATGTTCGATGAAAATTAAAAGTGTTTTGTTTTCCGGTCGTTTAAATTCTGTTTCAAATTAAATTATAAATTCAATCCTGCAATCTTCTTTTTTCTTTTTCTTTTTGTTTTTAATTAGAAAGTTAATAAAAATAATTTTCTTAATTATACTAAGGCGAATTAACCAAAATATTTGTTTATAATGTCTTCTACATTATAATATAAAAGCAACAACAACAACAACAACAACAAAAAAAAAAAAAAAAAAAAAAAAAGATATAATAATCGTTTTATATTGTTTCAGAAATAGTGCTTCATCGTAGGGAATTGTGATGAGCTAAACCTAATATTTATTATGACAGTTCTCATTAAAATATTCAAGTTTCTTATTTCCCGTGTTTCATTTAAAATAATAACTACAAATTTTGACATGAGTCTTAACGCAACTTTCTCATTTATCCCCCTTTAGAGAACCTTTGAATGTCTAATTCGACAATCCGCTTTCCTGTAACTTCTATGTCAGATTTCACAGAAAATTTAATTTACATAGTCGTTACACTAACAAACATTTTGAAAATTAAGCTCTGGTTTTGACAATTATTAAACGATTTTGCTTGACGTATTTTCACGTTTTAATGAAAGAAAGTAAACGGTTGTATTATGCTTAATTAAATTGTACAGTTTTGTACTTTTAATAGAAATACAGAAGGAATTTTAATAATGTTTTATCATGCTTGAAATGTTTATTTTGTGTATAATATATACTTTATTTTTCGCACAGGAAAAAATGTGTTTGGCATTATTTTTGAAATATTTTAATATACAAAAATAGATAAAAATGCGTTCTTGATAATATATATATATATATATTTGTAATTTTTTTTATCATCATTATTTTTATTTATTTAATTATTTGTTTGTTTATTGCTATGCCAAAAAGCTTTCTTTTTTTTTTTTTTTTTTAATATATCTTGTAACTTTTTAAACCATGAGAAATTCAGCTTCATATGCAAATGTTGTAATCTCCATGGAAAATATTTTAATAGTGAGTAGCATTCTAACATCACTTTGAACAATGGTTATTTGTAATGAGGAAAAATCGCTTAACAGAAATATTGCAACGAATATCACCGTGATAATTGAAACTAACAACAACAAAAAAAAAAATGATGGCGTATGTCTTATCCAATTTATTTAAAGAGACATATTCCTTTAAAGCATTACTAAGATGTACAAAAGCTTATACCCTACAACACATTTTCTTTCCAGAAAATTTATATTACATCTTGAGGATAAATAGACATATTTAGGGTGTAATGTGGATGACATTGATATCTTTAGAATGAACTTTGGATAAGTGTGTTTGTAGGGTAGTAGGTTGAAATGTGGAACAAACTAGAAATACTGCTTGAAATGATTGAAACCCAAATCTTAAGAAATTTTCAATATTTCTGTTACAACCGAAAAAAACATTTCTAAAATCAAACTTGTCTGTCTATCTTGTAGTGAAAGACCTGCCCATCCTATAGCGTTCCTGGCATTCATTTTCCACATGTTGTGTTATAATCCTGGATCAGGCTAAGATATCCATAATGGTTTGAAATCTACTACAAATAATAGATGCTTGTTCATTGATCCTAACGGGAAAATCTGTAAAGCAATAATCCAAAATTAAAGCCAATTCTAACATTCTAATTGATTTATATTTATGATTCTGCTGGAATTACCTAATATTGAGAATACAGGACGTAAAGTATCTACTACTTAATATTTTGTCCGTATGCATTTATTAATATACTGCACAATGCCTGTGTAGCTTCAGTGCTTCGTTATGAAAATAAGGAAATATTTTCCTAAAAAGAAAGTATTTTCAAACTTTCATGTAAAAAAAATGATTGCGAAAATATCTGATCTTATATATTACATTAGAACATTAATCCTTTGTTAATTTTTAAGGTAAATTTTACTTTCCTAAATCTTTGTATTTTATTTTATCAGTTTTTTTATTACTGTAGGTTCAAAAATTAGTATTCCGATCAAAGTGTATTAAAATAATATATCACAATTTTCTTAATAACACATCTTTTCCATATGTCATCCTTAGAATATCCTATGGATGAAAAGAACATCTATGGACATCCTATAGACATCTCCAGGATGCATTACGGATAAGTGTGTTGTTAGGGTTTTTATTAAAAAACGAGTATTTCGTAGTTTTTAAACTATGAATTCTTAGCCCTTTGGATAATTTCGATTATTTATATAAGACTGCCACCAGAATTTACGAATAATATTAAAATAAAATAAATAAATGAATTTTTTTGCAAAGTTATAAAAATAAAATTCTGTAAAATAAAGAAAATAAATAATTAAATAAAATAAAATAAAAATTTGCAGTTGGGACTTAGTAATTGCGACTTTGCAACGAGACCTTTACACCATACAGAGTTACGGAGAAAATAATAGTAGATAAAGATCTTGTGTTTATTTTCTTTCAGAAATATTAAACAGTCAAAACAGGTTTTATTTAATTTATTCTAGTATTTTTAAAAGCCATGTTTTATGTGTGCATTGATTGAATTATCATGAATTCCTCAGTAAATTCCACGATAAAAGAGAAAGAAATAAAACAATTTGGATTTTTGATTTAAGACTTTCTTCAAAACATACATATTCTACAGTCGAAATGAAACAGACAAGGGTATGAATTCCAGTAATCTTTGCTTCATTTTTTTTTTTTTTTTTTTTTTTTTTTTTTTAGTACGTTTTTGCTACTCAGATCATAAGAATAACTACGCGTAGCTTAACGCTATTTTCTCTGAAATTCTCAATATATTAAAACTATTGAAATCGATATAGCGATTTTTCATTTAAATATAACGTAATCTTATATTAAATAGTATAAATTTAAACCTACCTTCAATAATATTCAATTCATAAGGGTCTTTAAAATTGTATATTAAATATATATATATATATTTATATATATATATATTAGAGCAAATAAAGTATGCATTTTAAAGTGTTATTATCAAAAATCAAAAAAATTCTTTAAACTGCAGATAAATCATATTTTAAAAAGATTGCAAAATATTTTAAATTACTTTTATTCCTAACTATTTAATAAA
Source organism: Salticus scenicus (assembly GCA_963930645.1). Lineage (NCBI taxonomy): Eukaryota > Metazoa > Arthropoda > Arachnida > Araneae > Salticidae > Salticus > Salticus scenicus. Next base: position 169,569,194 of record OZ005650.1, on the reverse strand, counting down.
AATGTATAACGTTGTGTAAAAATATATAAAATTTTCCATTTTATTTTTATCGGAAGCAGAAATATATGTATATTGAAAGATACAAAAGAGAGTGTTATTTATAAATTTTTGCTTCGGAATAAACATATCTTCAGGATATGAAAATACAGAAAGAGAAATGGAAGAAAAAAAAAAAGTCGAGAAATTTCACCTTCGTAAAAAATAATAATAACTTAATATATATTTATGTACTTTATGTTTATATTTTATGCCTTAAAAAATTTCTCATTAAACAGCATCATTCTTATAAAAATAAAAGATGAGCATTTTCCTTAAAAAAAAAAAAAAAAAAAAAAAAAAAATTTGAATGACTCCACTCGACTTTCCGAACGTTAAGTATATAACAGTTGTATAAATAAATTGAAGTAAAAGAAATCGTTAAATACGCAAAAGAGAACATTATAATCGAGTGTATGAAAACTTTTCTTCATATAGTATGTTGTTTAGTTTAATGCTATTCCGCTTCAACTAATTTGAGTCTATAGATCATAATGATAATTTTTCATTGTGTCCCTGTAAAAATATATAAGTGCTAGACTCACAAAAATCTATAAAGTTCGTACGATGGTTAACTATAAAATGCATAGAAATTTTCAGATCAATCAGATGAAGTATTTAGACTTATCATTTTTAATAATAAGAGACCATAAGCATCAATGGTAAAATGTTTTTATTTGTCTCCGTGTAAAAAACCTATAAAAATTAGATTCACCAAAATCTATATGGTGTCTACGACTGTGACTTGTAATGTGTGTTTGAATTTTCAGTTCATTCAAATGAGGGGTTTAGACACAATCGCACTTTAAATATTTTTCGCCCATAAGGGACAATGATAAATAATTTTTCTTTGTGTCCCTGTAAAAGTCCATAAGTGCTAGATTCATCAAAAATTTTATGCCTCATGCGACGGAGACCAATAGTACGTATATAAATTATCAACTCAAATTATCAACGCTAATTTCAACCCATAGGCCATAATTGATAAAAAAATATTAATGAAGGCTATGAATACGTTGTTTTCCTCAGTAAGTTGTATAATATATTTTAATGATAAATAATTCTTTATTTAATAGTCAAATAATTAAAAGAAGTTTTACTCACCTGGGTCATCACAGGTAATCCAGCCCTTGAGATTTATTGACGTTGAATCTCGTAATTTTTATCATCAGCGGAAAATAGAATTATTATACTTGAAGAATTCGATGAATTATATATATGTTAGTTTTAGGCGAACTTCTATTTTAGAGCAAAGCTACTTGTTTTTCCTGTAATAAAATGTAGATTAATATATATAATCTTACACAATATGTATAGGTTATTTTCTTATTGAATCAGTAAAGTCTAGACTAAAAATTCTTTTTAAAACGTTTTATCTTAGACACAAAATACGATTAAGTAGAATTAAAAAAATGGAACGTCTGTCCCATACAAGAAATGTTACATGATTGAAAAAGGCATTACAGTAGTCGTAGAGAGACGCGACATATCGTCACGTGATGAGGCAGGTGCATTAAACAATCAGTTGGCGGGAAGCAAAAAATTTGGAACATGAAAACAAAAGTTAATAAAATTGTTCTGAGATTAGATATCACAACACCCCCTCTTAAGCTCAGAAATTTTCAATTGTTCATAAGACAATGTCTATGTCTATTAAACGCAGTTTTAGGTAGAGATTTTGTGAGGGTGTCGGCAGTCATTTAATTGGTAGGTTTGTATTGAAGCTTGATTAGGCCTTCCTGTATCAGATTTCTCAGAAAATGAAATCTCAGCTGTAAATGTTTTGTTTTGGAGTGGAACATATCATTTTCAGCAATCTTGATGGTAGATTGGTTGTCCTGGTACAACATTATAGGACATTGTTGCGGAAAATTTAAATCATCTAGTAGCTTGTTGAGCCACTGTATTTCAAGTGCAGCACTCGCAGCTGCGACGTACTCAGCCTCTGCTGAAGACATGGACACACAGGATTGTTTCTTCGAAGTCCAAAAAATTGGATTTTTACCCAATATAAGTAAATTTCCTGAGAGAGATTTTCGATCATTTGGATCGTTGGCCCAATCAGAATCCGAATATGCTCTAAGAACAGGTTCACCAGAGTTGCAAAGTTTTAATTTAATATCTTTGGTATTTTTCAAATATCTAATTACCCTTTTAACTGCCTCCTAGTCTTTCGCTCTAGGATTTTCGTTTCTACGGCTTAAGATGCCAACGGCAACACTTATATCAGGTCGCGATACTGTAGAAATGTAAAGTAACGCGCCTATAGCCTGTCTGTACATTGTATTATTTGGTAAGAGATTATCGTTATCAGTTAATTTTATATACCCTGGTTCCATCGGTGTGTCAGAGGGCCGTGCGTTATCTAGCCCGTATTTTGTTACAATGTCTTGTATTTTATTACTTTGATCAAGCGTAATTACCCCTTTACAAGGTCTTTCTATGTTTATGCCGAGGTAATATTTGGCTTCCCCAAGGTCAGTTAATGGATATTCTTCCCTAAGTTGATCAATTAATATTTCAATATTGTGATTTTTACCAGCTATAATTAAGTCATCGACGTAGACAAGAATGTGAGTTTATGTGTTATCTTTGTTACAGATATGAAACATTTGTCATGCTGACTTTGTTTAAATCCTAATTTACACAATGATTCATTAATTTTCAAATTCCACGACCTAGCGGCTTGCTTCAAGCCATATATCGCTTTCTTCAACTTACATATTTTATTTTCTTCGCCTTGGACAACATAACCCTCGGGTTGATGCATGTATACATCTTCTTGCAAATTTCCATGTAGGAAAGCAGTTTTGATATCTACATGCCTTAGATTCAAATTTTTATACAGTGACATGGCTAAGAAACATCTTAGAGTGGTATGCGATGCAACTGGTGCAAATGTTTCGTCGTATTCAACCCTGTATTTTTGAGAAAAACCCTTGGCGACTATCCTGGCTTTATATTTCTCGACTTGTCCTTGGCTATTTTATTTGGCCTTTAACGCCCACTTACACCCTACTACTTCTGTCCCTGGTTGAGCGTCAACAAGTTCCCAAGTATTGTTTTGTCTGAGTGAATTCATTTCGTCGAGTGTGGCGTTCAGTCAATTTTCTTTTTCAGCTGGGTTTTGAATTTTTAGTATATCATCAAAACACTTAGGCTCATCAATTCTTTTGTCATTTACTGCAAATGCAAATCTGTCGGGCGGAACACCTTTATTTAATCGTTGTGATCGTCGCGGCAGAGTTTGTGTGTCATCCGGTCTATCGTTATCGCCCGCTATATCTATATCAGTATCTAATATTGGTAATTTGGACACCGTAATTTCATCATTTGAATTTTCATTCTTGATTTGTGATGTTTCATTATTGTGGGATTCTCTATTCTCATCTTCCAAGAATTTTACTATTCTGCTAATTATTACATTTTTATTATTTGTGCAAATTCTGTAGCTTTTGCTACGATTATCATATCCCACAAAAATTCCTTCTTGAGCGGTGCTATCCAGTTTTCCCCTATGTATCTTATGTACATATGCGTATGCGCGACATCCGAATGTTTTTATATTTGATAAATCGGGTTTACGACCGGTCCATTTTTCGTAAGGAGTTGAGTCGCATGAGGAGGTCGGGAGCCAATTTTGTATGTAATTTGCAGTATTTACGGCTTCCCCCCAAAAGGAATTCGGTAAATTACCGTCTTTAAGCAGACAGCGTGCCATTTCGGTCAGCGTACGATTTTTACGTTCTGCCACGCCGTTCTGAGCACTAGAGTAAGGAACGGTAAACTGGTGCTCAATTCATTCTTTATTCAAAAATTCATTTACTTCCATACTAGTGTATTCACCCCCGTTATCGGAGCGAATTGCTTGCACTTTCCGGCCAAATTTGTTTGCGGTCATAGCCACATATTCCTTTAACTTAGAAAATACCTCAAACTTATTTCTTAGCAAATATATAATAGTATAACGACTAAAATCATCGATAAATGTAAGACAGTAATATTTTCCACCTACAGTGGGGGTTTTCATAGGGCCACATAAGTCTGTGTGGACTAGTTCGAGTGGTACGGAGGCTCTGAATTGTGCAGCTTTGGGGTAAGGTGAATCGACCAATTTAGACATTATGCGTGTTTTACATTCAGTATTATATCTGCAATCATTTAATTTTATACCCACAGCCATGTCCTTCTTAACTAAATCTTTAATGTGGTTAGTGTTTCTGTGGCCAAGTTTCACATGCCACTTGTTTATGCAATTTTCGTTATCACAAGTTTGTATTACAATGTTCGCTGTGTGTTTGTTTTCAGAATAATTTAATTGACATTCATATAAGTTATTTTTCACATATCCTCCAATGCATGTATTACCCTGATTTACAATTTTACAGGTTTTATCATCAAATACAGCGATACAGCCGTTCTCTGTTGCTCTTTTTATAGAAATTAAATTAGTTTCTATTTCAGGGACAGAAAGAACATTTTTATGTGTTATTTTGTTCTGTGTGTTTTTCGAATTTACGGTATACAAATCCACAGTACCGGAACCCAAGGACTTTAGCTGCGTGCCGTTCGCGATAGTGACGTTAGAAACGTTATTTTTAAGTTCGCGAAATTTTAGTTTATCATTGCAGATATGTGAAGACGACCCTTAATCAACCACCCAATTTACAGTTTTATCTCCAACATAAAAAGAATACAATTTATCAGCTTTCGGTTTATTGCTCCCCTCTGCAATTTGAGCGCTATCTGGCTTCTCTTTGTTCTGAGAGCATATGTTGGATCTGAAGTTTTGTTTTTTGTTGAAATTTTTATTGTAATTTTTAACAGTAGAATTATTTTTATTTTTCAACTTATAGCAATCTTCTATGTTGTGGTTGCTTTTCCGACAATATTTGCAGAATTTGCCCGATTGGTTATGGTTTTGGACTTTTAACGCTGAGTTTTCAACAGTTTTGTTTTCTAGCCTTTTGGCATATTCAATAGCAAATTTGTTTCGTATATATTCAGGTGTCAATTGCGCCTCGTCTCGCGATTCTAGACTTGTTATGAGAACGTCATACAAAGGAGGGAGTGAGCATAGCATCAATGCAGCTAGGTGTGATTCATCAATGACTTCACCTATGGCAATGAGTCTGTCGCGTGTTTTATATATGTCAGATATATGTTGGTTTATGTCACCACCTTCAATTATTTTATGGAATAAAGTTTCCTAAGTAAGAAAATCTTACTTTTAAGTGACGATCTTTCGTGGACTTGGCGCAGAGCATTCCAGCACTCTCGTGCTGTATCTAGATTCATAACGTACACAATTTAGTCGTTATCAATAAGCAAATTAATAATAGCTCTGGCCTTTATATTTTTAGAACGCCACTGATCCGTAATTGGGTTAGGAGGATCGTCAGTAATGACTGTAAAAAGATCCTCTTTTTGAAAATACATTTCCATTCGGAACTTCCACACATTATAATTTGTGGAGTTTAGCGGTTCTATTTGTATATCTTTTGTTGCTGACATACTTAAACTAAATTTTTGTAACAGGTTTTGTTAATATTTGTTCAATACGTAAACATTTATTTAATATTTTAAATCAACACAGTTTGGATAAAATAGTACTTGAAGAAGAAAATAAAATAAAATAACTTTCTAATAAGTACTTTCGATATATGATACTTTCTATTTAATATCAGTTCAGTCTCATAATCTGATAAAAAACTATATATGAAGGCTATGAATACGTTGTTTTCCTCAGTAAGTTATATAATATATTTTAATGAAAAATAATTCTTTATTTAATAGTCAAATAATTAAAAGAAGTTTGACTCACCTGGGTCATCACAGGTAATCCAGCCCTTGAGATTTATTGATGTTGAATGTCGTAATTTTTATCATCAGCGGAAAATAGAATTATTATACTTGAAGAATTCGATGAATTATATATATGTTAGTTTTTGGCGAACTTTTATTTTAGAGCAAAACTACTTGTTTTTCCTGTAATAAAAAGTAGATTAATATATATAATCTTACACAATATGTATAGGTTATTTTCTTATTGAATCAGTAATGTCTAGACTAAAAATTCTTTTTAAAACTTTTTATCTTAGACACAAAATACGATTAAGTAGAATTAAAAAAATGGAACGTCTGTCCCATACAAGAAATGTTACATGATTGAAAAAGGCATTACAGTAGTCGTAGAGAGACGCGACATATCGTCACGTGATGAGGCAGGTGCATTAAACAATCAGTTGGCGGGAAGCAAAAAATTTGGAACATGAAAACAAAAGTTAATAAAATTGTTCTGAGATTAGATATCACAACAATAATGATAATTTTTTTTTGTGTGTGTGTGTGTGTCTCTGAAAAAAAAAAAAAAAAAAAAAAATATTATACGTGCTAGATTCACCAAAATACATGCACTTCGTGCAACAATTACCTATAGCATGTGTGTAAATTTTCAACTCAATTATAAAAAAAAAAAAAAATGTTTAGACGCTATCACAGTTTAAAAAAAAATGGCCTATGTAGATCATTATCATAAAGAAATATTCTTTGTGTCCCTGTAAAAAACTACAAATATATATGTAAAAAGAAAAAAAAAAACTAATTCACCAAAATTTATACTGTTCGTATGACGCTGTCTCATAACACGTGTATAAAATTTCGTCTCAAACGAATAAGGCTTTTAGACACTATTGCAGTTTACAAAATTTAGACCGTAGACCATAATGATAAAGAATTTCTCTTTGTGTCCTGTAAATAAAAAAAAAAAAAAAAAAAAAAATCTGGATTCACCGAAATCAACAGGGTTCGTGCTGTTGGGACCTATAACATATGTACCATATGAACGAAGCGTTTAGGCGCTATATTCACATACATACAAGCACACATGCATACACATACATCATCGTAAAAAGAGTAACTATGAATTCAGGGCACCTCAAAACGTGTAGAAACACGAAAATATCAATCTCGGATTTTTGACATGATTACAATACTTCCTTCACTATAGTTTTCGGAAAGTGACTTTTGCCTTGACTTGGCAAAAATAAAATATATGCATATCATACATTTTTAATGTTAATTAAAATATTTTTACCAAAGAACAGAATATTATTTAAATAACTAGGATATTAAATTATTATTAAGTTACTTAGACAATTTCATTCAAACTATTTGCGCAAATGCAGCAATTAAGATATTTTAATGTTAGTATATAATTTATAATTTATTTGATAAAAAAGGAAAGAATGAGAACGAAGAATAGTCAGTAAAATAAATCACCACAGAAATATACATACGCCAAACAAATTATCTACTTATTTTACATTGATTTAATTTTCTAAGGCTAATATTTACTTGAATTTTAATCTAACATGTTTTTAGTTTGTTATAAAAATATTTTTTATTTAATTTCATTAACTTTATTTTGAATGAGAATGAGAATTAACCTAGTATTTGAATTAGATTAAGAATAAGAATAATGCACGTAATATAAGCGCGATATCAGCTATGAACGTAGTGGATAAATTAAATTTCATATTAAAAAAAAAAAAAAAAAAAGCCCTGATTTGGCAAAAATAAAATGCATGCATATCATATATTTTTAATGTTAATTAAAACATTTTTACAAAATAATGGAACTTTATTGAAACAACCAGGATCTTAAATTATTAATATATATATATATATATATATATATATATATATATATATATGTACACAATTACCTTATTTATTGAAAATGAATGTTTATTTTTATCTAAATGAAAATAGAAATTTCATATATATACATATATATATATTTTAAATCTCATTTCCAAAAAAAAAAATAAATAAATAAAATGTTGACTGTCAAAAATAATAATAATATTTTTTTCACAAAGCAATTTTTCGAAACCTAACAATTACACTGTTTCTATCCGCTCAAAATATTCATATACCGCTATTACTTCTATTTAATCAAATGTTCTGATACATCGCATTATATTAGAAAATTTTATTTCCCGCACAACCGTGATTAATTTATGTTTATTTATTCGTATTTTATTTTAGTAAAGAAAAATGATTATTAAAGCATGAAAATTTCTATCTTATACAAATATAATAACATCATTACTTAGATCTTTTTTGTAATAAGTACAAAGCATCCGTAAGATAATTGAATTTCTCAAAAAAAAAAAAAGAAAGAAAGAAAAAGAAAATCAAGAAAATAATATAAAAATGAGGAAAAATATAGTATTTACATTTTTTTTAGTTTCGGTTTTATCAGCCCAGTTATGAACATTTTAAAAGGTATTCTGTTATTATGAATTTATGTAAGTAAAACTAAGAGAAAATAATGCGGGAAATATCATTTCATTTTTAAGATCTTATTATTATTTTATAATATAATGCATGTTTTATTTTTTTTTAATTCATTGCCATTACGCTGTAAATAGTAACATTGAAAATTCTCTGAAGTATATTACTAAGTTCTTTCAATGATATTAGTTTCCAATATTTTGAAAGACACAATTATTTTATATTAAGTTTATCTTTATTTAACTGTTAAAAAGCAACACTTAGTTAAAGCAATGTTTATTGTTTACATTTTTGCATTCAAAATATAAGATGGAGCGAATCTTGTTCTAAAAAACAGTTAGATATTCTAATTTTTATTGAAATTTTATTTTTCCGACTGAGTGAAAATAATGCCTGCTTCAGTTCAAAAGAACAAAGTGAAAATTATGATTATTTTACAGATATTAACTACCAGTTCATATTACATAAATAAACACCATTAAATAAACAATTAGACGTAAGTGTCTGTCTGCGATTTTATACAATACTGTTAAACAAAGTTTATTTATTTATTTATTTATTTATTTTTTTACTATCGAAGTAAAAAATCCAGAAGCTCTCTTTACAGATTTACTTCTGAGATGAAAGTTATAACTGTTGTCGATTTTGCTTATCATTGTATATTATCAAAAACTACATACGAATTATAAATGTGTTCGAAAATTTAATATTATTGATAAAATCTTTATAATTTTTATTAAAATCACACAATCAACTGTGGAAGAAAATCATATTTTATTGAAATTTTATTTTCCGACTGAGTGAAAATAATGCCTGGACCACAAGGACTTACAAGGTCATGGCTCTACCAGTTGAGCTATCCAGGCCGACAACCGGTCAGCATTACTCACTCAGACAACCTTTAGGCAGAAACATCTCTGGTCTATCATGTAGATAGCTCAACAGAAATAAGCCGCAGGAAATGGAAAACACCATTAAACAATGGGAGAAAGAAATACAATGAAGAAATACATTATTTTCACTCAGTCGGAAAAATTAAATTTCAATAAAAATATGATTTTCTTCCACAGTTGATTGTGTGATTTTAATACAAATAGTTAGATAATGGTTTCAACATGTCTGGAAATCTCCATGGTCTGCTCAAGAAGCTGATAGAGAAAATTTGTCGAGTTCACAAAAAAGTCTCACTCGTCGACCTAATATTTCGAAGTAATTAATGATTTTCTCCGAAGCTGAAATGAATACGTGCTACAACCTCTTAAAAAGAATGTCCCACGAATGCATACCATCTAGGCCAAAAGTCCTTGCGTGATAAGTCTTATTTAATCTCAGCACCATCACCTCTTTAAATATAAATAATAATTTTACTAAAACTTTTTTATTGTTGATAAATGCGAATTTTCATTCCTGAAGTATTAAATTTTGTATAACATTAGTGTGATTCATTACAATAATAATAATAATAATAATAATAATAAGACAAACATTATTTAGTGAAATTTTGAATAATGAGTAATTAGCACTGAATTGGAACAAACATATTTTAAGTAATAGTTGTAATAGTATATTTAGATTGACGTTGTTGAAAATTTCAGAACCATTAGCCATTTCACAAAAAAAGTCATTTTTAAGTAAGAATATGTTTGATTTAAACGGTGGTGAAAATAGTTAGTTATTTGAAGCTTTATATATTTTTTCTTTTTTTAGCTTCCATTTCCGACTTCCATACGTAATGGGAGTATTGCATCCGATCAAAAATATCGATATTTATTTTTCACCTAATTTACGTGTTTAAAGTCGCTTTTGCCTAAAAAAGTGATTTTTTATTCAATTGGTCAGTGTTTTTGCAAGTGTGTACGCGCGTGTGTGTGTATGTGTGTCTGGGAATTTTCTGAGTATCATATCCTGAAGGTAATGAAGATAGAATGATGAAAGTATAGAATTGAGACAGGTCTGGGGTACAGATGAATTTTCCAACTTTCGGTGAAAAATGAAGAACAGGAATTTGGACAGTAAGTCCGTTTTTCAAAAATGGATCTAACGATTTTCTTAAAAGTTGCTATATACACACCTTATCCTTTCGTACGCATTAGTTGGTTACTTCAGGAAAATTGATAGGCGTCCTCTGTAAGAATGTAATTTTGCAATCTCTTAGGTGCGTTCCTTTAAAAACGGTTATACATATTTTTTTTTCAACCTCACAATAATGTTTCATATCCTTTCGTATATAATTATTGTTTTCCAGTGAACAACTGATTTTGGCGAGTTTTTTTAAGGAGAGATGGCGGCATCTTTTACTTGGCACCACTGAAGATGTTTCCTATAAAAGCTTTTATTTCCAATCGGTGTGTATAAACTGAATTGTATTACATTTGTTCAATAGAATATATATTTAGGCAACAATTATTATGTTTTTTACATATATTTTTACAGATTTGAAACCTTTAAATTGCGATCTCTCAGATTGCATTTTTCATGAATCCATGATTCTAAAAATGCTAAAACTTTTACAAATATTTAAGGAAAGCCTTAATATATATATATATATATAGTGTAAAAAAGGTGGAGTAATGTGCCCCAAAATTGGTGTTCCGTTACCCTAAAATTAGTTAAACAGACACTGAATTTCGCGTTGACACCGAATCCAGCGTTCAAATACATTTTAAATGGTGTAAATTAAATTTTATTGCGTCAAACACCAGTACTGGTGTACCCTTAGCCCAGGCATTTTTTCTTACACGCATATTCGTGTCTGGAAACACCAATTTTGGAGTTCGTTTAAAAATTATCTGGTGATAAAGACAGTTTGACGTTTTGTTTTGGAATCCCATTTTTCTGCCGACATGAAAATATTACAAATGATGATTTTAACTTTTCATGCCCCAGGTATGTATAATTAAATAATATTTTGTGAAAATAAAGTTTAAAAGTTAAATAATGTTAAATATGCCAGTGCCGTTTGTACGAATGGATTTAGTATAACATTTGTATACGTTATAGGCTATGCATGCTTCACTAAGCCTAATTTTATTTCATTCATAAACGTTTCTCAAAGATATTCTATGTGTTTGTGCTTATGTTATTAAAGCATTTGTTTAATAATATGTTTTAATCAGTGTATATTATTGATTTATTGTGATCCTCAATCGTAGCATTAAATTTTATTTTTGAAATAGTTTTTAGTTATAATTATAAATAATTTTTGCATCCAAGTACTTGTAATCAATCACAAATGTAGTTTATACTCTTACAATTGCTTTCATAAATTAAATCATATTAAAACTTGGTAAAATCTTGTTTTTTCCAACATAATTATTGACATAGTATAGTCCATAGTATATAGTATATAGTACATAGATATAGTCCAGTCACGAATTATTGTATAATAAACAAAACTTTTTTTTCCTAAATACGGCGATCTTTTACACAATAGCAGATGTTTCGATTTTACATTTATTTTGTTTGTGTTTAAGCTAAATTTCTAAAATGGAAGGGTGGGAAAGAGGGGAAGTATTTTGATTATTTCTCTCTCTCATCTCTTTCTTTCTTTCTTTCTTCTATTTTTTTTTTTTATTTTTTTTTAAGCATAATTGGTTTGGCATAATAAATTTCGAATAACATAAAATTATTAAACATTGTCTAAATTTTCGTTCTAGATAACTATTTTCTTGTAATTAAATAACCTTTATGCACCTGTCCTACGATTAAAAAATCTTTGTGATTTTCTTATAAAAAAATAAGAATTTAAAATATTTAATATTAAGTAGATAGATTTATTTTATATTAAAAAAAAAAAAAAAAAAAAAAAAAAAAACAATAAAGAGAACATGAACGAAAAAAATACAAATTTGAGTTTATATCTTTAAAAAATCTGTATAAAGTTCCACAAAGTGAACGAGAAGCGTCAGGTCTGTAAATAAGTCAGTTATGTCAGTTTTATTGCAGGCTAGTCAATTTTTTATAGTTATTTTAAATTGATTTTTCACAAATACTGCATTTTTGAGTTATGTGACTATGGTGTTTTTCAGCATTGTAACTTGTGAATTTAGTAGCGCTTGTGATATAAAATGTTAGCAAACTCAGTATCTATAATACATTAAGACTTATAAAACATGATGAATCATGCTCCAGAAATTTTAGCGAAAAACTATAAAAATAGGATCCTTTATAAAAATGCCAGAATAACTTTCTTATCTTAAAAAATATCGGTAAAAGGTATTTTCGTAAAACTAAATTTTTATATCATTAAATACGTATACAGGTACTTTTTATTATTATTATTATTATTATTTATTTGCTTTGCATTTAATAATAGTTGAAACAATGTTATTATATACCAAATAGCATTTAATAAAGCACCTTTCTTTCTATTTTATGTATGTTTTAATGGTATGGCAGAAGATATTTTGTAAACATCACTGTAAAATATATTTTGCGTAATAATACATCAAAAAAGGGGGCATCTACTTTAAACCAAAAATAGTGTAAATAAAAATTCTGGATATGATGAAGCAGAAATAATTTTTGGTGTTTCCTTACCCCAAAACTAAAGGTGTTTCAATAAACCAGAAATTTCATTACACCAGTTTTGGTGTAAAGTAGTTGCCTCCATTTTTAGAGTGCGTTTATGAAAAAAAAAATGTACAGTCTACATATATATATATATATATATATATATATATATATATATATATATACAGGGTGATTAGAAAAAAACTACCCCGATATATGAGACCATAGCTACCATACCGTTCCGAGAAACTGAATAAAAATTTGGTGGAAGGTATTTTGAGGTATGCGCTCAAGAATTATATAAAAAACAACAGTTAAACTCTAACAGTTACGGTTACAGTGAGAAAATTTCGAAAATTTCAAATGGCAACACCTACTTTTTTTATTGAAATGTAATCTCTATAGCAAAAAACCATAAATAGCGTTAGAACGGTACCTCTAGCACTAAAATCGGCAGCGCTAGCAGGTTAACAAAAAAAAAAAAAAAAAAAAAAAAAACGACTATTACGTGTCTACCAGAGCACCACTTTCATTTCTTTAATGACGTCACATTTCGCACTGAGTCTTTGGTTCAGACTAAAGTCTACTGATTTTGCTTCGAAACGAAAAGAAGATACCAAGGTATCCTTAATTTCGTGTAAGGCTATTAAATAAAGGCTTTAATTTCGTTATTAGTCGTAAAACGCTGTCATGGTGACGTCATCACAGTACGTGAAAAACGAGGCATTGTAAAACGGCAATCAAAACCGATTTTAATGATGAGAATGATGTTTCAAAGTAAGCGGCATATTGTTCACAAAAAAAAAGAAAGCAAAGATACACATCACGCATTTCACTATGGCTTATTTTTCACTTACAAGGAGAGGTCACGACATGGAAAATTCAGATCGGGACGAAATTGCGCAGGATTGTATTATACTATGAGGGTAACAACATATTAAAGCAGTAGGACCCACTATCCACAAAATTTCGAGAAAAAAGTATTTAAAGTTTCAGTAATCTTTAAATACAAGTTATTTCGCAAGCGAGTAGGCGCCTCAGTGGTGTGATCCTAAAGCGCGTATCTCCCACCCAGATGACTTGGGTTCGAGGATACCTACGGGACTGCTTTTTTTTTTTTTTTTTTTTTTTTAACTTTTTATGCAATCTTAACTTTTTATTTATTTTACTTTATTTTACAATTCAATTCAAAATTTGAAAATTTTAATAAAAATTATTTAATTTTCTTGAGTATAAAATAACTTTTTCTATTTTTAATATTTATAACTTAAAAATACAATAAATTTCTATAACTTAAAAAATAAAGTTTAGTTTTACAAAACCCTAAATAAGAAACATAAAGAAAACAGACAAATATTTAAATAATTAAAAAATAAGCAAACTGTAAGAAAAGTGTAAAACAGTTAGCAGGTGTACTTAAATCTTGGTTTGAGCTTCCTGATTTTTTTGAATGTGTATAAATTACGTAAACACTTGTAGCTTGTTAATAATAAAGGGCAGGTGGAATTTTATATTGTGCACAGAAGGATAAAAAAAAAGGAAGTCGTTATCGAAAAAGAAACGATGTTCATTAACATTTAAAATCTACATTTAAAGATAACATTTCTTTACCTGTAATAATTTAATAGCAGCATAATCCTATACTATAATTTTTCAAGAAACTGTATTGATTGGAGAAGTAATTATTTAATTTGGATAGTAATTATATATGCAATTAAAATCACCATTTCTCTGTATTATTATTATTATTATTATTATTATTATTATTATTATTTTTGTAATTTAAAAAATAAAATAAAATATACCTAAAATAAAATAAAATATTTAGATAAATAATTAAAAACAGTTTCTTTAGTTTTACCTTATTTTACAGTTAAAATAAAACTACAATTTATTTTTTAAGTTATATAAATTTATTATATTTTTAAGTTATAAATATTAAAAATGGAAAAAGTTATTTTATACTCAAGAAAATTAAAAAAAAAAAATTATTAAGATTTTTCAAATTTTGAATTGAATTGTAAAATAAAGTAAAATAAATAAAAGTTAGATTGCATGAAAAGTTAAAGGAAAAAAAATAGTCCCGTAGGTAGCCTCGAACCCAAGTCATCTGGGTGGGAGACTCGCGCTTTAGGATCACACCACTGAGGCTCTTACTCGCTTGCGAAATAACTTGTATTTAAAGATTGCCGAAACTTTAAATGCTTTTTTCTCGAAATTTTGTGGATAGTGGGTACTACTGCTTTAATATGTTGTTACCCTCATAGTATACTACAATCCTGCGCAATTTTGTCCCGATCTGAATTTTCCATGTTGTGACCCATCCTTGTTAGTTTGATGACGTCACTTACGACGATGTCTTACAACTAATAACGAAATTAAAACTCTTATTCAGTAGACCTACATGAAATTAAGGATACCGCAGTCTTTTTTTCTCTGAATCAGTAGACTTTAGTGAGAGCCGAAGACTCAGCGTGAAATGTGACATCATTAAAAAAATGTAAGTCGTGCTCTGGTAGGTACAGTCGGTCAAAAAAAAAACGAAACACCCCCACGTATCTCATTACCTAATTATCGCAGAAACATGCAGTAGACACCAATCGTCAGGAATTTATGTCTATTTTTATTGTATGTAGGAAAAAATGACATTGGGGGTCGTCTACATATTAAAAATGGTTCCAACTTTGAAAATTCGAATGTTAACCCACTAAATTGACGATAGAAAACGATTCTAGAACATCAAAATAGCCTAGATATAAATTTGCACGAAGATACCAACATTAGTTCCTGAGATATTTAAGGTTTTTCTTTAGGGGATTATCTCCAAGTTTATATATTTTTCATTTAGGTCAGATTCAACGAATTTATTAGAGCTCTCTTCTATTATTCAATGCGTTTCATTCATCTACAAATCTCTAAATACATTAAAAGGAATATAATTTCAATGAGCATATTAATGTAGAAATTTCGAACTATAAAAAATATGTTGTCCAAAAAGGTTAACACAGGAGGGTCTGATAACACCTGTGTGTGTGAAGGGGGGGGGGGAGGGGGGAGGGTCACCGGGATTCAAAATTGATGTTTTATCATCGCATTTTCAGAAGATTTTTATTGAAATTAGATTTCTGTTATGCTTTTACCCCCTAGGTATCAGACTATAAACCAACGCGTCTCTAGTTTACTGAAGTGTGTGTGTGCACAGAAGTTCGGTTTACTCGAAAATGATTCTAGGGATTTTGATGAAAGTTTGGGGTTAAGTGTTTTCGGAATGTTATACTTACCACCATCTTCAGAAAAATTTGCGTTGGCTGTTAACCCCTTATCGGCCAATGGCAACAAATGAAATAAATTGGGTTTATTCGGAAACTGATATAAGGATTTTGATGAAAGATTTGCGTTAAGTGATTTTGAGTATGTCTAAACGAATGGAATTATCCCCATCGTCATAAAAATTCGTTGTCGCTGTTAACCCTTTAAAGGACAATTGCAACGTATGTCAGAAATCGGCTTTACACGGATATGGACTAAGCGTTTTTTATGAAAGTTTGAAGTTAGGGCTTTTTCATGAGAAAAAACAATTAGATTTCATCTTCAGATAAATTAGCGTTTACAGTTAACCCTTTACCGGCCAATTGCAATACATAGCAAAAGTTGGGTTTATTAAAAAATGATTCTAGGGATTTTGATGAAAGTTTGGGGTTAAGTGTTTTCGGAATATTAGACTTACCACCATCTTCAGAATTATTTGCGCTGGCTGTTAACCCCTTATCGGCCAATGGCAACCAATGAAATAAATTGGGTTTATTCGGAAACTGATATAAGGATTTTGATGAAAATTTTGCGTTAAGTGCTTTTGAGTATGCTTAAACGAATGGAATTATCCCCATCGTCATAAAAATTCGTTGTCTGTGTTAACCCTTTAAAGGACAATTGCAACGTTTGTTACAAATCGGTTTTACACGGAAATGGACGAAGCAAATTTTATGAAAGTTCGATGTTAGGGCTTTTTCATGAGAAAAAAACAATTGGATTTCATCTTCAGATAAATTAACGTTTAAAGTTAATCCTTTACCGGCCAATCGCAATACATAGCAGAAGTTGGGTTTACTCAAAAATGATTCTAGGGATTTTGATGAAAGTTTGGGGTTAAGTGTTTTCGGAATATTAGACTTACCACCATCTTCAGAAAAATTTGCGTTGGCTGTTAACCCCTTATCGGCCAATGGCAACAAATGAAATAAATTGGGTTTATTCGGAAACTGATGTAAGGATATCATGAAAGTTTTGCGTTAAGTGATTTTGAGGATGCTTAAACGAATGGAATTATCCTCATTGTCATAAATATTCCTTTGCGTTGTTAATCCTTTAAAGGCAAAGCGCAACGTATGTCAGAAATTGTCTTTATACGGAAATGGAGAAAATGTTTTTTCTGAAAGGTTGCAGTTAGGGCTTTTTGAAGAGAAAAGACGATTGGAACTCTTCTTCAGACAAATTAGCGTTCATAGTTAACCCTTTACTGACCAACTGCAACACATAGCAGAAATTGAGTTTACCTGGAAATGGATATAGCGATTTTGATGAATATTTCTTACTAAGTTTTTTCGGGGACTACTAAAACGAATGGTATTCCCTCATCTTCAGAAAAAAAAAAAAAAAAAAAAAAAAAAAAAAAAAAAAACGTTCTCAATTAACCCTTTATCGGCCAGTTGCAACATATGGCAAAAATTAGGTCTACTTGTAAATAGATATAAGGATTATGATGAAAATTTAAGGTTACATAATTGGTTAGAATTATTTTATTCTTCAGAAAATTTCTTGTTCTCTGTTAAACCTTTAAAGGCCCATTGTGACGTTTGTCAGAAATACGGTTTACACAGAAATAGACATAGCGAATTGTATAAAAGGTTGGAGTTAGGAATTTTTGATGAGAAAAGGCTTTTGGAAATATCCTCATCTTTAGAAACAATCGCATTCGTTGTTAACTCTTTATCGACACATTACAACATACGGTAGAAATTGAGTTTATTCGGAAATGGGTAAAGCGGTTTTTATGAAAGTTTGGAGTTACGGCTTTTTGATGAGAAAAAATGATTGGACTTATCCTTTTCTTCAGAAAAAATCGCGTTCTCAATTAACATTTTATAGGCCAGTTGCAAATTATAGCCGAAGTTGGGTTTATTTAGAAATTTATATAGGGATTTTGATGATAGTTTGGGGTTAAAAACTTTCTGGGTGCTTAAAGAACTAGACATATCCTTATTTTCAGAAAAAAATTGTTCGCAGTTTACCATATATCGACCAGTTGCATCAAGTTTTAGAAATAGGCTTAATCGGAAATGGATATAGTGATTTCAAATAAAGTTTGTGGTTAATGTTTTTAGGGATGCAAAAACGTTTGGACTTATTCTCATCTTTTGAAAAAAGTGGAGTGATCAGTTAAACCTTTATCGACAAATTAAAACATATCGCCCAAATTCGGGTTACTCGGAAACGGATGTATCGATTTTGATGAAAGTTTGAAGTTAAGTGTTTTCGGAGGTGCAGACAGTTTCATTTATACAGAAAAATTAGCGTTCGCTGTCAAAATATATGGTAAAAAAGGATTCGTGTTCCAGTTAATGACTTCATTTGTTATTTTGTTTAAATTTAGTACGAGAGAATGTAATCGATTCAGGCAATATCTGTGTGTATCGAAATATTTGGTAAATAATGAGGCAGGTTAAGTCTATAACTGTATACTTATTGTGTATCTTGTTTTCTTTTTATTTATTTATATATATTTAATACGGTTTAATTTAATCAAAGTTCGCTGATATTTGTGCGTGTTGAAGTATTTGGTAAAGACGGAAGCAGTATCCAGTCCATGATTGAAGTTATAGATTTTTTTTAATGAAAATTCCTAAATTCAAATAAAAGTAGGTGATATTTTCAAATGCCTAACTAGTCGTTAATTTAGTCAAATAGCGATTGCAAGTTTTGTACTGGTAACGCTGCCGAAGGCAGCAGGAACCAGGAACAGTTGGCTAAAAGAATTAAAAAATGCATTTTCACCGTGTTCTGATCTATTCTGAAAGTTTCAAATGTCTAGCTAGTCGGGAAGTTAGTTAAATAAATTTTCTGTTGAATCATATAAACGCTGCCGAATACAGTAGGGACCTGAAACAGTTGACTAAAAGTATTTAAAAAAATGTATTGTTACCGTGTTCTGAGCTATCCCGAAAGTTTCAAATATCTAGCTAGTCGGGAAGTTGGTTAAATAAATTTTCTGTCGAATCATATAAACGCTGCCGAAGGCAGTAGGGACCTGAAGCAGTTGACTAAAAGTATTAAAAAAAAGTATTGTCACCGTGTTCTGAGCTATCCTGAAAGTTTCAAATGTCTAGCTAGTCGGGAAGTTAGTGAAAAACTGAATGCAAGCTTCGTACTGGTAACGCCGTCGAAGGCAGCAGGAACTCGAAGCAGTTGGTTCAAAATATTTTAAAAATGCATTTTCGCCGTGTTCTGAACTATTCTGAAAGTTTAAAATGTCTAGCTACTTGGGAAGTTAGTTAAATAAGTTTTCTGTTGAATCATATAAACGGGTAGTGACCTCAAACAGTTGACTAAAAGTATTAAAAAAATGTATTGTCACCGTGTTTTGAGCCAGCCTGAAAGTTTCAAATGTCTAGCTAGTCGGAAAGTTAGTGAAAAATCGATTGGAAGCTTTGTACTGATAACGCTGCCGAAGGCAGCAGGAACCCTAAACAGTTGGCTAAAGGTACTAAAAAAATGCATTTTCACCGCGTTCTGAACTATTCTGAAAGTTTCAAATGTCGGAAAGTTAGTTAAATAAATTTTCTGTCGAATCATATAAGCGTTGCCGAAGGCAGTGGGACCCGAAACAGTTGACTAAAATTATTAGAAAAATTTATTGCCACCGTGTTGTGAGCTGTCCTGAAAATTTCAAATATCTAGCTAGTCGGGAAGTTAGTTAAAAATCGATTGCAAGATTTGTACTGGACAAACAAACAAACAAACAAACAAGAATCGAAGTTAATAAAAGCATGGTAAAATATTACAGGGAGTTCAAGTATTTTCTCCCCTTGCTTAATTTTACGCTATTGCACTTCATATAATTTTAAACCATAAATCGTAATAATATATAATTTTTTGTCGTGTTCCTGTAAAAATCTATAAAGGCTATCTTTACCAAAATCTATACAATTCGTGCGACGGTAATGTATAACATGTGCATAAATTTTTAGTTTAATAGAATAAGGTGTTTAGATACTATCGCATTTTAAAACGTTTGGGCCCATAGACCATAATGACAATTTTTCTTTCTGTCCTTGTAAAAAGAAAAAAAAAACTATACATGCTAGATTTATCAAAATCTATACACTTTGTGCGAGGGTTTAACATGTATAAAAGTTTTTTAACTCAAACGAATAAGGCGTTTAAATGCCATCGCATTTTATTTTATTTGGATCCATAGACAATAATGATAAAGAATTTTTTGTTGTGTCCCTGTGAAAAACTATAAATGCTAGATACATCAAAATCTATACACTTTGTGCGACGGACATTTATAACACGCGTATTAGCTCAAAAGAAAATGGTGTATAGACGCTATCGCAGTTTGAAAAACTTGGCCCTATAGGCTATAACGATAAAGAATATTTCTTTTTTGTGCCTATAAAAAGTACTTTTAAGTGCTAGATTCATCAAAATCAACAGTGATCGTGCTATGGTGCCACACAATATACTTACTACATTTCAACTTATTTGAACAGAGGATTTAGGCGCTATCGTATTCACTCACACACATACACCCATTCATAATCGAAAACTAGTAAAAATGAATTCAGTGTAATTCAAAAGTATAGAAATCCCATTATCTCAAAGGTCGGATTTTTTGTCACGATTACAATACTTCCTTTACATACGTATGTTCGGAAAGTAAAAATCTGATCTCTCAGCTATGAAGTTCTGTCCAACTCAAAGAAATAATTTATTCTGTAATAATATTATATTATTTTAATTGGTTAATTTATATTTCCAACACTATTAATAATAAATAATCTTTAAGAAAAAAAGAGAGTTAATAATAATATAATAATTAATTATAGTCTATATTCTTTCTTTATTTTCTATATACTTTCTATAGTCGCTATTAATAATAGCGACTATAGAAATTAGAAATCACAATTCTTCTAAAGAAAATTACGAAAACATTATTTTATATAGTACGGAAAGTGATAAATTAAAAAAATAAATAAATGTTAAACTAAATTTTTAAATTGCAGGCAATTCTTCAATGTGCTCTTGTATTTCAATTTACACACATGTGTAATATTATAATACAATTTATTTCAGAATTAAATTCCATTTTATTTCAGCTGAAAAAAAAATACATTGTTGAAATAATTAAAATTATATGAAAGTGAATTAAAACTTTTTTTTTCTTAATATCGTCTGCAATAAAATTCAAAATTGATTGTTGTGAATGCTACTTGTAAATACAGTTTGTAATCGTTATATGGCCCCCAAACTTGATCTTCGGTCGTTTTTCTGGAATATCTCGAGAACTATTTGGCCCAATGAGCTGCAAATTTGCATATGCATATTTTAATGTGCTAGAAATCGATATCTGCTAAAAAATTTATAGGTCACAATACATAATTTTTTAAAATATTAATTTAATAATTTTTATTCTATAGATAAAAAATAGTAAAATTTTAATGAAACTCATAAATATGTTTGGAAAACCTGTTATTAACATCATAAAAAAAACCAGGTAAAAAAAAAAAAAATAAAAATGTAGGAGATATGAATATAATTGTGTAATCAGACTTTAACATTAGAAGCTCGAAATTTTAGACGTGTATAACTCCTAAACTTATTCACCATATGACTTCCAAATTTATATCTGGGGATGAAACTGACTGTAGAATCGATATCCGAAATCAAAATTATATGTTACCATTGAAAAAATTAAAGTTTGACACGATTTCAATATGGAGGCGACCCCTTAAGCTATTTTTTTCCAATTAGCTTAAAAGAGAACAAAATTCCCTGACGAATGGTACCTTCGGTGTCTTTCTGCAACAATTTACTGATGAGATAGGTGGGGGTGTTTCGTTTTTTTTTTTGACCGACTGTACATCACAGCTGTTTTCTCTTTTTTTCTTAGTATGCCTAGCGTTGGTTATTTTCATGCTAGAGGTACCGTTCCAACGCTATTTATGGTTTTTTGCTATGGATATTCCATTTCATAATAAAAGGTAGGTGTTGCCATTTAAAATTTTCGAATTTTTCTCACTGTTACCGTAACTGCTAGAGTTTAACTGATGTTTTTTTATATAATTCTTGAGCGCATACCTCAAAATACCTTCCACCAAATTTTTATTCAGTTTCTCGGAACGGTATGGTAGCTATGGTCTCATCTATCGGGGTAGTTTTTTTCTAATCACCCTGTATATATATATATTGATGTTTAAAAGGACCTACTTAAAAATATATTAATGATGGATACTGTAGTACCTTTTAAAGGAGAACTATTAAAAATAAAAATAATAACTTTTTTTCCCCCAATTTTTTACACTGATATGCAGTTTTTTTATTTTTTATTTTTTCAAACTCCATCACTAATAATTTTAAGTAAGTTCTATTAAATATCTAAAAATATTATCAAGTAATGTCTTAAATATTTGTAGACAAAGATAGATAATCTGTTTGAAAATCATGAATTTAAGAATAAATGCAAACTGAAAAAAATAAAGATTTCAAATCTGCTAAAATCTGCCCTAAGAATAGTTTCCTGAATATATATTTTATTGAACAAACCTAATATAATTTAATTTACAAATATTAAATTGAAATTTAAGCTTTTACATGAAACCTTCTGTGGTGCCATGTTAAAAGGGCCAAGCCCCCTTAAAAGCCAAATCTCAAAAAGTCTTTAAGAATTTTCTTGAAAGTTGTTACTTAAACACCATTTTGGATAACCTTTCGATTGTATTAATAGGTTATTACAGGATAATTATTAGCACCGTTATTACATAGGTCAGTATTAGATCTCAGAAATTGGTATTTTAAAGAATGGAGATATCGATTTTTTTTAACTTACTATGTAGCAGTGTTGCCAGATTGGGGACTTTTCTCATTCAACTGTCACCAATTTTTGAGAAAATATATTTGATATACATAACGATTAACCTTCGAAGATATTAGGCTACCGTTACAATTGAAATTTATAGGTGGATATTGCATAAAAATATTCCCCAATCTGGCAACACTAATATGTAAGTCTGTTTATATGTCTTTAAAAGATGTATCAGCATTCTGTTAAAAAAAAAAAAAAAAAAAAAAAAAAAAAAATTATGTCTCTGACCGCTTTATCTGCAAAAAGTGCATATAATGCGCGCAATAGTGGGTTATGGGATTCGTATGGTTGTTATACACCAGGTTATTAATTATACGATGATATACATAAAGACACATTTGTTTGGCTCTGTATGTATGTATTGCATTTGAAAAACAGTCTAATGAATGAACTATTAGCCAAATGGGCTCAATGCTAATATATTTAAAGAAAAAGATTACTTTTATAATAAAATAAATCCAATGTGTACTGTTGCCTTCATTTGCATTTATTAATTCTAATAATAAAATTGCGAATATTTTACTAATATAAAAATGAAAAATGAAAATATTAGAGAAAAGTGTGATATTTCATTTTGAATAAACTATGCATTTGTAAAAGAAACCTTTTATTATTTTGTTATAAATATTTCATCACTTGCTATTTATAGTCTGGAGAACAAAATCTTACAACAGGCATTATCATTTACACGTGATTGATAGCTCAGATAAAGCAATAATAATCTACTTTGGCTTCCCATATTTCATGATACTGCTGCCAAAATTTTCGAGTTTATGACAGAGAATCTCGGTGATAAGATATAAATATACGGGAATAGGTTTTATATAACACCGTTCATTGTCATATCTATCATTTAGATTGTGGTGTGAGTGACTGCAAGAATAAATAAAACAGTTGCTGCATGACAAAGAATTCAACTTAAACGGTTAAATTTAATCAGTTATTTTAAAAAACAGTTTTATAGTTTTCCTTTCTTTTTTATATATTTATTTCGTTTTATTTATTTCATTTATTTATTTTTAATAACAAAAGGATCACGGTTTCTCTATAGAAACAATTTGTTATTTTGATCTTCCTTTTATTTCGTCGAATCTTTTAATTGATTACATGGGTTTTGAAGGCTAAAATTAGCATATTTTCTCTGTATATGAATTTTTAATGTAATAAAAAAATATTAAACATTTTAAGCGTATAAAAACACATTATTTAAATAACATTTTATAATATTTTTATTAAAAATTTTTGAAATTCTGCAAGTGAAAAGAGGTGAGCAGGATTTATTAAAAACTACTTTAACGCTCATATTGAAATTTTGCACACTTTTTGAATAAAATAATATTTAATATATAAAAGAATACAGTGAGAATATATATATATATATATATATATATATTTAGCCTTCTAAGCCCATGTGACCCCTTAAGTATTTTACATTTTGCAATGCACAGCTCCATATATTGTTTTAAATATTACATTAGCTACGTAAAATAAATTTACGATTTTTGTTTGTCAGTCCAACTAATCGTTGTAAATTGGACTGTAATATACATATTTAACTATATTTTAAGTATACTCCTCATTGAATTCAAGAAAGAATTTTTACAATAGTTCGCTCTATTAAGAGGTTGAAAAGTTAGAGAGAGCGTATTGAATATATCGCCTTTTTAAAACTTCATTAAGGTTTTAACAAAAAATTGAACGTGATAGTAAATATTTGAAATACTAGTAGAAACATGACATACATCGTAAAGGAGTGCGCTAACATTCATACAATAAACTTATTAAGTCTATAAATAGGGTATACCACTTTTAGAACATTTAGAAGAGTTAGAAAAATTACCATATTACTAAACACTGATTTGAGGACAAATTAATGCCTCCGAATCGGAGGAAATTTCGAGGACACTGAAAACTTACTTTTTGGAATTTTCCCAGACCAACACATATATATTCATTACATAAATAATAATCTCTTATTTATATATTACAAAATGCACTAATACACACTTTTATATTTGTTGAACCTAATGAATAATTCATAACCGTTGATCCCCAAATGAATATTTATAATATCAAAGCATGAAATAAAACAGTTAAATCTATAGAACACATTTACATCATATTTATTGTTATGATCGGACGGGATTAAAAATTAGAGCATTTTAATTTTTGCTTTTAAATTTCCATTTCCAGAAATTATTCCCTATGTACAAAGGGCATTCCATAAAAACTGAGAGTAAAATCATAAAAAAATCAAGAAATATATTTAGAGCAAAACATACATCATTCTTTTTCAAAATACCTTCCGTCAGATGATATGCAACGGTCCCATCGTTCACCCCAATTTTCAAAACAAGTAGAGAAGCCCTTTTCTGGAAGCTGCTTCAAAGAGCCCTCCACTGCTGAAATAACTTCATAATATATATTAAATTTTCTGCCACGGAGCTTCTCCTTCAACGTCGAAAACAGCCAGAAATCGCATGGTGCGAGATCTGGACTGTAAGAGGGATGTGGCATGATTTTAATATTGCATTTGCTAAGATATAGCTGAACAGAAGTAGCAACATGCAGGCGAGCATTATTGTGATGTAATGTTCAATTCCCTACCAGTTCATGACGCTTTCTCGATATGTGTTGCCGCAAAATTTTCAAAACTGAAACATAATATTCACCATTCACAGTAGTTTTTGGAGGCACAGCATGATAATAGATCACACCTTTATGATCAAAGAAAATAATCATCATGACCTTTCCAGCAGATTTGGTTTGTCGGATTTTTTTTCGGAGGCGGAGAATCAGTTTGTTTCCATACACTTGTTGCGGACTTGGTAAGGGGATCATTCTGAAACATCTGTTTCCATTCACAACATTGGTGAATTCTTGTTTTCATTTGTTCTTCAGTAAGGTGATGAGGGACTCATCTGGAACAAACATAGCGAAGCTGTAAATTGTTGCGTAGAATGCGAACGATTGACATTTTCGAAATGTTTGTTGATGCCGCTATCTCCTCACATGTCCCCTGTGGCAGAAATTTATTATGCTTTCTGCGACAAGCTTCATCAACACTAAAATCTTTCTGCAGGTATAGTTTGTGAAGTTAACATTTATGAATTCAAAATGAATTATTTTTAAATAGTAAATAATATTCAGTATAACCAATGTATTTAAATTTTAACTAGGCACAAATGAACATATCTGCACTATTGCAAGAAATGACTCTCTTTTTTTTTTTTTTTTTTTTTTTAAGAAAGGTGAAAATAAATCTATTGATCTTAATTGCTTCAGATTTTTTGTTCACATTAATATATACAATACTGTTTATAAAATATTCAATGAATTCAAATCATAAAATGCCGTAACGCATCAAAAATAATCTGCAAACTTTTTTAAGGCATTTAAATCATGAAATGTCTAACTTAAACAAATGTTACAAATACTTTTAAAATGTCATTACTTTTTTTGTATTAAATATATATATTTAAATACACAAATGCACTTATTTCATAAGGTGAAAACAAAACAACATAAAATATTATACAGAACTCAAAATTAAAATACAAAAAAGTAAAAGTAAAAATTAATATAGAATACTGAATATTATAATGCAATATAAATAATTTACACCATTTAGAGTTTTTTAGATTATTAGAAAGATGCAAGATAATATTCTAATACACAAGATTCATTTTTATATTATATACAAATAGCATAAATATATGTATTTGAAATCTAAAAAATGTGATTTGACATTAAAGAATTCAGAATGTATAATTATACCATCATTTAAATACATAAAGTAAAACAAAATACAAGATATAAGTAACACAATTATAGATAAAGCATAGTCGAAATACTTTCATAAAGATTGAGGCAAGTGAAACAAATAATTTTTAAGGAAATGTTGAAATTATAAATATAACAGATTTCATATATAATATCGATAATAGAAAATAATGATTACAGATGAATGAAATAAATAGAAAAATATATTCAACAAAACTTTTGGTTTGACTTTTACTCAAAACAACTCTTTAATTTGTAATATTTCAATAAAAAAAAAATAAATAAATAAACATTTTTTAAAGATTCAAATATTTAAAAAATTAAATGAACAAGCTGTAGAAACTAATGACAAGAGTATTTTTGTAAAAAAAAAGAAAAAAATTAATAATTTTTTTAACGACTTCATATGCTTAAACAACAAAATTTAAAGCTAAGAGAATTTTAATCACAATTAAAATAATTAATGATTAGTAAAGAAAAAAAATTAGAAAAGCTATCAATTTTATAACTTAAGATACCCATTAATATTTATTGCTAAGATCTTTTACGACATATAAAATGCTAAAAAACAATAAAGTATTTTTAAGATTAATTTGTTAATTTTCTATTTTTTGAAGCAAGGTTTGAAGTTTCATTTTTGTTTTTTGCGTATAACTACAGAAGTTACAAATTTCCCCATAGTCTTATTTCTGTATATATTTGTGAAAAGTATTGCATAGTTTGAACCAAACATAAAAATTAATGCAGCTTTTAAAAATTCACGTGTATTTACAGTCGGTAACAAAAGTGTCTAAACACTAGCAAAAACTCCAACAGGATGCGACAAGGATTTATTTAACAAAACCGTATGAAGTGTGCTTTTTTTACATAGGAATTTTTGCTAGTGTTCGGACACTTTTGTTACCGACTGCAATACCATGCACGTATACATGCTTCGCATACATTAAAGAAAAATAAATCACTATGTACAACTAATTTGTCGGGCGTAAATCTGAAAATGTATGAAAATCGGTACAGCAGCAAATACGCACTTATTAAAAAAAAAAAAAAAAAAAAAAAATCACTGGATGCAGCTATTTTGTTATGCATGAATCTGAAAATGCATGAAATATGAAAATCGGAAAATGGTCGCAAAGCCACAATCTTTCGAAAAAACATGTTTTTGTAATACAATAAATACACACGACACGAGCGGCAGGCGCGGCGCAAGAACAAAGTTTGGAGACACAAATGTCAGTGTTGGGCATAATTGATTAAAAAGTAATTGAATTGCAATTGAATTACAATTAAATTACAATTATTTTACTGTCAATCGATTAACAAGTAATTGATTACAAATAAATTGAATTACTTATCCAATTTATTTGTAATCAATTACTAATCGATTGACAGTAAACTAATTATAATTTAATTGTAATTCAGTTGTAATTCAATTACTTTTTAATCAATTATGCCCAACACTGACGAAAATGAAGTTCCAATGTGAAGAGGTTACCAGTGAAAAATGTCGATACACGGAATCATATCACCGCATCACGAATCGCTAATGCATGCCGTATCAAAGCTAACCCAAGTGATTTACACCCGCTCTATATCCTCTCCTTATTCAGGATTGAGGGTATCGTATTTGCAGAAACGAAAATTTGTTCTGCAAAACAGTTTATAAACCATTCTTTGGGTTTCTCTCTCTCTCTCTCTCTCTCTCTCTCTCTCTCTTTTTTTTTTTCTTTTTAACACAATGGCAAAATTTATTTGACTTAAGTAAAATCTTTCTGCAAGAACATTTCTGTTTCTGCGACATTGTCGCCGTGTCGCCGTGTTTCTGCCACGGGGCACATGTCATTCACCGATTTTCTTGAAGGATTACCCACACAGAATTAACATTTCGATCATTCACAACACTTTTTGGTCGCCCAGGCCTAGGAGCCAGGTCTGCAAACAAACGGCCTTTTTTGAAATCACCATGCCATCTAAAAATCGTAGACTCACCAAAACATTTGTCTTTGTAAGCTTCTTTCATTAACTTAACTGTTTCTGGAGCTATTTTGCCCAAACGATAGCAAAATTTTATGGCACAACGCATTTCGTTTTTTAACTATGAATCACTCATCTCCATTTCTGTAGGGCAAATAAAACAGTTCTTTAAACAAGCACGGAAATAGGAAAATAAAATCGTCTGCTTCGTTTAGAATTTTGTATAAACGTACAGTTAACAGTTTGAAAAAATCGCCTGCACTAACAAAAAATATTTTTTACATTTTATAACAATGCAATTCGTGTAATTGCTTTTTCTCATAAAATTTTATGAAACATATATTTGTCTTCACTTCAAACAATTTCAGAAACATGAGAATCCATATGTTGTTAAACAGCACATGATTACACCATCATGTAACATTTTTTTTTTTTTTTTTTTTTTGGCCACAGTTTTGTTGATTCCCACACTTGATCAAAATAATTTCTATACAATGCCTGTTTTCCACTATAATGTTTCGGTTATATTTAATGTTATTAGAGTATAAATATAAAATAATTTTATATTTTTAAGTGAATTTTGATTTTTTTTGTGTTATAATTCAAGTATTTGTAAATTAAAATTATTGAACTAGAACAAATTACCTATAATGTATGAATACGTTTGTTAACGTGAACTTGTCGAATGATTTTTTTTATCTACCTAATAAAGTTAATTTGACAACTGTATGAGTGCAACTATGAAAATGTACAAAGTGGTGAATATGAAGTTGAAATACATTGCATTATTACAAATTTACTTTAAATTGATTATTAAAGCTTAAGTTCCACGCGTAGATATTTACCTCAATAAGTATTAATATATATATATATAATCACACAAACATTTGATCTATTATAGATTTATACAATTATTTTATTTTTTAATAATGTTATTATTATTTTTTTTTTCGGCATTGTCTTTTAAACAATCAAGCAAGAAAAGAAAAAAAAAAAAAAACAGAACTTTATTATGCATAATATTTATTAAAAAAAAAAAAAAAAAAAAAAAAAAAAAAAATTCTTGAAAATTGGTAATTAAATATCCCTTTTATAAAGAAATTCATATTTTAAAGTATTTGAATGCAAATTTGATAGTATGAAATTTGGATAAAATTTTATCATGAAATTTATATTTAATATGTTTCAATTATGTTTATTTACACATATGAATTTATGCATTGAAAAATTAAAAGAACTAACTGAAACAATCTTATTGGAAATATTTACTTTATCTATTAATGATATGCTTATAATTATGAGTCATCTAACTTGGATGTAATACTCCGGAGATGCACAATAAGAAAATTAAAACATAAAGGTTTAAATTGTTGTATATAAATAGAAATTTACATTTAATTTTCTATCATATAATTAAAAGTAGTTGCCATAGATAAAATCTTTTCCCTTTACCATTCGGTGTATGGTCTCATAAATTAGTAGTGTAGTGCATACTATAGCCAGAGAAATAAATTTGACGGATCACTTGATATGAAGACAGGATAAAATACCATATCTAATAGGATACCCAACTTTCAGTTCAATATATGTAACTTATCCAAATATGATAATGTATTTTATTACTGGAAAACAAGCTTTATTAGAAAAAAAAAAAATGTGTTGAATATAATTCCAGCGATCTGTTTGACAGTTTAGGTTTCATGCAATTCCATTCTATTTCCAATGCCGTGAGGTTTGTGTTGATGCAGACCCCATCTTAATTCAATGATTAAGTTAGTTAACTTAACTACGTAAGTATTAGATATGAAATTAGCACAGAGACTCTAGTATATGAAATTAAAACTAAAACTTTATTTAGCTAGAATAATGGAAGGATGATACGTAGCTGAGTCATCGGATTTAAATTCTTTATCAAATAAATGTATAATTACTAATTAAAATAATTTGAAACGTCTCACCCTAGAATAGCTGAAGTTTAGACGGATGCACTCCTTTACGTAGATACAGTGACTTTCCAACGGATTCGTGGATTCCCGGCCGAATTAGTTTCCATTCACAACTTCTCTCACTGAAGCATAACAGCACTCGTCAAACTGCTTAACTTAAGCACCACTTAATCTCAACTACTGAAATATAACTTTCAACACATTCTACTACTTAGCCGTTGTCTTAGACAAACGTCGGACAAGAGTCCACTACTCCACACTTTTTTTACGAAAACCATCTCCATCTTATACTACTTTCTACCAACTTCCTTTCTTTTCATTTCAATCAAACTTTCAAAATCGCTTCCAATTCATCTACATCTCAGAAATTAATTCCTCCGTTGCAGCACCATGTCGACACAAAACTAATCCCACCTAAACTTTCGCCGAGTCTCTGGCGTCAAAGCGATTTAACCATCCCAAAATAATACTTTGCTGGATAAAGCTTAATTTCAAACAAACTATGGTGACCTTCTACAGTCTCAACCTCACAATGCAACTCGTAATGCAAACTCATATGAAATAAAGCTCTATTTTGCTGTATTAAGAAAATCTTAAGCTTTGAATAACCTATAAAATTTTTAAGGTAGACTACTATTTTTAATCAATGATGTTAAATTCAGTATTATAAAAGATATTTTAAATGGTTTTACATATTTGCGATGAAAATATCCCTCAAAATGGATGTTTATGCAAAATTTTGCCCAATTCTGCCATATTAAGAATTTTCCTAGTTTCAAACAAGTTTTTAAATTTCAATTTTCTTAATGATATTCATGCGAACATCGTAACTGATATTTAAAGCTGTTCTGACATTTTTATGGTAGAAATACATGTTTTAATGAAGGTTTATCGAAAATTTTCCCTATTCTTCCATCTTAAAGAAATCTTATATTTCGTATAACTTAAGAAGTTTTAAATTGGAATATTTCAAACCAATAGGTGTTCTTAACAGTTTAATACATAATGTTTCAAAACTAGTTCTACATGACTTCTATCCATTATTCTAGAGATATTCTGTATATAGTTTAACAAACTAACAAACTATCTCACTAATAGATACCCAACAGACGGCAACATATCAATTTTGTAAATTTCAATTTTCTCACACCTCAACACTTTTTAAAAAAGTAAAAAAAAAAAAAAAAAAAAAAATCAATGTAGAAAATTTTCACAAACACCTATGTTATGCTATGGTTATACTTTCAAATGTTAATTTAAAAGCAGATTTTTACTTAAGAATTACAAAGAATTTACAAAGAATTTTGAAATAAATATTCATTTATGATTTACGAACATCGTAAAAGAATACAGCGTACAGAAAAATAACTCTTAAAAACCTTATACTATACAGGGTTTGTCCGGAAAGTAATAGGACTGATTTTTTCCGCCGCGACTGTACTTCGGAGCGTGCGCGCACTGACTGGATCCGGTAGAGGGCGTTCTTAGCTAACGAACGAGCGGCTGGTCAGTTATCTCCGAGCACCTGGAGAGTCAGGACAGCCTTTTTCGCGCGACGTGTTTCTGTGAGTGGTGCAAGCCGAAAATGCGTTCGTTAGAGCAGAGGTACGAGATTAAATTCTGTGTGAAACTCGGTAAATCTGCGACAGAGACGTTTCATATGATCAAGCAGGCTTACCCAGATGATGCTTTAGCAAGAAGTGGTGTGTTTCGGTGGCACAAGGCCTTTTCGGAGGGCCGGGAAGAGGTCGCCGATGAAGACCGTGCTGGAAGACCTTCGACTTCGACAAACACCGACAATGGGACTCGTGTGCGCAAAGTTTTGAACTCAGACCGTCGACTAAATATTCGTTTAATTGCCCAGATGTTAAATTTACCAAAATCTGTGGTTCATGACATTGTGATGGAGCATTTGAACATGCGCAAGGTGTGCGCGAAGATGGTCCCAAAAGTGCTCACTGAGGACCAGAGATTGCGGCGAGTGGAAGTGTGCCAAGAAAATTTGAACATGTGTGAAAGTTACCCCCAATTTTTGAATAACGTAATCACAGGTGACGAGTCATGGATCTTTGAGTATGATCCCGAGACAAAGAGGCAATCTTTCGAATGGCACACGCCGGCGTCCCCTCGCACAAAAAAGTGAAGAATGAGCAAATCCAAAGTGAAAACGATGCTCATTGACTTTTTTGACATCAAAGGCATCGTCCACCATGAATTTGTTCCTCCTGGACAAACCGTCAACGCCAAGTTTTACGTGGAAGTGCTCAAGAGACTCAAAAGAAGGGTCAATCGGGTCCGACAAGACACCGCAGCCGACTGGAAGCTGCACCAGGACAACGCCCCGGCTCACACCGCCTTTCTTGT
The DNA here is from genome assembly GCA_963930645.1 of Salticus scenicus. Lineage (NCBI taxonomy): Eukaryota > Metazoa > Arthropoda > Arachnida > Araneae > Salticidae > Salticus > Salticus scenicus. The sequence continues at coordinate 169,536,134 of OZ005650.1, read as the reverse complement.
GAACAGCTACCTGACCAAGGCCGGCCTCCCAACGCTTCCGCAGCCGCCCTACAGCCCAGATGTGCCCCCCCCCGGACTTCTTTTTGTTTCCTCGCCTGAAAAGGCCGATGGAAGGCAAGCATTTTGAGACGACAGAGGGGATCCAAGCAGCTTGCTCTCAAGGCTATTCCGGAGAATGCCTTCCGTGACGCCTTCAATGCTTGGAAATCGCGCTGGCAGCGCTGCATCGAAGCAGAAGGAGCCTATTTTGAAAGTTTTTAAAGAATTGTAACGATTGGCTCAGTAAATTTTTTTAAATCGACTCAGTCCTATTACTTTCCGGTCAAACCCTGTATATCTCGGGAATTTATCTTGTTATTATGCATGTTTAAAAAGAGATTATTTATAGTTTTAAAAAAGTTGAAGGAAAACAAAAAAGTGAAATATATATATATATATATATATATATATATATATATATATATATATATATATATATATATATATATATAGATAGATAGATACATATTTAATTCTTCAAAGGTTATAGATTTCTTTATATTATATTATATCTTCAACACAAAAATTTCTTTCAGTTTCTTTTTTAAAATTTATATATATATATTGCTTTTCCCAAAGCTTACTTAATACATATATATATATATATATATATATATATATATAAATATATGAATTTATTAGTTCAAAATTAATTATTTATATTAACATAATACAAAATCGGATAGTAAATTACTTTAAAAACACACTGCTCCTTTTACGATAATATGTCTTTCGTATAAAATTTATGTGGAAAATGAAAAGCCGTTTGTAAATAAAAATTTAGTGGCCTGCGTAGTACTAATTAAGTCATGGTATATTTTAAATTTTGCTATATGGATATTAAACAGTTTTTCTAATAATGACCTATATTTTATTTTATAAGTTATACATATGCAGACGGTAAATTCCAATTAATCTCCACAAGAACGAAAACCTACAGGGTGATCAATATAAAGGAGTACCCATTTTTTTCTTATTACCCTTAAATATGACGGATGTGGCAACTATTCTAACACTGAACTATAATTCTTTGAACCTTGTTTAAGTGTGGGAGACAATTTCCAACACTGTTGGACAGTTACAAATTTTTTTGTGAGGTAAAGCAGAAGTGGAGAAGCGCAATGTTATATATTCTTGTAATAATTTTATTTACGGAAAACAAAATTTAATTCATTTTTTTTTACATCATCATTACTGCATTGCATTTACATTATCCTTATCATTTTTTGATCATTTCATATTCTTTTCCAGATATGTCCTGCAAACATTGATGAATTAAAAGATATCATAATTGAATAAATCTCGTCAATAACACCAACAATGCTGCTAAGTGTGTCAAAAAACTTTGTTCGACGTGTTCATGTCTCATTCAAAATGGGGGCGAATTTTCAATGTTTTCTGTAAGGAATGATAATGTAAAGAATTTGAATTAAATTATGTTTTTCAAAAATAAAATTATTACAGGATTAAATAACACAGTGCGACTCCATTTCTGCTTTACCTCACAAATAAAGTTTTAACAGTCCAACAGCGTTAGAGATTGTGTCCCACACCTAAGCAAGCATCAAACAATTATATTGCAGTGTTAGAATAGTTGCCACATCCGTCTGATTTAAGGGTAATAAGAAAAAGCAACGGACACCCTTTTAAACTGATCAGTCTCTACATCTCGCACAGATTTTAACTTGGTTATGACATAACACAAAAAAGATTTACAATCATCGTGAAATAATCTATATCTCATCACCTCTTATTTTCTCACAGAGAAATAAAGTGACAGTTGTCATGCATTATTTATTGTAAGAGAAAATTCTATAGCATTTATACAGACAATTTCAGCATATCGCAATAATAATTAATCTTGAATTTATATTTTTTATTATATAAAATTATTAATCCTCTAACGCCCTTCGAAAACAGTAAAATTGTAATGTTTTTTTTTACCACACAGCTTTTTGAATATATATATATATATAAAATACTTACTTCAACTTGAGATTAAAAATGTAATTACGTGCATGACTATAATACTTACGGCTAATATTTAAGATCTTAAAATATCAAAATCAGTCTAAAAATGTATATTTATAAAATTTTTAATTATACGTGCATTGTGAAAAAAAAAGAACTGTTCAGTGACTGGATATATCCGTCAGGGGCGGTCGAATGATTACCGTAATTTCTGGTAGATACCCCGCAGGTTATATAATCCAACTCTGCACCAGAAATTTTAACAGATAAATAAATTTATATTTGCACGAGCTCTTCCTTCGAAAAAGTATAGATTTCTTTATTGAATAAAATTTCTGGTGGAGGAATGACACATCTTACCTGCGGGTTATCTACCAGAAACTACGGTAATATAAATTGGTTGCATTTGTATGTGCAATTGTATATAGTTTGATGTACCTAGTAATACTCTAACAAAAACCATTTATTTGTGAATGCATTCACAAAATTTAATTACCTAGACATTTTTTTATATAAATTTTATACAAAATTAACAAGATTTTATAATTTTTTTTTAGAAAACATAGACTCACTGTATAATTAATAATAAAATTATGAAATAGATTAAAATCTCATAACCTGTAATCTTAATTAATTGATGTTAATTTATAAATTACAGCGACTGATATTTAATAATGAATAAAACTTAACAATATTTTTTGATCACATAAAATTTAAATACATAAAATTCCCTTCAGTAGGAATAATATTTACTCTATTTTAAAGTAAAATAGATATTGAAGAAACTTAGATAGTTTCAAATATTTGATTTTTAGACATAGATAATTTATGCTATAATAACATATTCTCGTAAAACATAATCACGATCAGAATACATCTGGTTATCTTCAGTTCCTCTAATCAATAGATTTGAATTTCAATACTGAAGATAAAGTTATCACTTTTAAATTGACATGCACCCTTTAAACTTCCGATTCATTTAATAAATGGAAGAATATCTAATCCTGAGAATATTTATCTTTGTAAACTGAAGAGAACAGACATGACATAGGTATATCTGAAATATTCAAATGATAATTTGAGGCAATATATTCAATGTGATGTACATTTCTTCGTAAAAGTTAAAAACGAAAAATAACAAATAATTTTTTTGTATTTTTGACAAACATTGTTGCCACTTATGTTTAACTGTTGTTTTGTATATATATATATATATATAGAGAGAGAGAGAGAGAGAGAGAGAGAGGGAGAGAGAGAGAGAGAGAGCAGTATTTATGAAACTATTAGAAGATGAAATTTAATTTGTATTTGAAGGAATTATTTTTTATAAAGTAATTTATGAGGGCAGTTAGATTTTTACGCAGGCAAGACTAAAAATTGCAAGTTATATTATGTTCTCAAAATTGGAAAATCTCGCGTCGAAAAAGGTTCTACATGTCAATATGCTTTTTAGCAAAAACTGTAAAAATAATCATGCCATAATGTGTAAAAAATGCTTCTTGCTATTAAAATTTAAACTGAAAAATAAATTACCTAGTTATTAAGCGTTCGCTTTGTGCACTTCTTGGTTTTTCATTGTTAAATTATTGTTTTGGTTAAACACTATTTAACCAATTTTTAGGTAACATTATGTAGTTTTTAACACGCTTTTATTAGCTTCACCTGTATGTATGTCTGTATGTATGTTTGTAACCACTCTGGGAGGAAATAAAAAATCTATATTGTAAAAAAAGGCTTTCCTTACGGAAACGCTGTGGCTGTGCGGTAAAGTTCCGGTCTACGAACCTAAAGCTCTAACGTTCGAGCCCACTCAGGGGAGATTTTTAAAAAAGGTTTTTTGTTTAATTCTGAATTATTTATTTCTCATTCCTTCATTATGTTATTTATTCAGTCAATATTACGTAATTTCTAGACTTTTTAACACGTTTTTATTTTAACATGGTTTTATTAACTTGATATGATGTAACTATTATATATGTAACGGAATATTGCAATTCAATTTTCAACCACTTCTGCTCATTCGATTGACCTGAAATTTTGCACACGACTTCATAGTCGATGACAATACTACATACAAGTGTTTGCAGGCTCCTATCCCATCAGGGGCATGTTCTAGGAGCAATAAAAAAAATCTATATATATATATAAAACTCTATCGTATGTGGCACAGGCTTTGACTGTATTTGCATAACGTTTAGTGGCAACAATTAATCAATTATTATTATTATTATTATTATTTTTATTAAAGATGTAAATATTATGGTGTGCCACTCACACGATTTTTATTTATTCTGCATTTTAATACTATAAAGATAGATATTTTGTGTCTTTTAGTTCACATTTAAATAAAAGCGTTGTGAGGTCGAGACTATAGACCATCACCAAAGTTGGGACTGTCAAGTCACTTCGTCGCCAGAGACTCGGCGAAAGTCTTGGTCGGATGAGTTTTATGTCGACATGGTGCTGCAATGAAGGAATTAGACAGTGAGAGGTAGATGAATTAGAGGTGATTTTAAAAGGTTTTGATTGAAATGAAGAGAAAGGAAGTTGTAGAATGTAGTATAAGATGGAGATTGTTTTGGTGGATGTCTATTATAATGAATTGGTAGCTGCTTAGTGTGAGAGAAGGTGGAGTAAAGAGTAATGTTGGTTGTGATAGTTTTATGCGTATGTTAAGTGATGTAGAGAGGTGTAGTGTTGTAGCGTACGGTAAGAAAATAATCTGTCGCGCCTCGGGAATCCAGCCGACGATTCTGGAGTGAGAAAAGTTAGCGGTAACAGAGAGCAGTCATCGACAAGATCAGTATTGGTGAGATAAGTTACCTTTTACTTTATGTTTTGTTGAAGTTATTTCCTGGGGTATATTGAGAGTTAAAATTGAGTTAGCCCAACACCCACCTTGATATTGAATGTTAAATAAACTTTGTTATTTTATATTTAGAACCTTGTCTCGAGCTCTTCTTATTATCTAATTAAGTAATTAAGTTAATCTTTCAGATTAAGATTGAGGATTTGAGATCATGGCAGACTCGAATTCCTCAGAGCGTGTTCTTTAATTTTTTAAAAGTATAATTTTATTTATCAACAGTTTTACTGAAGAAATATGTATCTATGTTGCCTAATCTTTTTAAAGAAAATAGAATGATATCATTTAAAGACACGTGCTTACATTCGGATCCAAATAAAACGGAACTAATATATTCGGTATTTCTATGTAAAATCTCGGATATTCAACCCAACTTTTTTTAGACAAACAAAATGCATTGTACCATGCTAATTTACTACCTATATAATAGAAAATGTTTCTCCCGAATGTTATTCTTCAATGTTTAATCAGGTGAACATATCATCTGAAGGTGATATTTTGTAATAGCGAAAAGCTTTGCGATATTATATTTTATTCATTGTATATCTTGAAATGTAATGTTTTATATTCTGCTTTTATATAAAGACATTTTTAAATTTTGCTTGCGTTAAAGTTCTTTTTTTTTTTTTTTTTTTTTTTTTTTTAATCTGAATTAACATTGTTTCCATAATGGGAAGGAACTATTTTCACTCCAACTGCGTGCGAGCTCATTAAAATTTTCAGTATTTGTTAACTGTTTTATATTCAGTACACAGTGATAAATTATTTAGATTACAGAAATAATTTTTACTATTGCATTAATTAAAAATACAGATGTGTGAAGCAAATGAATCCAAATAGATATATTTTTTTTTTTTTCCTCTTTACATACTTAGAGAAAAAAAACTACAAAAAAAAAAAAAAAAAAAAAAAAACTATTGAATATGTCACATACATACAATATTCAATTAAAATCAACAATTTAACCCTTACGCTACCAGAGCCTCCTCAGGAGAAAAACTGCCACCACAGGCCAGACGTCTTATTATTTGAATATGATACCAATTTTCATTTATTTTTGTGGGATGTATCTATAACGTTCTAACTAAGTGAAATTAGCAATTTTGCAAACTGACACACATAAGTGACACTGGGCTATAGATAGATAATTTATTTGGTAGCCCCGTCGTCACATATATGTGACGCATTATCACAAACTGATAATGAACACCCGTCACATATTTGTGACGCCGGGCTCAGGTAAGAAAATAGGATCGTCACATATATGTGACGCTGGTAGCGAAAGGGTTAATATCCTTTGAATATTTATTTAAGGAAAAAACAAACAGAAGTTCATGTTTTCATTACAAGGGCGTGCAATGAGATTAAAAACAAATATTAATAAACGAATTGAAATCAATTTCGTGTTTTTACGGCTCCAAACATCTGATATTTCGTATACGGCTTTGCACGTACGCTCATATTATAAATTATTCACTAACATTTGTCAGAAATTTTAAAATTAGAAATAACTTTTATTTTTTTTTTCACTAACTATATTATTTTTCTATGTGATTAGTTTTAAAAGTTTTGTTTCGTATTTATTTTTTTATCATTTAGATTCCACAAATCTTGACGTTTTACAATCGCATTAGAAATAAACAAATAATATCGAATAACACAATTTTTAGTTCACTTGTTTCGTTTTCTTTAGAATTTATTAATCTTTTATATATATTTTTTTTTCTGCGCAACTTTTGAATCCTATTACTTTCCCTTATTTTGGGTATAAAATTACCAGAACCAAACTATAGCAACACAATGCATTTATTTGACGGCGACGGTCATTATCACATTTTTTTTTCCTTTTCGCTAGTGACATTAATTCATATGAATGGCTTCCGTCCTAAACCCGAAACCTCTGAGGTGATATTTAAGACTTGCTTTTATCTTCATTTCCCTTTTTTATAATGCATAATATGTTTATGTTACCATGTTGGACATACTTTTAACAGAGATAAATCCTTTTTTCATAAAAAATCTTAATGTGATTTCAGAAGAAAACAGAAATTATCCTGTTAAAGTCTTTTATTTTATGTATTGTTCTTAATTCTATCCATGGTAATACAGATATTCTGTTTAGATGAGATTATTTTTTTTTTCTATAACACAAGGATTCAAATAATAATATAATGTCATTTTATAAGATATATTTTTCATTTTGAAATTAACATGTTTATATTTTTTTTAAGTTTGTGTATTATTTCTTTTAATGACATAAGTTATCTTGTAATAAATAAAGATTCAAGTGTAGGGGGGGAAATAGTTGTTTATTTTTAAGCGAAGATATATTGTAATTAAAATTATATTAAGGAGATTTATTATGATATAATGTCAAATGGAATGAATCATATATTAATTTATTTTTATTATTAATGTGCATAATACAGTTATTATTTATACAAAAAGTATTTTACATAATAATTTAACTCTCATGGGAAAAATTCACAAAATATTAGTTATTTTTTCTGATTGTACCAGTGGCTTTTTTTTACGATCGTTTTAATTACTATCACTGCAATTTTCAAAGAGAAAATTGTTAACAGTAAATTATAAAGATCGTAGAAATGTAAGAGCGCTCCTTTTTTTTTTTTTTTTTTTTTTTTTTTTTTTTGTCTCGGCACACTCTTAACGATTTCAGAATGTGGCGGCACACATTTCACTTTATGGAATGTAGTTATCGAAGATAAAAACAGTTTAAAATATGGTATTTAACTGTAAAAACAACAGTTTTTCTTCTACAGTGTACTTTTCTTTAATTTAAACAAACTTTAATGACAAAACGCATTATATTTTTTACTATATAAATTTCTAAAATTTGGCGACACACAAAAGTGCTGCAGCACAGTAGTTGAGAATCACTGACTTTGGAAATTGTAATTGTACTTTTAAGGAACTCAAAGAACATTAACTAAGTAACTGTAAAGGAATAATCTATTCATATATTTATATAAACTGTTTCAATAATCTGGATTTGATGTAATTTTATAGGGGTCAAGAAAATTAACTTAAAATTACATTTATTTATTTTTCAGTGGTTTTATTGCTGTCTGAGATAATGTTTTTCTAAACAAAGAAATGTCGTAAATAAAATTAGAATAAGAGTATTTGGATATATTATAGAAATACGTGCTGGAAGCTGGATTTGATCCAGGAACTTCAGGTATAGGAATCAAAGGACAAACCTCTCGGCAAAATATTAACCCGTTGTTCAGCGGTCAGTTCTGTTAATCTAATCAAGAAACCGCGTCAATGACGCCGCTACAGTATACTCCTTACCAAAGAATACGAACTTGCACGAGCGATATTGCTCGTAGGCCGTAGCGTTTACCAGATTGTGCTCTAAGTCGCCCAGGTAGCACATAACGTTGTTTAACGTTGTTATAGCGTTGTTATAACCATTTTTTCACTGTTCAGACTTATTTGCAACGCTATAAATATGTGCGCGTGTAAAGCTGCGCAGTATGATAGGTTTTATGCTTTGAAAGTTTTACAGTGTTTGATACTGTCATACTATCCTAGATTTAAGTTGTTTGCGTCGTTTATTCGAACGTCATATTTTATAGGAATGCGTGCGGTAAGCTGGATTTCAACATGGGGATTCAGACATAGAAATTAAATTACGTAAATTTGGACAAACGTTTAACCCATTGTTCTTCAGTAAGCTCTCATAAGCAATCCGAGTAATGGCGTCGATGGTACCGCTGCAATATTATGTTAAAGGAAATGAAATATGTATTTGAAAGTTTAATTATCCCTGTGAATCACACGCGTTTATACTAGCTTCCTAAAATACGTTTTACTTTTAAAATATGAATTAAATTACTATTTAATTTAAATTTTCACATTAGAAAAATAATATTGCAATTTTGATGAAAAAAAATTACAAAAAATTACTTATTTTTTGGTGATTGTCGGATATATTTATTGAAAAATAATAATTATTATTATAAAATACTGTACAAACAAAACAATGGTGATTTAGGCAATCATGAATGCACTATTAAAAAATTCAACGAATTTTAACTATGTAACTTTAGTGAACTAAGTATATCACACATTCATATATTTTTTTAAAGTATATTTTTTATTTCATAAGAGATGGAGAAATAGAACTTCAAAATCTGTTTCAATCTGTTGTTTTACTGCATTTTCTTTGCTAAAATTTATTTATAAAAAGCGTTTTTTACAGTGTTTGAAGAATTATTTCCGATTATAGTAAAGACAGATTATCTTGTCTAACACAAAGCTATTATAATTTTAAAAAATATATACAAAATATATTGTTTTTGAAAAAATTCTATAAGTAGTATTTATCCATCTTATTAAATAAACTATTAACCTTATCTATTATTGTCTATATATGTATATTCCAAAATACATAATGAATGTATAGGTAACAATTATACATGCCCCATGAAGCTTAGTTAACAATAATTTACTTTAAAAAAGACTATAAATAAATCGTTGTTTTCTTGGTACTTGAAAGTATGTAAACATCTTTATCAATAAAGTTTATATATATATATTACATCAATGAATAAGTATATCAATAAATATTTATTTTAGTAATCTTTTTTTTGTTTGTGGTTACATTTTTTTTAAAGCAATTTGTGCATATTACAGTTTTTTTTGTCAATTCTCTTGTTTCCTAAAAAAAATCGTTAATGCATTATTTTCAAAATAACTGCAACTAATTTTGTATTGAAAAATATAGATGCATATGTATATATTATTTCATATCTTAACGATTTCTTTTATTTTTAATTCTCAATTATTCAACGAAATTTTAGTTAGTTAAGAGTTAGTTTATTAGCTTAAAAAATATGAAATAGATTTAAAAAATAAATAAATAAATAAATAAAATAAAGAGTTCTTTTATATTTAATAGTTAATTACCAGGCAGAATTCCAAAGATAAAGTTACGTTACACAATTGATATCCGAAAATAATAGGAAGGAAAGCATAAGAGATCATTAGGAAGTACATGTAGTATGTCATTAGATTATTCCTTTATCGAAAATTTATCGCAAAGGAATATTGAATTAAACTGTTCGTTAATGATGCCTTATTACTTAAAATGACCTCATTACATTGATTTAGTATTTTTATTACGAGATCTTTTCTGCTTAAATATCCGATTTCACCTATTTCTGAGCATTAATATGAACGTTACACACTTACTGCTTGCAGAACGTAATCGTAAATTTATAGGAATATTAATTTCAGTCAGTAATAAGGTTTTCAATGATTGCTTGATACATATTTGATTACTTCATTATTTTATGTTCGATAAATTTTAAAGAAACTGTTTGTTACATATTGTCTTAATAGAGTTTTCATAAATTGATTTTTTTTTCATGGTTCAGATATTTAATACGTATTTTAATAAAAATTTATAAAATAAGATTTTCAATAGCCTTTATTAAAACTATATTTGTTTGAAAGTTACAAATGACAGACAAATACATGTTAAACATAATGATAATTATTTTTTTTTAATCTAATTTTAATCAATTTAAAGGTTATTTCATTTAAATATTTGGATAATTTCAATGTATAATTTAAAAAATATATATACACACTTGTTAGCAGTAATTCAATACTTATACAGACAATCTTAAACAAATGCAAAGTAAGACAAAGTGAAATATGTTAAAGCATATTTTTTAATAAAAGATTATGAAATAATTCTGTACGCCATTTTTTTAATAACTTGACACGGACGTAGAAACCAAAGAAACAGAATATTTACTTTTGGTAATTTTTCCTTACGTTGCTTGTTGTTATGTTTGTTGTAAAGCAAACAATGCTCATTATTATATATTTATAGGCACAAAAATGATTTTACCAATGTCTTGGAGATATCATTTACTCCCATTAACTTAAGAAAAACGAGAATGTTACCTATTACAATCAAAAACGGATTTTTATACTATCTAAAAGCTCACGTTTACTTGGGTAATTAGCTTAAAATTCTGAAATTAAAAATTGTTTTTACATAGAAATTTTTAAATAACGATTATTTTTATCAATATTGCGAGTTGAGATAATTCTTATATTTGTTATTACAAGATTATGGGAATCGCTCAATACGGTGTTTTTGAATTGTATTAAACTGAATTAAACAAGCCTGATTTTACTAGTTTCAGAAAATATTACATATCAATGCTTCATTCTTAAGTCACAAAATTTATAACAGCTGTAATTTAGATACAATGTCTGTCCCGAAAGTAATGTGCCCATTTCTATTTTAAGAAATGTGCTGAACCGAATCGTAAAATTACTCAATATTCTTCGAAATACATCCCTCCTACTTCAACACACTTTTTCCAACGCAATTTTCATGCTTTATATGCGTCCTGGAAGACCGTCACAGAGATGTCCTTTAGTAACATCGTCGTAGCGAACTTAATGCTCCCCAGGGTCCTCAAATGCTGTCCTTTGAAGTCGGGCAGGGACAAATCAGGATTATAAGGTGGCTGGGGGAGCGTTGAGATGCCGGTCTTGATCAGGCAGTCGGTCGTCATAAAGGCGGTGTGGCCGGGAGCATTGTCATGGTGCATCTTCCAGAAATTCTTGATCTCGCGTTTGACGTGGTTGACCCGTTGCATTAGCCTTTCCAGTACTTCGACGTAGAATATGGCGTTGACTGGTTGACCAGGTGGAACAAATTCAAAATGTATCACTCCCTTAGAATCGAAAAAAAAAAAAATGAGCATCTCTTTGACCTGCAATTTGCTCATTCTTGCCTTTTATGGCTTGGGTACGACGGCGTGTGCCACTCTGCGCTCTCTTTTTGTTTCTGGATCGTACAATAAGATACAAGGTTCGTCACCACTTACCACATTGTCCAAAAAAGTCGGATCGTCCTCACCACACAGCAACAATTCTGCTCGAGAATTTTTTCCATCTTTATTTCGACCGAGCACTCACACAAGGGTTCCCTGAAACAGGCACTGTGACTCTGCAGAAGCTCGGAGCTGAGTGGGGATTGTGGCGCTGTGTTTCCAAGACTCCACCCATCCTTCCGTGCAAGCGGCAACCCTATGCGAAAGATAGTTGCGGCAGAAGAAAATAATACGCATTACTTTCGGGACAGAATTTATATAACTATCTACACTAATAATTTAATTATTTAGAACATAATTAGTATTTAGAAAATTTAAAATTTACTTTTGAATCTAAATATTAAACCTATCTTGAAACGTTAGTCTTTATTGCAAATACTTCTATTGTATTAAAAGCGAAAGTAACACAAAGTTAAGTTTAATATATATACTATTAAACTTAATCTCGTCTACGCTATTTTATTTACTTTTTTTTTTTTTCGGATATATATTTTCTTTTGTGCTTGTTGTTCAAAAGTTGTCTATTAATCGCATAAAAGAATTTTTATCATAATATTTATATATAGAGAGAGAGAGCTAGTGCGAGAGAGAGAGAGAGAGAGAGATGTGTGTGTAAATGAATTGTTTCAGACAATCTCTAAATTCAAAACTTATATTTTGTTGCAAAGCTGAAAGATGGAAGTAGTAAATATTGTTTTGAAAGTCCGATCAATAATATCCAATTTATGAATAAAATTAGTACGAAAAGTTTAAAGTATTAAAAAAAACTTTCGTAAACGCTGAAAAAAAGTTCATCTTTTGATTATCAAATAACGAAGTTGAAACTAAAGCCATATCTTGACTAACAACAGAAAGTGGTAGGTATAATATGTATAAAGCATACCTTTTAAACACCGATTTTGCAGTGGGACAGCAATCAGCTTCATTTCTTACTTTCAACAAACTTTAAAAGCATTGTAAGCTAAAATAGCACAAGAAAGGAATCTTAACTTAAGACTCAAAATACCACACGATAATCGATTTTATTTTTATTATATTTTCAAGTTACGATTCGCTATAAAACTATTCGCCATAAAGCAATAAAAGAGAAAAATGTGAGTGAAATATGAATCGGCTTTGCGCATTTTTATAAAAAAATCACTTTTTAACTTCACTTAGATTTCAATGCAAACCATTTTCAAGCATCAGAGATTATTAAGGGAATAAATTGAGGCAATATAATTTTCTCAAATTAATCTTAAAATTTTGGAAGACAGTCTAAAAAATGCTTCTTGCATGTAAAATTTAACTAACATATATTGTTATTATTATTACTATTATTATTATTATTATTATTAGTAGTAGTAGTATTTATTAATAAGTGTGATTTATTTAACTGACAGTAACATTGATTCAATTGTACACATTAATTAAAAATAAATAAATATAAAAACTATAAAAAACTCTGTTGAAGCAATTTTTAAAACTTATAAATACAAGGACAGAGTAAATATATTATATGCTAAATCTAAGAGTATCTAGTTTAACAACTGAATTCAAACATTTAAATGTCTCTATATGGAACGAAGTATTAGTAGAATTTCGGGAAAAAAGAATGGAAACTTTAGAAAATAATAATTTTTAACTATTATTCTTACTATTTTAAAATGGGTTGAATTGTTTCTTTTCACGCTGACTCTCCCACACAAAATAATCACAAAATTTACACTGATTTTCCTTTTACTTGTATTAATTTGAAATTTAATATAATTAGTATCCAGTATAATTAATATTTAATAAAATGCAATTTATATTGAAATAGACAATAGTTTTATATAACTAACCAAAAATAAAATTAAGAAAGTAAAGTTTAAAATGTTTTTAAATTGAACTCGGTATTTTAATTCTTTAAAGGATGTATAAACGAAGTAAATCTCATAAATCATATTATATATATTCTTAAAAAGTTATGAAAAATATAATATTCAAAGCGATACCATTTACAACAAATTCTCTGTTTATATTAAGAAATGTAAAAGTTTATTCAATAAACATTCCACTTTATCAAATCATAGAAAACGTTTTTGACTACGAAATTCCATAAAACCCCAATAAAGTTCAGATAAATTTATTGTACTATTCGCAGTGTTAATAAGTGCTTCATTGTCAAATTTCAGTTTTATTTAAGACTTATCTATGATTTAAAAAAAAGTGTGTAAAAATTTAATATTTTTTCGTGTACAGGTAATAGTTATCAAGTTATTGAAAAAAATAAAAAAAATAGTAACACGCCTACTTCTGCAGAAAATTTTGATTTTGAAAATTTACTCTGCAATATCGCAATAGATTTATTATTCAGTGCATTAATTTGATTTTTTTAATATTTCTAATGAGTTAAAAATAGACAGAGATTTATTTTTAAGTCTTTGTCATTTTTGTTTTAACAATAATTTCATAACTAGACATGTCAATCAGGTTATTTTATCGGTAACAGTGTTAGGCCACGATATTTTTCATAATAATATATTTGTAGAGAATTAGTTTTTAGTGAGTACATATTACTGAATATTACTCTACAAATTTACTGGTGTGAAAAAAAGGCAAGGCCTAACACTATTAATTAGCATGATTTGTAGGTATACATAAAATTTAATAATAAACGTTATAAACAAGTAAATGACATCGGGATGGTTACCAACTATTCCAGTACAGCTGCTAATTTATTTCTATTATATATATATATATATATATAAATGTACATCCGTCATTTGATTTAATAAAAAAATAAAATTATTTTTTGTTATATAGATATTATTTTAGTTTTAAATTTTGATTTGATTTTACTAATGAACCTATTTCTACCTTTTTAAATTTGAATAAAGCCAATGATAAAAATAATTATGCAAATTTATTAGATGCCTTTTTTTCAGTTCAACATAAAATATTAAATCTGGTTTATATGATAAATGAATTTTTATTTTTCAATTATTACTTACAACATGCCTCATTAATATAGTAATTTGCACAAAAAATTATATTAATATTTTAACTGGCCAACTAAATATAATTTGTAAAATTTATATTACTCATTTCAATTATAACATTGATTTCTTTGCTAATATCTTTTATAATAACAGTTATCCTTTAAACTATATAAAGTTTACGTCACAAATTTTAACAGAAGTCTTCGATTGAGGTAATGGTTAGGGGTGTATCGAAAAAAACTTTTATTTCATATCAAATTTCCAATAGTGCGGAAAAGTTGCCTTATGCTATTGTTAGTATGTGTGCAAAATTTTGTTGATCTGAATTAATATCTTCAGTTATCTCTTGCGTTGTTTCTATAAAAATTCGTTAATTTTATCGTTTTCTCAATATATATATATATATATATATATATATATATATATATATATATATATATATATATATATTTAAATAAGAAACTGGAATCCTTAGTTGCAATAGGGCCGAAAAATTACCATATGATATCCTCAGAGCGTGTGCAATTTTTTATTGATGTGGGTCAAATGCTTCAGTTGCCTCTACGGGTTACTTATCTGGACAAGTTACTCATTTTAATGATTTTCCTTCAACAATTCTAACGACTGTGATTCTTTTATTTACAATTATTTCTATTCACATTTTCTTTGAGTGAATAAATTATGCATTTGTGGAAATGTGCAATGCGTAAATTGTTAAAATGACACGTAAATTTACGGGCCTTCGCCCGTTTAATTTTTACGATCACGACCATTTTTTACCGACAAAATGGGCATTCCCGTATTTTCTGTTATGGCTTGATATTTTCCGCTATACCACAAGGTTCTTAGCAGTCTATATTTTGCCCGTAATTTAACATTTTGAATAGCACTCTATATATAAATAAATTTTTGTATTATTCCTTTGAAAATATGTGCTACGAACGATTAATGAAGTTTATTATTAAAAAAAAAAAAAAAAAAAAAATAGCGGTAAAAGACTGCTAAGAACCTTGTAGTATAGCGGAAAGTATCAAGACATATCAGAAAATACGAGTATGCCCGTCCTGTAGGTAAAAAATGGTCCTGACTGTAAAATTTAAACGGGCGAGCGCCCGTAAATTTACGTGTTTTTTTTTTTTTTTTTTTTTTTTTTTTTTTTACAATTTACGCATTGCACACTTGCACAAATGCACAATTTGTTCATACAAAAAAAAAAAAAAAAAAAAAAAAAAAAGTGAAAAGAAATAACCATACTTTTTGATAATAATAATAATAATAATAATAATAATATATAGGCACCTTACCTCTTTCTTACTTGTATTAACTCTTGTTTCAGAATAAATATATTCTACACTAAATAAATTTTCCTACAATTTTTCTTAAAAGAAAAAAAAAAAAAAAAAAAAAAAAAAAAAGAGAGAAAAACTGTCATATATACCACAAAAACGTTTTTTTTTTTCGAAATAGAAGACCACCAAATAGTTTTATATTATGTTTACGCATTGCAGTTGTGGATATGATATATTTTTCTCTCCGACATAAAGAATTAATAGAAGCAATTTAATATCCTATATAATCTCACGTCTCTTCGTGATAGTTCCAGATGATATTCCTCCGAGGAAACGAGAAACCGCTTCTGAAGTTTTATCTACGATAGAGTATATTAGGGGAAAACATAATGACAGAAAGCGACAAACATTATACTGCATATAAAAAATAAAATAAAATATTGTCTCCTGTCGTTTGACTAATGACTCTTTTCTACTCAGCATTGTACTCCTAATATTGTGGAATTGATGGTAACGGGGGATTCACTTAATTGATAGCAAGAATAAAGTTTTATTAATGGTACGTTATAAATAAATATAGATATCTGAAAGCATATAAATTAAAATTGTACTGTTTGTCAAAAGATAGTGGAAGATCCACCCTTTCCTTTTGCATTATTTTTCTGGTGTGAACTATGCTTTGCGTCATTGCATGTAATATGTTTTTGCGTAACGACATTTTTTTAGCCAATTTTTCTTATTGTAATAATCTTACTTTTAATTTAGATATCCTTAAAAGTTATTTATTGCAGAAAAATTTAGACGAAATTATATATTAAAAAAAAAAAAAAAAAAACACGTAAAAAAAGAACAATATTTATTACATTTTAAAAAATATATTTACCTGTATAAATAACAAAATAATAATAATAATACACATATTTGTAAATGATTTCACCTAACATATTGTTTCATCGTAAGTATTTTTAAACTGATGGTAATTTAAAACATCAAATGATTAAAAAAAAAAAAAAAAAGGTCATTTAAATTATTCACGTCTAATCTTCTGGTCTTTACGAGTACAACTTCATGGCTGCTATTCTAAAATAAAACATAATTTTGTGCAAATATGACTAAAATTAATCTGTACAGACAATTACTTTATATTTTTATATTTTCTCCTTGCATTACTGTCTAAATGTCTACTTGGTCTAACTTCCTTAAATACTTCTGGAAAGTCTTGAAACGGACATGTTGTTTGTTCAAAATTATCAGGACATAATTCTAATTGAAAATAATATAAGAAGCACTTTTAGTGTATCTACAGGGATACCAAAAAATATTTCAATATATATTATGTTTTCTGAGATGTTTTACTGTCAAGTACACTTAATAAACTTTTACTGCATAATTCATAACGAATTCACATATGATATTTATATGCACAAAAGTATGTTTTATATAAATATAGTAGGAACAGCATTATAGAGTGATTTACAGGATCCCACAAAAAAGTTAACATACATAAAGTATGTAATTGTATATTGATGGAAATTTTTTTGTAACCTTTATTTAATATTTTCCAAGAACGTGATAACGACTTCAATTCTACTGTCTACCTAATTTTTCCAGTTCTAAAATTCATAAATATTTTTACAGTCACTTTAAACTGATATATAATATGTAAGTACACAGTTACATGCTCTTTATTGAAAATTTTATGAAAAGAAAACAACTGTAAGTAGGAGCTCCGAAAATATTTCTGATGCATTGCGGAAAAACAGAGATTTTTAGCACATTTTAATACCGTTGTGCTAAATTCAGCTTTACGAAAATAAGTTAGATTATTAAGATGCAAAAAAACGATTTTTCTCAAAAAAAAAAAAAGTATGATTAGCTTAGTTTATAGGTTTACCGGTCACAATAATTTCTTCATATACAGGTTGGTCCAAAAAACATGATAGAAAGTATTTTAAGTTTCTGATTTCAAATGTATTGATGCAAATATAATTCTTCCATATTATAATAGCACATATAGTGACATTTCAGTTGAATGCTTAATTACCGGAAATAAAGAATAAGCAATATAAAATCACAAACCTTTTAAGATGGATTAAATATCGTAAGAAAATTTTATGAGAATAACCGATGTAATGTCCCCGTTCAACGGGCGTGTCGTTCAGAGTTCAAAAAGAAAAGGACGATTAGTGAAGAGATAATCGCGCAGTAAGTTATAGCACTCTAAAGTCGCAGTGATTTTTAAGCCATCAGATGACTGATGTAATGGTCCTAATCTCCCACTGATTTTCATTGTTTACAGGTTGTTGGACCGATATGAATCTACAGGGAGTGTTTAGGATGCAAAAAGAAAGACGTCGGGACGAAAATCAGCAGTTGTTATTGACGACATCAGGGAGCCTGCACGCGCATACTTTGAGGATCAGCCAACCACTTCCACTCGACTGGCGGCCCAGCAATTAAGCATATCCAAAACATCATTACAAAGGCTAATGAAAGCAGTAGGATTGTGTCCATACAAGATCCAAATGTGACAGCCACTAAAAGGAGGGAATACTGTGCAGCGGAGAGATTTCGCAAACCACGTAATCGAGGAACTTAAAAATGGTTCCATCAGTGAATACAAGATCTGGTTCAGTGATGAGACCCATTTTCAGTTGAATGGTTTCGTGAACAACAAAACTGGCGCCACTGAGGTACGGAAAATCCTCATCTCAGCGCCATCTCTTCACTGCATCCACAAACGATCATGGTTTGGTGTGCCATATCGTCGAAGCAGATAATTGGTCCGATATTTATTGATGGTGTGGTCACAGGAGTGAAGTAGCGAGAGTTGCAAGAGCGTCACTTTGGCCCTGATGCGGGCCATCTCAACAGGACACGCTGGTACTGGTTCAAGCCAGATGGGGCTCGTCCCCAAAAAATTTCTGACGTCCCCAAAAAATTTCTGACTTGAAACGACGTTTGGTGAGCGTTTGATTGCATTGGATGCAGATAAATTCACGGGGCACGGGATAGAGTGGACCCCATACAGTCCGGACCCAAATCCGTGCGACTTATTCTTATGGAGTTACATCAAGGTTAGAATCTATAGAAATAGCCCTGATTCACTGGAGGACCTAAGATTGGCTATCAGAAGTGAGATTGATGCACTTGATTACGACACACTACAGCACATTATGACAGAGTTTCGGAATCGGCTTTATAACACTGTAGTCGGGAACGGTAGACATTTTAAGCATCTTGTATATTAAATGTCATTCATATCTTTATTTAATAAAATATGTTTCATGTTCTTGCATGTTGTCTTTTTTCCACAATGATCGCTTACTTTCTATCATGTTTTTCGGACCACCCTGTAGTACAATAAGAGATATGAATGATATTTTTTCAATATAAAATTTCAGTGCTATGTAAATTTATTTTTATTTGCTGCGTATGCAAAATTTCGGTGATATGTACGTGCTGCGCAACCTTAATCTTTTTTCCTATTTCTTCTTCTTTGAAAGTAAAAGTATAAAGAAAAAATTTAGAAAAAGATGTCTTCCTAGTTCGACGCAAAATGCAATTTTGAAGCCTTGATGTTTAAATAAAATATACAAATCTGCACACACACACACACAAAAAAAAAAAAAAAAAAAAAAAAAAAAAAAATCATTTTTTAAAAATAAATTAATTTAGATAATTTCTGGAACTTTCCTTTTTCCATATAAATAAATAAATAATTTAAGATATCATAACAAATGTAATGTATATTGCAGATAACGATATGATGGAGAATTAGTAGCTCTTGAGAAGTATTGAAAATATATGCAATCCATAGGATATTTCTATCTTGTTTAAACATAATAGAAACCTGAGCATTAAAACTTAAAATCTTAAAGAGTGACAAAATTTTAATAAGGTATTATTAATAAAGTATTATTTATCTTTATTTAGAATAAGCACATATAAACAGAATCAGCACACTCCATTTGAAATCACACATGCGCATGTTTCCTATCACATACATTTATATAATTTTGTATTAACGACTAATTTATTTATTTATATATTTTAGTATTTTTCTTCATATTTTCTTTTAATGTAATTTTTCCCCGAATATTTAACTGATACTCAAAAGATAACCATTTTTCCCCTTTGTATACTGTATCAAGTAGAACTTGATAATAATCATTGCTGTACTTTCCATATACTCAATACCCTAGAAAAATACTGCCTGATCTCAAGCAATACCCCATTCATGGTCACGCCATTTTTAATTTTTTCGTTTCGAAGCCATTTTAGTGGGATGTGTTTTATATATTTTAAAATCATTAAGTACTAATAATATTACAAATTTATCAGGAATACTGAGATACTGATTGTTTTCTATTTAACAAATTCGTAGCAATGAATAAATGATTTAGAAGTAAAAAACTCTGACCGTGTATACACGTTCATGACCATGAAAGGGATACACTGCAGAAGGGTCAGAGGATTCAAGACTCAAGGGTAAGAGGATTTAACAGTACATACGATTTAAGAAATTTAGAGATTCACGAATTTTTAATATTTTTTACTTTATTTATTTATTTATTCTTGTGCATTTAGCTCACTGGTAAAGTGAAGTTGTGATTCATTAGGTACAACAATGTGTAAATACAGTGTTAAGAAAAGGTGTTCGCAAGCAGCATGCTGATTGAAACTGGATTTAGGGATGACTTGATATAGAATGATACAAGAAGAATTAGAATTAGATGATGCACGCTGACATCCAGTATGTACTCAGTTGCTTTTCATAATCAATATATACAAAATATGCACACAAATCATTCTGACAACAATTTGCATATTTTTAAATAAAGAATAGAAAAAAAATCATACAAGGGTATTTCAAACTCAGTCGAGATTATTAATATTTTATATATCAAAAGTATTATTTAAGTGTATTGTATTTTTTTTTTATATATATATATATATAATTAGCCGTTATTAATTTCTTTTTCAATTTCTTTTTCTCTTTTTGTTATATTTTTCTTGAAGTGGTGTGGTAATATTGGACAGATTTCAAATGTGAAATAAAAGAATTTATTCATGTACCCTTTTAGGCCATAAGCGTAATTCGTTAGTTTTCTTTTTGGTTTAATCAATAAACTATAGGAAGTCTCCTCGACCAGAGTTTGGCTAAATTGTGAGGATTGATGTAAGTGACTTTGTGAGGTCGAGCTATGGACCGTCACTAAAAGTTGGGACGGTTAGATTACTTCGTCGCCAGTAGCTCGGCGAAGGTCTTGGTCGAGATTGTTTTATGTCAGCATTGTGCAGCAGTAAAATAATTAGGATCGCGGTGTTAGATGAGTAGAAGAGATGTTTAAAGGTTTTGATTGAAATGAAATGAAAGGGAGTTGTTGAATGGAGTATAAAAGGAAAGATAGTGAATTGCTAGATATGTATATAGATATAGGATGTGGTGTAGTGGAATGGTGATGAAAAAGTAGCTGATTAGTGTGGAGTTAAGAGAAATGTTGGTGGTGATAGTTTTATGCGAATGATGGTAGGGAGGTGTAGTTTTGTGAAGTAAAGAAATAAAAGAGGCTGTCGTGTTCGGGAATCCGCTCGACGCTCTAATGTGAGGAAAGTGATAAGGAGCCGTGAGCAGTCGTCAAAAGGATCAGCGTGGGTGAGATAAAGCAACTTCCTATTTTTTATCTTGTTTAAAGTTAGTTCCTGAAGTCATTTATTTACTCGAGTTAGCTCAACGCCTCCTTGAAATTGAGAATTAATAAACTGTGTTATTTTGTATTTAAACTTTGTCTCGAGCTTTCCTTATTAAGTGATTAAGTATTCAAGTTTATATTTAAGTTTTAGTAAAATTAACATTTGAAAATAATGGCGTCGGATTCTCTACACTGGCGCCCAAATAAAGTCGAATCCCCCCCCCCCCCCGAGCAAATATTTTTTGACGGTACTAATAGTGTGCTGCAATTTTTTGAGCAGCTTGAATACTTTTTTAACTTTTATACCATTGATCGGTCCAAAAAATATGGCTGGTTAGCCTATTCCTTAGAAGGAGAACCACGACAGTGGCATAGATTAATCGCCTGCCATTCCCTTGGGCCAAATCCAACTTATGAGGATTTAAAAAGGCGGATCATCGACCTTTTTGCCACTCGGGATGATAGAAAAAGATTAGAGCATGACCGCTCCCTCTCCCCTCACGAACGTCAGTGGGAAGCAATAGTAAACCCAGTGGAAAAACCACACAAAGTTATTAAGTCACAGTCTATTAGTGTAAATCAACTTTAAACTGGCAATGAAAACGTTAATCCTTGTGAGAAAAGTCAAATAAAAGTTAATGAAAACGTGCAACCTACGCCTTTAACCAGCACTACAGACAAATCGACCTCTGTTTTTCAGCCTTTGGCTATGGATGAAAAATCCGAGAATTTATCTAGCATAGAGACGGCGGTTGAAAAAGAAAATAAAATTAAGATAACTATGGCTGCTGAAACCGTTCAACCGACTGCAAGTGTAAAATCATTAGATGTTGCGGCTAAAACTTTCGTCAAGAACCCAAAATTATGTTTTGAAACTGTTAAGTCAGCAGACTCTTATAGTAGTTTAAATTCACCGCATGATAAATTACAGTTTAATTCTAAAACTGTCCAGTCGGCAAAATTGGCTATTTGTAATGATAAATCATATTCAAATGCTCGACCGATCAAATCCGGGGAGTTATCTAATTTCACAGACACTGGGTTAAAAGAAAGCGGAAGGTTAAATAGCGGTCCTTCTCCCAAACCACTAGCTGATTTAAATGAAAATGTTGTCGTACAAGTAACAGAAAATAGCAGATTAAACAACGATGCTTTTCATAAGCGAGCAGCTAATTTAAATGAAAGTAGTGGAAAAGGACATTTAAGTTTCCGACATGTCAAGCCGACAGAATCCACTAGTTTACTCAAAACAGTAACTGAAAAGATTGTAAAAGAAAGTGGAAAGTTAAATAGCGGTCCTGCTCAAAAACTGCTAGCTAATATGCATAAAAATGTAGGGAATAAACGAGGCAGAGTAAAACATTTCCACGTTAAAGTATTAAATTTAACTTCTACAGCTCTCATGTTGACAGAGTCACGTATTTTGGCTGAAAATCCGGCAACTGACAATACTATATTAAGTAACGCTGCTTCTAAAAATTTCTTTACAAAGTTAAACGAAAATAATGTGATTTTCATTACTGCTTTGAACTGTTTTAAAGCTTGTAAACCCTCCAGGACCTCAACACTCATGAGTAGCGAGCGAGCGGAATCGTCCACTGATGCTACGGACAGTGACAGCGTGCCGGGTTCGATCGCTACCCATGAATGTGACCTCGCAACTCCTGACCTCCTGCTGCAAGCCTCCAGCTCTGCGATTTCTGCGGCCAGTGCAATGACCAGCAGGACTCACATGTTTAATGCTAATTTTCTTACAGCGGAAACCCTGGGTGAGGTCGTATCGTTCTTTATTTTATTTTTTCTCAAGTATTTGTTTGTCAGAGCTGTACCAAAATGTAAGACATGCCTTGAAGCCTTTCGGACTTCTTATTTTTGTATGAATGAGCAGGACTTTCTAAAAAGAAAAACTGTAAAATTTAAATTGGTACATGAACTTTCATTTCGAAAATCATGTTTATGCTTCAAATGTCCACATTTTCGTTCTCTCTTAATATATTTTATGCATGTATATTAAATTCTTTTATTTTGTAGCCATCGCCTGCAGAATGGGTAATATAAAACTGTTTTTTTAACCTTTGTAAATATCCCCCCCCCCCCTTTTTCGTATTTCTATACATATTGTATTTGTATATATAACTAAAATGAACTTTGATAAGTGTATAAAATGAATATTTTTTATTGTTATATCTTTTGTATTCCACTAAAAGTTATCTATCTATATATGTATATATATCTATGTGTATGAGTGGGGAATTTTTTTTTTTTTTTTGGCTATATGCATAAATCACGCGTAACTTTAAACTAAAATCACTAACAAATTAATTTTTTGTCGCTTCGCATGCTATAGCCCAGGAGGAAAATTATTGTATATAAACTATTTTTTATGTATTCAGAGACAATTTGTCTCGTTTATCTATCTACAAAATGTAGTTTTTTATATTTTTTACTTTAAGAAGTTTCTGTTTTAGAAATATCTCTGCCGATCTAATCTGATTTCGAATGTGTTATTCTGAGGTCTGACGTTTCTGAATGAATTTTTTTCTCAAGTACGTTGACCAGCTGATGTGGTTGAGACTAGACTGGCTCTGTTATGGATGAAGAAAATCCTCTTCTAAATTTCGAAGGATGATTCTGGACCTAGGCTGGTCTTTCGATGGATAATTAAAGTTCAAGATTTTATGTTCAATAAAGTGATTTACTCAATGCAAAAGTTTAAAATTATGTTTATTCCTTTCTGGATTAACAGAAAGATGGTTGTAAGCCCCATTGTAAAGTTGAGCTAACCTATTTGAGGCGTTTTTTTTTTCTCCCTGTAGTTTCCGGCTGTAAAGGGCCCTCAATTCAATTTAAAACTTAAATTTCTTTTTTGTTAGAGGTTTGTCCGGTTTTAAGCTAAAGGGTTTTTTATTCGCCATTGTATTTGAAGCTGTAGGCAGTTCATTGCTCAGCAAATTACACTTTAAATTTTTTCTAACTTATTTTAAAGTTTCAAATTAAGTTGTGGCTGCACTCACTCCTATGAGCTATATTAGGGTTTAAAATTACTCGATCAAACCCGTTGGGGATTTTCCCGACTAATTTTTTTTTCTTGGAGGGGGACTGTGAGGTCGAGCTATGGACCGTCACTAAAAGTTGGGACGGTTAGATTACTTCGTCGCCAGTAGCTCGGCGAAGGTCTTGGTCGAGATTGTTTTATGTCAGCATTGTGCAGCAGTAAAATAATTAGGATCGCGGTGTTAGATGAGTAGATGAGATGTTTAAAGGTTTTGATTGAAATGAAATGAAAGGGAGTTGTTGAATGGAGTATAAAAGGAACGATAGTGAATTGCTAGATATGTATATAGATATAGGATGTGGTGTAGTGGAATGGTGATGAAGGGGTAGCTGATTAGTGTGGAGTTAAGAGAAATGTTGGTGGTGATAGTTTTATGCGAATGATGGTAGGGAGGTGTAGTTTTGTGAAGTAAAGAAATAAAAGAGGCTGTCGTGTTCGGGAATCCGCTCGACGCTCTAAAGTGAGGAAAGTGATAAGGAGCCGTGAGCAGTCGTCAAAATGATCAGCGTGGGTGAGCTAAAGCAACTTCCTATTTTTTATCTTGTTTAAAGTTAGTTCCTGAAGTCATTTATTTACTCGAGTTAGCTCAACGCCTCCTTGAAATTGAGAATGAATAAACTGTGTTATTTTGTATTTAAACTTTGTCTGGAGCTTTCCTTATTAAGTGATTAAGTATTCAAGTTTATATTTAAGTTTTAGTAAAATCTACATTAGAGAATCATGGCCCACTGCGATTCTCTACAACTTTTAATGGTTTTTTTACTGCATTAAAAAATAATTGACATAATTAGACTCTTCTCTATTCGCCATCAAATATACGCTCTCATAAATTTCTTGTATAGGACATACTATATTAAGAGAAATTATATGTATTCATGTTACCTTTTGAAAGGGGCTGTGACAGCATCTGTCTCGCTTCACCACCGGATTTCGGAAGAGCCCCTCTCAAAAGGTTGAGAAATTAATTTCCCCGATTGCATGATAAGGGCACAGACTGTAATACCCAACTAAATAAACAAACCACTGTTAAGTTCGATACATTTCTCATATCCTCGTGTGTTATTTTATTAAGGTAAGTTTTGTAGTTTAATTTTCATACAGTTCCATATTATTTACAATGCAATGAATGATCCCGAAATTGAAATTTATGTGAAATATTGCACTCTTTTGCCGTATTAAGAAGATCATAAAATTCAAATAACTTACAAAAATTGTAAATAGGAAATTCATAGTCAAATGTGTTTATGCTAACATCCGAAATGTTATTTTAAAAGTGATCTATTATTTTAACGATGAAAATATCTTTAAAAATGAACGTATATGCGAAATTTTGTTTTAGTCTGCCGCATTAAGAAATTCGTTAATTTCAAATAACTTACGAAACTTTTAAAGTTGAATTTTCATAGTTTATTATGATCATGCAGGTTTCATAACTGATATTTTAAAGCTGGTCTGAAATCTTTAGAATAAAAATATTCCTTTTAATGCATGGTTTAAGCTATACTTTTCCTATTCTCGCATGTTAAGAAAATGGCAAATCTCTACAATTTAGGAAGTTTTTTATTTAGAATGTTACTTAACAATAGTGCCAGTAATGTAAGTAATATTTAAAAACTGGTCCAACGTGTCTACCACTTTTGTTCTGTAAGACCAATGAAATCACATATAAATAAATACCTTCTTATATTAATAATGAAAAATGGGAATTTCATTTCAAATAAATTGAAATCGATCTACCAATTACTTTATGATAATTGTACTGAACAATTACCATTAGTGAACAAGAAAATTAAAAAAAAAATAATAATAATAAATAAATAAAAAATTAGAAACTGAAAGGGAATTTTTTCTGAACATTAGAGCTACAAAAAAAAAAAAAAAAAAAAAAAAAAAAAAAGACAGAGAAAATAAAATAAGTTAAAAGAAAGAAAGAAAAAAAGAAAGAAAGAAAAAGAAAAAAATTAAATTAGGAATAAAAATCAGAAAAACTTAATTTCAGCACATTATTATTATTATTATTATTATTTATGATTTGAAGGAAGATTAAACAAAAATGAAGATAGAAACATCAATTAAAATTAATTGAACGAATTTTACCTTATAAAGCTGTTATATACGAATTATTTCTGATGTTCATTCATCATTTTAAAAACACACTAATTACAGAAAAAAATAATAACTCGATATTATTCATCTTTCGATATTATTTTCCATTATCTTATACCATTATTAAATTACATACGTTTAAATAACTTTTGGAGTTGAATTTTCATGACTATTCTGCATTCGTCAGTTTTTAACTGTCAATATCCATTTAGACTGTATTTTTGGAGTATTTATTTATTTATTATTTTAATAACCATTTGCATTTGTCTTTTTAAGAAAAATTATCTGCATGAAAGATGGAAAAAAATATTTCTGGAATCCACTTCGTAAGGTGTATTTTTTCTATTTAGATTAATGTTAGATAAAGTTATTTTTAAAAAATCATAATTAATTAAATTATATCTTTTCATATTCTTCTCATAAGTATCGTAGTATATAAATGGAAAAAAAATACTTATGTAGCACTACATACATGACGAATGATTTATCACTAAAAATATTTCTAATATAATAGTTATCAAAGTGGCTATATGAAATTACTTCAGCTACTTTAACTATAAAAAAAAAATATCTCTAGCAACATTTATATTTATCTTAGAACTAAGGTTTATAAAAAATGACCAATAACAAAGAATATCATAATCTACCTAATCCGTTTATTGGGAAAAGTAAATTTCAGAAAATTAGATATACCATATGGCATAATGGAACTCATTACTTGCTTAATATAACTTATATTAAAAAACTCCTTATTTAATACATGTTTGTGAAGATTATTAAGTTATCAGGCTCAAATTACATGCAATGTATCCATAATAATGATTCATCTTTCGCTACTGATATCGTAATATGCATTCAAACATTATTGAAAAGAAATCAGCTAATGATCCTTAATGAAAAGTTGTACCAACTGGTTTTTAAAAGCATTATAATTTGAACTTTCTTATAGTAAACGTATAATTACATATGATAAAGTTTATAATACGTAATTATACTTTCAAGTAAATAATATTACAATGTATAATCACATTCTTGTTCACCTTATTTTAAATCATAAAAATATTTCCTTTCAGAAAATGCTTGGTTGTTTCAAATAAAGTAATTAATGTTTAATTCAAAATCGTTGTTTATTTATTTTTTTATTTTATTTTATTTATTTATTTATTTTTTTTACAATACTGAATAAATGATATTTAATTTAAAATAATTGCATAAAGACTGAGTTTATTTTAATTTTACATGATTGATTTTTTTTTTATATTAATCGTTATTTTATTATTGCCATTATAATTTATTTTATTATTGTTGAATCCATTGGAACGGATATGATGGCGCGAGATCACTATTCGCAGACAGACACGAGATTCGAACGAATTGAACTTTCAGACCTTTTCTTTTTTTATTGTTTTGGATATATTCTTCATTCAAGTGAAACATATGTAATTATACTTGGTCGATTCTAAATCATGTTGCAACCATTAACTATGCTGAGTGACATTTTTATTCTTTTATTATGTTATAATTAATTTGAGTCGTAAAAAATTACAATAATTCTATTTCGAAACTTCTTTTAAAAACCTTAGGCAATAGAATCATTCTGTAAAATGATAATATTCATCAATATTCTAAATGAAAGTCTGTCATTAAATTGAAGTTTAATTAATTTGGATTCGTCTTCTTTGATGTGTGGTTCTTCTGGTTTCAATCATCGATGGAGAGGCGGGAGAAGGTGAGTCAGATTTAATTTAATTTTATGTAGGAAAAAAAATAATGTTTAATTTTCCTATATTTATTATTCACTGAGATTGCTATTTTTGTTGTCTACTACAAATTCTAATTAGTCAAATAACTATTATTATTATTACTATACACCCTGTTATGTCAGCATTTTTATAAACTTTACGCAATACTGTTCTGCGAAAATGGCATTTTTTAGTTCATTTGTTCATAGTAATAGACGCATAAATGCCACATATTGCATGTGACGATGTTTTAATACTGCACTCATGACTCCAAAGATATTATAACCTTAATAATATAAACCTTTAATAATATTACCTTATTTAGGCCTCAAATCATTGCTAAATGTCTTAGTAGATTACGTTATTACAATTATGTTATTAAAATTACATTATTTTTTGTTACTGGTGTTCCTTAATTTTCATTGAAATTCAACATTTGGGTATTTATTTTCAACAAACGTTAAAAATATCGTTATCGAAAATTATGAGGCAACTGAAATGTCTTATATTTTATGCATACGATCCAATATACATTTAAATTTGACATCTGAATTTCATTTTTTGACAAAATTTGAAATAAACCAATACTTCAAGCATGTTATTTTCTTTACCAATGATATTAATAAAATAACATGACAAATAATTATATTATCTGTATATTAATATAGAAACATAAAATTATTTTTTCGTTTTTAACATATTAAATTTACACATATGTTTTGAAAAATGCAACACCAAGAAGGAAGGGGAATATCAGAATAATATTTATTGGGCACATGCATTATAGTAGGAAGAACAATTGATTAAAATTTCAGAAAATTTGGAGTAGTATATACTGAGAAAACAGTACATAAGCAGCCAGCGACCTGCGTGAGCAATGAACAGCACTTATCTGCGTAGGCCTGGAATCAAACAGCGATTAGATGACATGTACGGGTAAAGCCCTTCATGAAGCTTCAACACGATGCCACAATTAATCGATCGTAGTCACTGGTTAGTGGCTAGGTCCAATCGCTTTTCAACGATTAAACAGTCATTTTCATTGGTGCAAGCTTAGGAGAATGCACTAGCCAGAGCAGCAATCGAACACATTCTACCTCAAGCAAGGTCCGGACAATACGGACAACTTGCGGTTGTGCATCGTTGTTCTTAAGTATTGCACTTCGGAGGCCTTGAATATAGGACCGAGCAACGGGCCTTAACTCATCAGAAAAGTAATGGTGGTATTCAGAATGGCAGAAATAAAAACAAGAGGTGGTCGAAACGTGTATCAAATAGTATCGCAGACCATGACTACAAGTGGTGACCCAATATGCGGCTACCAAAATTTTGATTACCCTCAAAACTGCATCACTGGTATGGGCGCCTTTAATGCGTGATCAACGATAAACCTAGATGTAGGAACGGCGTGAAGTTACCGTTCAGACAAATCACAATCCTGTTTACAGCATAAGGATTGCCTTATCCGAATTTAACGGCATTGTGAATAATGCACATTGCCAGCTGTGATTCGACATTGTCATATTGTCCATCAACTGCACTGATGGTATGGTGTTCCATTGGATACACCTCTCAATTACTTCTTATTCGCGTTCCAGGCACTCTGAATAGCGGCCGTTAAATTTCTGGTGAGTTAAGGCTCACCCATCTCCTCTATATTCAAGGTCCCTGCAGCGTAATATTTAAGCAGGATAATGCACGACCGCAAGTTGTCTGTTTCGCCTGGACATTCCTTGGTACAGAATTTGTCCAACCGTTGTTCCGGCCAGCGTGTTCTCCTGATCACGCACCAATGAAAATTACTATTTAATCGTTGAAAATCGGGTGGTCCGCCACTATCCACCAGCAACTACGATCGATGAATTGTGGCATCGTGTTCAAGCATCATGAAGTGCTATACCCGAATATGTCATCCAATTGCTGTTCGATTCAAGGCCTAGGCAGGCAACTGTTGTTATTGCTCCTAGAGGTCGCTGCTCTATGTACTCTTTTCTCAGGATATATTACTCAAAACTTCCTAAAAATTCAATCAATTTTTCTTCCTACTATATTGTATGTGCGCAATGAAAATCATTCTTATATTCGTATTCCTTCTTGTTGTTGCAATTTTCACAAACATGAGTGTATGTATAGAGGATTGAAAGTAGTATCATTTGAAAAGTATGCTTAATGCCAGTTTGAGGGGGGGGGGATCTCTTATATTAAGAATGTATTTAAAAATACCTTTAATATTCTGCATGTTAAACATTATATTTTGCATTAAAAATTCCTAAGGAAAAAGTTGTTAAATCTGGCAATTTCTTAAAATTAAAATAGACACTATAACTATAGACACTATAACTAGTATGCATATAAAATTAATATACTTTAGACTACAGATTTTACATTTTAAGGTGCAATGAAAATTAAAGAGGTAGAAATGTTTATTGAGTGATAGAGTGATAGATCGAAATTTTATATTAATGAATATATGCGCAAATTGAAAAGGAATTTGTCTTATGAAAGTTCCATTGTTTTTTCTAATTGACTTATGATATAATTACTTTTTTTTCATTTTTATTTATTTAATTATTTATTTATTTATTTTATTTATTTATTTATTTATTTATTTTATTTTATTTTATTTATTTATTTATTTTGTGTGTGTGTGTGTGTGTGTGTGTGTGTGTGATTTTTGTCAGCTGTAATTTAAAGATATTCTTCAGGGTAAAACTTAATGCATCTTACTAAACTAAAACTTGTTATTATTATTTTATTTTTAAGTTAATTTGCAGTTATCTTCTGCATGTATAGTCTAAACTACAGATTTCACATTTTAAGATGAAACGCAATATAAAAAAAAATGCTTTGAATTTCCAATTTCTGGTAAATTTACATGTTTTGAGATTTCCTTACCAACATTCGAACTGTTTTGGGAAGACATTTGTCTTTTTGACTTAGCAAAACTTTACGAACTTTGTCTATCTTGAACCAATGGACTTAATTTAACCAAACCTGACATTTGGTAAGACTTTAACTTGAATTTTTACTGGTTAGCTATTAGGCTATATGAACCAATATGTGACGTACTATGCTTCAACTTCCTCTCATTTGAAGGAAGGCTCTACAGTATATCAAACTTAGCAGAAAAGATATATGTATACTATGTAAAATTTCAATGATTCAGTATCATTTTCGTTCCCTATGTAAAATTTCAAGGTGGTGCTTCTAGTTCCAATTTAATCCCATTTCGAGGGAAACTATATCTAAGGTCTTACTGTGTATAAATAATAATAATAATAATAATAATAATAATAATGTAAAAAAAAAAAAAAAAATACTTGGCATGATTCTTTTTGGATGCATATCGGGGTACAGCTGGCGCTGCTACTCTGCATTATTTTTCGTTTACGTGAAAGCTATATCTAAGTTTCTATAAATGCAAAAAACCCTTATTGTGATACATATAATGAAAAATTATTTTTATTGAATTTTGGTTTACATAGGCCGAAAAGTAACGCTGGTTTACTTTCAGCGGTTTCACAGATGAAATATTTAAACATCTGTAGAGGAAACTGCGCAGAATTTCATTGTAAGCAGAAATTGTGAGAAGAAATATTAATTAAAGTTTCGTTTACGCTAAGCAATAGTGGATGCTGTTTTATAAAATGATATTTAAAAAAGTATTGAATTCGTGAAATTTTTCGACTTCCCGTTTTACATTAATTTAAACATTTTAAGATGTCTTAAACATTCGCCCATTTTTAGAAAATGACACTTCGTGTATGTGTGAACAAAGTATCACATTGTGTATTAGCAAAAGTTTGTATCTCATGAGGTGGAATTTATGTAAGATTGATATTTTGTTAGACCGTGAATTATATTCATGACATCTTTTAGAATATATCAACTAATAGCTTGCGCAGATATGCTGTAATTTCATCAATATAAGTAAAGGATATATCTCAAATTTTGTAATCTATAAACACATCATTTTTCAAAAAAAAAAAAAAAAAAAAAAAAAAAAAGTTAGAAATTATGTATTATATGTTGTGTGGTAAGAACGTTATAAAATGTGTGTTGCAAACTTATCACAATCTCAATCTATTTTAATTAATTATTAGACAACTCTTTAATAAAAGTCTGTAAAAAAAAAATATATATATCAATAATAATAATAAGAGTATAAAAAGTTATAGTGAGCAATTTTCAAACAGTATTTTTTAAGCTACATTGGCAGAGCAGGAATTTTTAACGCATATGGATCATTTTTAACACTTTCCAACAAGGTTGAAAAGTGTTAATGACTTCGGTTTGTCTGTCAGTCCTTCTGTCCGTCTGCGCTCTAACTAACCTTAAATATTTATGGAATTTCTTGAAACTGATACATGCCATTCAAGTTTACTACTGGATTTCCCCTATTGAAAATGGGTTGTATACCTTTACTGGTTTGTGTACAGGGGCACACGAAAGTATTTCAAAGCATTGTGTTCTATGAGAGGTATTTCTATAAACCATATTTTCATACCTTTACTGTACACAAATCTCAATGAAATTGAAATATGTTATTTAAGTTCACTGTCGGATGTTTTCTGTTTAAAATGCAGTAAATACCACCACTGGTTTAAATACAGGGACACTCAAAAGTATTCCGAAGCACTGTGTTCTATGAAAGATATTTCTATAAACCAAATTTTTTGCCCGAAGTTTTATGAAAATACAATATGTTATTTATATGCACAAAAGAATGCTTTGCATAGAATTTAGCATGATTAGCACTGGATTTATAAGGTAACACAAAAGTATTCAGTTATATTAAGAGCTATTAATAAAAATTTTCTAGAATTGTACTTTCATATACATTAAGCGTTTTTGACACTTTCTAACATTTTTTAAGTGTGAATATGATTTCAATATTTGTATCTGCCTGTCCGTCTGTCTGTCTGCCTGTCTATCTGTCCGCGCTCTAACTCACGTAGGTATTTATGGAATTTCTTCAAACTGATATATTTTATTGAAATTTAATATCGTATGTTCCCTATTAAAAATTAAATGAATACCTCATCTGGTTTTTGTACAGGGACACCCAAAAGTATTCGAAAATATTATGTTCTATCAGAGGTGTTTCCATAAACCATATTTTAATATCTTTATTTTACAGAAACTTTAATGAAATTTAATATGTTATTCAAGTTCCCTATCGGATGTTTTCTGCGTAAAATGGAGTACATTTCTAACTAGTATGCGAACAAGGACACTTGAAAGTATTCCAAAGCATTGCGTTCTATGAGAGTTATGTTTATAAACCAAATTTTAATAATTTCACTTTGCACAAAGTTTAATGCAATTGAAATAGATGATTCGTATGCACAAAAGAATACATTCTATATAATATAGTTTGATTAGCATTAGATTTACAGGGCCACACAGAAATATTCAGTTACATTAACAGCTATTAATAAAAATTTGCTGGAATCGCACTTTCGTTTAGATTAAGCATTTTAACACTTTCTTATATTTAAGTGGGAATATGATTTCAGTTTGTGTATCTCCGGCTCGTAGCTTCCGTAAATATTTTGAGAATTTAAAAAAAATAATACAATCAAGTTCACTATGGAATTTTCCCCATTTAAAATAACATTAATAGGTCCTGTACAACTAGTTTGTGTACAGGTTAAAAAAAAAAAAAAAAAAAAAAAAAAAAGGCCAATGCATTACGTTTTAGGAAAGACATTTTTAAAAGTTATATTTATAAACTTTCTACTGTAAAAATCATAAAAACATTGACACGTATTGTTAATATTCTAAAATAATGTGATTAACTTTCAGAATTACAATGCTACACTAAAATATTCAGATAGGATGAGAACTGTAATTATAATCTAACGGATGACTTTTCTGTTGCATTAAGCCTTTTTAACACTTTCCAAAATGCCTAAGAATGATTTTACAATCAATTAGACTATCTCTGAATTTTTCAGTCCTTCTGTCTGTTATGTGATATCGTAGGCAAAGCATATTAAATGTTATACGGTGCAAGAATTACATACAGTTAGAAAGTGTTACTAATCAATGCGTACTGCATGGTTTTTCTTTCTTGTTTAGTTTGTCAGTACATTAGCGAATGAAAATCTCTTACCGACATATCTATGCACGCTGTATATATATATTTATTCAATTTAAATTGATTCGTAAAACGCTGCTACATAGAAAACTTACATACATATATATATATATATATATATATATATATATATATATTAATATTAAACTTATAATACATGTTACGGTATCTTCTGTTATATGCAAATTATTATCATTCTAAAATATTTTTTAAAGCATTCATATATTCAAATTTCTTCGAGCTCTTCTATTATACGATAAAGAAAGACAATAATTCAAAAATAAAGTTGATGGCTTCGTATATAGAAAAAGTTTGGAGATAAAATCTAATAAAAGGTATAATATCCGAATCTAAATTTCCCTGATAATGTTATAAAAGAATTATCTTTTGATAACGGTTGATTCTAATCAGAGAAACTGCGCATGTAATATAAAGTACTAAGATAAAACTACGAAAAAAATCATCAGGTGTTGATAATGTTTCATGATGACTCTCCAGATATAATATTTTTTTTTTGAAATATTTCAAAATTAATTTAGTACAGAATATTAATATTCAACCAGGAAACCACGCCATACTTTAATGATAAATAATATCCAAACAAATACCAATAGAAAGGACATACATAAACTTTTTTTTTTTTTTTTTTATTATTATGCATAAGCCAATTGTCGCTCTCATCGCATTTATGTGCTACAAATTCTGAAAGTTCACTATTGATAAATACAACTACGTCTGAATATATAAACACCACGCCTTACGAAAGTAATGAGTGAAACTCAAACAAACGGTAATCGAAAGAGAATTGACAAACGTGTTGTTTTATGTATAAACCAATTGCTCATATCGGCTTCCAAATATATTCTATGAAGATATAATGTTAAAAAATTCGTTAATGGAATTTATTGATAAAAGTCATGGTTCAGACGAATTTTATACAGACTCCTTTCTCGTTACTACATTTTTACTTAAACTTAAATATATATATACATTTTTTGAGAACAGGTTGATGAAGGCAAACAGTTTACGCGTCAAACATTATGTTAGATTACGCCCTGTCGATTAACTATCATTTAATTGGTTCCTAACATCACACTATTGGGGTGGCAATTAATATAAAATTATTTTTTTTCTTGTGACATTTTTTATATATTGCTACATGTTTAGATGCACATAAGAGAATAATATATATATATATATATTAATTCAAGAATGATTACAGGTAATATATGAGCAGATGAATTATTCATAGTGAAAAAATGAATGTAACCTTAATTTGATGTTTATTTAAATTATCCACTTAATTTGATGTTTATTTAAGTTATACGAACATTTCTAACGTGAGAACTGAAATACCATATATATACACTTAAAAAAAAAAAAATTTCATCATGAAAATACATAGCACCTATTTCCATTTAAAATATCTGAAGATCAATTAAGAAACTGCAAACTAGGGAAAAATATATACTAATAAATAAAATCTTGAAGAATAGTAGTTAGTTTGACTAACAAGTTTGATTTCATTTGTATTCTTACATGTACGTAGGCATAATTTTGATACTTGCTGATCATCTTTTATTTTAATCCATTTACTGGTGTGATACGTTCCTTCATTACAGTTTGTTAATGGATTTCATAATTTATTTATGCTTAAAAAGTTAGCAAAATATAGTTGCCACATTCATAAATTATATCTGCATGATAGCTGTTACTCTAAAAAGTAAAAATTGAGTATCAATAATTAATCTTTCAAACAGAGATTATTTTTTTTGTATTTTAACGATAATGTTTGAGTTCATACTTTTTTCTTACATGCAAATAGACATAACGTTTATACCTACTGACGATGTTTTTTTTTTTTTTTTTTTTTTACTTCAATTCCTTTATTTATGTTCCAATTTACTTTATTGCTGCAATGGTGAAGAATTATTTGAATGTATTTATTTTTATGTTTTGCAACTGCATTAATTTTTCCTGAATTTATACATTCCTCTCTCTCTCTGTATATATATATATATATATATTCCTATGAGTTATAAAAAGGAATCGTTCAATGTAAACTTTTAGTGTTACGAAGATATTTTTTGTACATCATACAGCAAGTATGGAAATTTAAGATAATATACAAAGCTACATAAAAGAAATATTCTAATGCTTTATAATTAGAAATTAAGTTATAAAGATTATTTTTGTGTGATTTTTTATTCATTAAATAAAACAAAATATACTTTTTTTTTGTGTTGTTGTTTTTAGACAGTGTACTACAGAGACAATAGTTATGCGATTTTTCTTTTAAAAACCTAGAAAAAGAAACTTATAGATCTCTTCCTTCTTGAATATTTTTTTCTAATGTATTATCATGAAAGAAAATGCATTAACCTGTTAGTACTCACATATCGGTCTTTTTGCCGCCCATCGCTTATAAATTACTCTTGCAAATCACCCCTTAAAAATAAAGTGGGGAAACTCTGTGTATCTGACCTTGGGTGGATGTCCTCTAACATAGTATGTTTTCAAGTAATTCCTGCTATTTTTTCAGCAGTTAAAAACATTTTACTTCTCAAATCGGTCTATACCGCTACGCGACCACTAACGTTGATTCCTTTCTTTCCCCATTTCCGGTTTTTCAGACAGGTTAGAGTTTTGCGGGAAAAACTTCGCGTGAATTAAAGAAGGCACTTCATCTTTATCTACTGGCTTTCTTTCGGCTTTCCCCAACACTAAACAGCGGCGGCAAAAAGACCGACACGCGTCTATTAGCGTTACAAAAAATTACGCGACTACTCTCGGGTTAAACTGTGAAACGTGTATGCAGCGTGTTTAAATTATGCACATTACATGATTTTTCGTTCTGTTTTCATAAATATAGTTAGTGTACAAAATTTATATTTCTCTTATGATATATCAGTATGTAGGTCTACACTTTTCCATTGCGAAATATATTTAAAACAAAACACATAATTTTGTTTGGCATATTTCGTTTCTTAAAGTTTCTTTAAAGATTTCATTACTAAATCGAGATTACATACGAATAATGGCTTTGCAAAATTTGGTTTTGTACGAATATCATTACAAAACCAGAATTATAGATATACTCTAATTTTACATACACTAATTTAAAGAAAGTTTTATTTCTTTAAGACATATCTTTATCGTTAGGATTTTCAAATTATTTTAAATATTATTTGCAAAATTTTATAAGAAATAAGTAAAAATAAATAAATAAATAAATAAAACCTTATTTTCATAAATTGAAATACAATTTCTTTCTTTCTTTCATATTTTGCTTGTAAGGTTAGGGGAAGATTTCGTAAATAACAGTTGCGAGGAATCTTCGGTTAAGAGTCACTACTCTACTGAAGAAGGTATTCTACGAAATAAAGTAAGTTTCAGATTTTCCGAACTGTAGAAAGAATTAGAATAAAGTGGTCAGCAAGTCAAATGACGTAGGAAATGCAAATTAATTGGAAAAGTGTAAAAGGGGTTTTAAAATGATGCTTGGGGGTTCTGTTCTGCGGAGTGCTGCAGAGTTCTGCGGTGTTTGGCGAGGTGAGAAGGGGTTGTTTGATAAAGTCTTAAAGAGTTTGAAGGAATTTTACGACGGGGGAAAGGATAGTCAATGTCGCTCGGATTATAGTGAGGTATAAGTAAAGTTTCACGCCGTTAATTTGCCAGAAGTATACGGGTAATATAAAACCATTTATTATACTTGAATTAAAGATATATATAAGTTATATTTTATAATACAGTTAAGAAGTAGCCTCATTTCCCCACTTACGAGATTTAATTAAATATTTGTTAAATTAATCATCAAAGTCTCAGTGTTTATTTTCTTACACTTACAGCAGGTTAAATATGAAAGACGGAGGTGCCACCTTATCACTAGGGTGCCACGACACGTCTTTACATGCTTAATGGTTTGAAAACGTAACCAGAAATGAACTATTGCATAGTTAAAAAAGGTATAATGCTTTCCGTTTTTCTATAAGAATATTTGACATAGCATCTAACATATTACTTTTTTAAGAAATTTGTAAAACGATGTTTTAAAACTTTAAAACAACTTTACGACTTAATCCGATATATATATTAATGTTTCTAGAAAAATTAGAAAAATAAATCATTATTCTTTAAATATACCGTAGTTCGGTACCCAACATAAAGCAGGAGTATGAATGAAAATGTTGGATATTTTTGTACGTATGAAAAATAAGATATACGTAAAAAAATTAGCCATGTCAGATAAAGAAATATCATCAAAAGAAAATCTTTTATAGAAAGTTCAAATTGGATGTTTTTTAGTATATATATATATATATATATATATATGTACTTTTTTGTAATTTCCGAAGCAAAATATTGTATAAACATATTTTTTTTTCCGATTTTATGTTTTATTTTATTTTATTTATTTATTTTTGTATATACTGGTATCAATTGTACGTTAGAATAAAATAATTTAATGAGTATTAATTTGTACTTAAGCAAATAAATTTATGTTAACGAAAGTTTACAATATTCTTTCGATGTCTGTTAAAAGTTCCCTTTCCTTAAATATTAACTGGCATGCATAGTTATAAAGTAAATAAAAATTAATAAACAACAGGTTCAAGAAAACTTATGAAACTAATATTATTTTTAAATGTGCCGCTACTTATTCTTGTTCATTTTGAAATAAAAATCTACATTTAAGGCAAATATTAAAAAAAGAAAATATACAGACACGACATTATTTCATTATTTAAAACATGAAAATCTGACATTGACAGATTTTAATTTAGTGCCAGAGGCCTATTGCTAAACTTGTTAATATCGACAAATTCTTCTTTAGTTAATTCGTGACGATCTAAATTCCATGATAAAGTTTTCATTAAATCAAACCAATGTGTTTCAGCTGCAGATACTGTAACAAATAACGTTGGAAGTCCAAACTGTCTTATAGCCGCAAAACAACGTTTTTTCTCTTTTTCCCAATGAGGGGGAGGTGTGCCTTGGGAGGGACTCATGTCAAAGGTGTGCCTTGGGGGGGGGACTCATGTCAAAGTTGGGCCTTGGGGGGACTCAAGTCAAAGTTGGGCCTGGGGGGGGGGATTCATGTCAAAGTTGGGCCTTGGGGGGACTCATGTCAAAGTTGTACCTTGGGGGGGGGACTCATGTCAAAGTTGGGCCTTGGGAGGGGACTCATGTCAAAGTTGTGCCTTGGGGGGACTTCATTCAATAAATCCCCATTCAATAAACCGACTGAAATAGGCCCTTAGCACTATTAAGAGTGTATTATAAAAATTCGACAACGCTGTCCCGACTGAAATAGGGGTACCTTGGGGGGGATTCATGTCAAAGTTGGGCCTGGGGGGGACTCATGTCAAAGTTGTGCTTTGGGGGCACTTCATTCAATAAATTCCCATTCAATAAACCGACTGAAATAGGCCCTTAGCACTATTAAGAGTGACGTATAAAAATTCGACAACTGTATTATAAAAATTCGACAACGCTGTACCGACTGAAATAGGGGTACCTTGGGGGGGACTCATGTCAAAGTTGGGCCTTGGGGGACTTCATTCAATAAATCCCCATTCAATAAACCGACTGAAATAGGCCTCTAGCACTAATTAAGAGTGACCTATAAAAATTCGACAACTATACCGACTGAAATAGGCCTCTAGCACTGAAAAAGACTTAGCACATTGTCAATAATGGCCATTGATAACGATATGTTTCAATTTAATATTAATAGAAGGATAATGAAATTTATATGTATAAGGAAAATTTATAAGTTCTAATGCTTTGCAATAAAATTGAATTTAGAAATAAATAAAGTTATTTAGCACTGAAAAATTATGGAAATACATGTGTGGAATAATAACGCAAAATTAATGTATTACTAAATGTGGGAGAACTTTGGATTTATATTTTTCTGTCAGTAAATAAACAAGTTTAATTACTTACACTAAGTGTACAAGATTGCTGTAAGTAATTTGTACAGGTAAACATAATGGCAGGAACATGAAATTTCCATAGTGATGCAATCATTTCTATTTTCAAATCTGCTTTAACGGCCCTCTTCACTCACCGTCGCCGAAATCCCGAGCCAATGTTATTCTATGGGGAAATTTTCTTTATAAATAACTTATTAACTAATACATATTTTTAAATTCTGTTTTCACATTCAGAAAATTCCCAACTGTTAAATTGAGGGACCTTTTTTGAAAAAGTATTTTTTTAATTTTTAATATTTTTTTTCGAAATTGCAAAATGAAAAAAAATCACATATTGAAAATTCGTATTTTGCAGCTTCAAAATAAAATATAAAAAATAAAAATAATAATTTTTTACAAAAGGTGCGTCAATTTAACAGCTGTAACTTTCAGAATGTGAAAACAGAATTTAAAAATATGTATTAGTTAATAAGTTATTTGTAAAGAAAATTTCCCATAGAATAACATTAGTTTCGGCTTCCGGCGGCGGTGAGTGAAGAGGGCCCTTAAGAAGTAATTACCCAATTTATAAATTGTTGAATTTTCATTTACTTTTATAGTGTTTGTTTTAACCTTTAAATGCCTGATTATTTTTAAATGAACTTAAAAATGTTTTACTTCTTTCCTCTATTACATAAATCATAGGAAAAATACATTAAAAAAGACTTTAACAGATGTCAAAAAATTAGGAATTATATCAAAACTGGGATTTTTATGGTATCACAGAGCTGAAACCTTTTATTTAGAATTGTAGAACTGTAAAACAGTGCTTTTTCCGACAGCTTTTGTAAGGTGGTTTACGAAAGAATATAATCATCGTTCTGTTCAAATTTTTTCCACTATTTTACCTTTATTCGATATATTCAAAATGGAAGCTCTGAACTTGCGATAATCGCTGCATTTTTTTAACGCGATAAAATTTATAAAATATTTAATTAAAGGTTCGAAATTAAACTTATATCATAAAAATTTACCCTCAATAGAAACTTTACAGATGACAGAGTGATTATCCGTTCATTTTCTATTCATTTGCCTGTCCAAGTGTTAATCAGTGTGATTTTTAGTTATGAGTTCATTAGTTTTTTGTTTATAATGGAAATGTTGTAACTTTGGCTGACTTGAAAAGGCCGCATAACTTTGCATGTGCGACAGATCACTCGTGAAAAACTGCGGCCAGAATTTAAACACACTGTTCATTGATTGCAGATTTTAAACATAATGATTGGGGCTCATATTAAACAATATACCTTACGCTACTAAATAGTCTCTAAAAATAAGTCTGTTTATAAGAACAAAGTCAGTAAGTAAACAAAGATGCTGATATTGAAATTCGTACTTTGTATATATTTTGATATATGGTGCACCTTGCAACTTTTTTTTCTTCTTAATTTTTACTTTCTCTAACCCATAAGGTTGAGAAAGTATTGTTTTTTTACTTTCTCTTACCCATAAGGTAGAGAAAGTATTGTTCTTGGGTCAAATTTTCGAACTCGAGATTTTTGTTATATTTACATGTTTTGAGGTCCCCTGAATACGAAAATCATGTTTTTAGCTAATGGTCTCTGTGTGTATGTCTGTGTGTGTGTCTGTCTGTTATCAGCATATCTCAAAAACAAATTATGGCAGAAAGTTCAAACTTGGTATTCTAAATGTGTATCATATAGGGATGCTACAGTAAGCTTTTCGTTACGATCAAGCAAATGGTTCGTGTACAGGGACAATCAAGAGAATTCTAATACATTACGTCTATGGGGGAAATTGCAGGTAAGTAGAGTTTAACGTCTATAGACTGCACTAAACCAAATGAAACGAATATACGAGATTTGTCCGAAAAATATGTATAAAAGTTGAATAATAACTTTATTTTAGAATTATTCAAGTATTACAATATGGTCTCCTTCAAAGTACTCTCTCTGAGACAAGATACACTTCTGCCAACGCCGTTTCCACTGTTGATAACATTACTGAAAGTCTTCAGTTGTGATGCTGTTCAGTTGCCGTGTCGTTTCTGCCTTGATGGCTTCCACATCTCCCATGTGCCGCCCCAGAAGCACCATTTTGAATTTCGGGAACAACAAGAAGTCACAAGGGACTAAATCGAGTGAATAAGGCGGGTGGTCTGTCACAGTGATTGAGCTTC
The DNA here is from genome assembly GCA_963930645.1 of Salticus scenicus. Classification (NCBI taxonomy): domain Eukaryota; kingdom Metazoa; phylum Arthropoda; class Arachnida; order Araneae; family Salticidae; genus Salticus; species Salticus scenicus. The sequence continues at coordinate 169,493,296 of OZ005650.1, read as the reverse complement.
GGGCCAAAAACTCACGCACAACGAGCGACGTGTGTGCGGGCGCATTGTCGTGATGAAGGATCCACCTGCCCCCTTGTGCCAAATCCGGTCGAAATCGGGCCACACGAGCTCTGAGACGTCTCAAAACTTCAACGATTTCAAACTTCAAACTTCCATGCCGACGCCAGGTGAAAAAGGGTAACTTTCAACAAGCAGCAGCACACTCCTACTTACACGCTGAGCGCTCTGACTCGAACTGAGCGTTGATGGGATTGGCTACAGCAGTAGTGCCACCTAGCGGTGACTGCAAACTGTAAAATAAAGTTATTATTCAACTTTTATACGTATTTTCCGGACAAAGCTCGTATACTACTGGCCATTAAAATTGCTACACCAAGAAGGAAGGATAATAATGGAATAAAATTTGTTGGACACATACATTATAGTAGGAAGAACAATTGATTAAAATTTCAGGAAATTTGGAGTAATATGTACTGAGAAAACAGTACATAAAGCAGCGACCTCTGTGAGCAATAACAGCACTTATCTACCTAGGCATTGAATCGAACAGCGATTGGATGACTTGTACGGGTAGAGCACTTCATGAAGTTTTAACACGATGCCACAATTCATCGATCGAAGTTACTGGTGAGTGGTAGGGGGCCAGTCGCTTTTCAACGATTAAACAGTGATATTCATTGGTGCGAGATCAGGAGAGCGCGTTGACCAGAACAACAGTCGAACACATTCTGTATCAAAGAAGGTCCGGACAATACAAACAACTTGCGGTCGAACATTATCTTGCTTAAATTTTTCGCTACTGAGGCCTAAAATACAGGGCAGAGGGGCGGGCCTTAACTCAACAGAAATTTAATGGCCGCTGTTCAGAGATGCGGAAATGAAAACCAGAGGTGATCGGGACGTGTATCCAATGGCACCACATACCATCAATCCAGGTGATGACTCAGTATGCGGCTTCCAAAATTCTGATTACCCTCAAAATTGCATCACTGATATGAGCGCCATTAGTGTGTGATCAACGATGAACCTGGACGCAGGAATGGCGTGAAGTCACTTTTCAGACAAATCACAATCCTGTTTACAGCATCAAGATTGCCTTATCCGTATTTAACAGCATTACGAATAATGCACATTACCAGCTGGGATTCGACATCATCATACTGTCCATCATTTGCAATGATGTTATGGGTTCCCATTGGATACGCGTCTCGAATATTTCTTGTTCGTATTCCCGGTACTCTGAACAGCGGTCATTAAATTTCTGTTGAGTTAAGGCCCGCCTCTCTGCCTTGTATTCGAGGCCTCCGTACCGCGAAATTTAAGCAAGATAATGCACGACCGCAAAATGTTTGTATTGTCCGGACCTTCTTTGATACAGTATGTGTTCGACTGTTGCTCTGGCCAGCGCATTCTCCTGATCTCGCACCAATCGACTTTTTAATCGTTGAAAGCGACTGACCCCCTACCACTCACCAATAACTTCGATCGATGAATTGTGGCATCGTGTTAAAACTTCATGAAGTGCTCTACCCGTACATGTCATCCAATCGCTGTTCGATTCAATGTCTAGGCAGATAAGTGCTGTTATTGCTCACAGTTGTCGCTGCTTTATGTACTGCTTTCTCAGTACATATTACTCCAAATTTCCTGAAATTTTAATCAATTGTTCTTCCTACTATAATGTATGTGTCCAACAAATTTTATTCCATTATTATCCTTCCTTCTTGGTGTAGCAATTGTAATGGCCAGTAGTGTATATTTTTTGTAATAGAGATAGTTAACTGGGAAAAAAAATGTGTATGTAGGAGCCTCGCCTCCCCCCATCCTGGGGGGGAAGTCCCCTCTCGACGGGAGTAAATTTTCATGATGAGTATCTTTCAAAAGAGCTCCCCAATACCTTTAAAACGAATGGTTGAACCATCGATCTGCGATAATTTAAAACAAAGTTATTGATTTTTTTTTTTTTTTTTTTTTTACTTTTAACGAAAAAAAAAAAAAATCGTATATATATATATATATATATTTACTTATTTATTTATATTGAGAATAAAATGGAGTTTTTTTGGATATTTGGTGTCATACTACTTCTCTAATAAGGAAATCGTCTGCATTATCATAAAAGATAATTCTTTAAAATAATAATTTTAATAAATTATTTAAAGAAACAGAATTATTTTTTAATAACTGAATTAAATTCTATATAAATATAGGTGCATTAATGAAACGGGGGGTTGAGGGTGGCGGTAGCCCCCCTCACACAAATCTAATTGTCATATAAAACTTTTCAGAAGCCTAATATGAATTGTTTAACACAGGTTTACATAACAGTACTCATTATATTACTTGTTAATCTGCAACCTGTATTTATCGTATTAAAATTCAGGGTAAGAGAAAGTCGTGTGAGTGACACACCAGATTATTTTGTTTAATTTTGCAGAATAATTAAGCGCATCCTTTGAATTGATTATATAAAAATTTTTGATTCAATCTTCATTTTAATTACAACTACAGATGGCTCTAAATAGGCCAAGTTTAATTACAACCACCCTGTTTTTCTCATACCTGCTTTCAAAACTATAAAGACAGTTTACAAAATAAGCGTACAACAACAAGTACTGTATATGAAAAAAAAAAAATAAACAATTTAAAATAGATTATGAAAAAAAAAATTGTTTCAGATTTATTATTATTATTGTGTGTGTGAGTGGGATGGTTGCCGCCTCTCACCTTGAAACTTCGGGTTAAATATAATACCTATATTTATTTATAAATAATTCAGGATCGTTATTAAATTTTAAAGTTCATTTACAATTGCTTACACAGTTTTCATACGGAATTCTCTTTTAAACTGTTAAATCATGATCAAATGCTTCAAGTTTCCTTTTATATGAAATTCAAAAAAACAAATTAGGATTTTCTGTAATTATTTGCTTTTACGTTTTACTCTTAATATCCATACAGACCAATCTCGGAAAATTAGACTTTCGTATTCAGCGGGCCACAAAGCATGGTATTTAAAAAAAAAAAAAAAAAACAGTTTTCGTCGACATGGAAAATGTTGTAAAGCACTTACATTAGCTCAATTCTATTGAAAAATTGCTTTTGTGTAATTTTGGATAACCCCCTATATATTTTTTATGTTATGCGCATTTCATATTGTGTATTTAATTTTAGTGCTGTTTGAAAAACTCAAAACACGACCTGAAATGCATTTCTTCAGATTTTCAAGTCTAGTCCCGTTATCGAATTTATTTTGGCTAGCTTTGTAACGAACGATGGAATATTTCCATATCATTATATACAAAAAACATGATTTCAAAAACATAAGGAATATGAGTTCATTTTATTTCTTTTAATACAACTTATACTCAACAAACACAGAGTTCTCGGTAGCTGTGTGGTCCGGCACTGGTAATTACGGAATGTCGATCTATTCGATAAGGTATACTGGGTCCGCAATCGCAGCAATATCGGCAAACCGATGACTTTTTTGTGATCGGAAATACGCTTGTGGGACAAAGCACTTTACTTAATGTTTAAAACAAATAGATTATCATTATTCCGATAAATTATATTTTGCCGATGCCATCTGGTGATGTTGCGGCGGAGAGGACAAAAACTTTATGGAACCGATTCAGAAGGTGGTATTTGGCCAACAATCACCGTATCGGCATGCCGTACGCCTTCTGAACAGGCCCGATTCTCGTGTGTTCGTTGGGTAGATGCAAATCTGTACCAAACAGAAATCATATCCATAGACGTAATGTATTTGACTCTTTGATATATTTCCACACAAATCACTTCCTTGATTTCAAGAAAAAGTTTACTATACCATCCCTATATAACACATACTTAAAATTATGCGTTTGAACTACCTGCTGCTATTTGTTCTTTAAATATACTTATAACAGGTAAAAAAAAAAAAAAGTCTAATAATAATAATTAGACAGACAGGCAGATACACACAGACTAACGTCTTACTTTTCCCTTGTTCCGTGAACTTTAAAACATTTAAATATAATAAAAATAAAATTACGAAAATTTGACCGAAAAATAATAAACGTTTTCATCATACAATGGTTAAGATAAATAAAAATGAACGGAATACTACTTGATAAAATGAAATTTTATGTAACAACTTGGGAGTTTAGAATCAAAGTGAAGTGTATGAGTGAATGATACCAGAAAAAATATTTAAACAAAAAACAAGAATTAATAATCTGGTGTGTCACTCACACGACTTTCCCTTACCCTGAAATTTAACATTATAAACATATATTGCAGATTAAAAGGTAAGATAACAAGTACTGTTATGTAAACCTGTGTTAAACAATTCATATTAGGCTTCTGAAGAGTTTTATATGATAATTAGTTCTGTGTGAGGGGGGCTACCGCCCCTCTCAACCCCCCGTTTCAATCATGCACCTACATTTATATAGAATTTAATTCGGTTATTAAAAAATAATTTACTAAAATTATTATTTAAAAAAATTATCTCTTATGATAATGCAGACGATTTTCATATTCGAAAAGTAGAATAACACCAAATATCCAAACAAAATCCATTTTATTCTCAATATTTAAAAAAAAAAAAAAAAAAAAAAAAAAGTTTTTTTTTCGTTAAAAGTAAAAAAAAAAAAATCGATAACTTTGTTTTAAATTATCGCAGATCGACGGTTCAACCATTCGTTTTAAAGGTATTGGTGAGCTCTTTCTAAAGATACCCATCATGAAAATTTACTTCCCTCGAGGAAGGACTTCCCCCCCAGGGGTGGAGGCGAGGCTCCTACATACACATTCTTTTTTCCTAGTTAACTATCTCTATTACAAAAAATATATATTCGTTTCATTTGGTTTAGTGCAGTCTATAGACGTTAAACTCTACTTACCTGCAATTTTCCCCATAGACGTAATGTATTAGAATTCTCTTGATTGTCCCTGTACACAAACCATTTGCTTGACCTTAACGAAAAGCTTACTGTAGCATCCGTATATGATACACATTTAGAATACCAAATTTGAACTTTCTGCCACAATTTGTTTTTGAGATATGCTGATAACAAACACACACACACAGACACACAGGCCATTTGCTAACCGATGACTTTTTTGTGATCGGAAATACGCTTGTGGGACAAAGCACTTTACTTAATGTTTAAAACAAATAGATTATCATTATTCCGATAAATTATATTTTGCCGATGCCATCTGGTGATGTTGCGGCGGAGAGGACAAAAACTTTATGGAACCGATTCAGAAGGTGGTATTTGGCCAACAATCACCGTATCGGCATGCCGTACGCCTTCTGAACAGGCCCGATTCTCGTGTGTTCGTTGGGTAGATGCAAATCTGTACCAAACAGAAATCATATCCATAGACGTAATGTATTTGACTCTTTGATATATTTCCACACAAATCACTTCCTTGATTTCAAGAAAAAGTTTACTATACCATCCCTATATAACACATACTTAAAATTATGCGTTTGAACTACCTGCTGCTATTTGTTCTTTAAATATACTTATAACAGGTAAAAAAAAAAAAAAAGTCTAATAATAATAATTAGACAGACAGGCAGATACACACAGACTAACGTCTTACTTTTCCCTTGTTCCGTGAACTTTAAAACATTTAAATATAATAAAAATAAAATTACGAAAATTTGACCGAAAAATAATAAACGTTTTCATCATACAATGGTTAAGATAAATAAAAATGAACGGAATACTACTTGATAAAATGAAATTTTATGTAACAACTTGGGAGTTTAGAATCAAAGTGAAGTGTATGAGTGAATGATACCAGAAAAAATATTTAAACAAAAAACAAGAATTAATAATCTGGTGTGTCACTCACACGACTTTCCCTTACCCTGAAATTTAACATTATAAACATATATTGCAGATTAAAAGGTAAGATAACAAGTACTGTTATGTAAACCTGTGTTAAACAATTCATATTAGGCTTCTGAAGAGTTTTATATGATAATTAGTTCTGTGTGAGGGGGGCTACCGCCCCTCTCAACCCCCCGTTTCAATCATGCACCTACATTTATATAGAATTTAATTCGGTTATTAAAAAATAATTTACTAAAATTATTATTTAAAAAAATTATCTCTTATGATAATGCAGACGATTTTCATATTCGAAAAGTAGAATAACACCAAATATCCAAACAAAATCCATTTTATTCTCAATATTTAAAAAAAAAAAAAAAAAAAAAAAAAAAAGTTTTTTTTTCGTTAAAAGTAAAAAAAAAAAAAATCGATAACTTTGTTTTAAATTATCGCAGATCGACGGTTCAACCATTCGTTTTAAAGGTATTGGTGAGCTCTTTCTAAAGATACCCATCATGAAAATTTACTTCCCTCGAGGGGGGACTTCCCCCCCAGGGGTGGAGGCGTAGCTCCTACATACACATTCTTTTTTCCTAGTTAACTATCTCTATTACAAAAAATATATATTCGTTTCATTTGGTTTAGTGCAGTCTATAGACGTTAAACTCTACTTACCTGCAATTTTCCCCATAGACGTAATGTATTAGAATTCTCTTGATTGTCCCTGTACACAAACCATTTGCTTGACCTTAACGAAAAGCTTACTGTAGCATCCGTATATGATACACATTTAGAATACCAAATTTGAACTTTCTGCCACAATTTGTTTTTGAGATATGCTGATAACAAACACACACACACAGACACACAGGCCATTTGCTAAAAACATGATTTTCGTATTCAGAGGACCTCAAAACGTGTAAATATTTCAAAATCTCGCATTCGAAAATTTGACCCAAAAACAATACTTTCTCTATCTTATGGGTAAGAGAAAGTAAAAAACAATACTTTCTCTATCTTATGGGTAAGAGAAAGTAAAAATAGATAACAAAACCGCGAATTACAAAAATGCCTTTTCCGTATAAATGCTTTTTTTTTTTTTTTAAATTGGGATATCTAAAATATTACAGTGTGTGCTAAGAGATATATAGAGGATAAGTTATACCACTGATGCTAAACATGCAAACAATCGTCGGAAAAAGGATAAATCATTTATATATATATATATATATATATTAAAGAAAAAAAAAACCTTCAGCGTTGCAAGTGTGAAAACCACCTAACATCGCTTAGAAAATGCAGAGAAAGTAGTTTTAAAATACGTCGAAAAGCGGAATGTGTTGGCTCGGGGGTTCTGGAATAATCGACAGGGCTTGCTACATCCGGACAATGATCACAATAATACCTTTATTTAATGCGGAATATGCACATTTTTTATTTCATACGTATTGACTTAAGAATATATAAATGACATTAGACACTATTATTTTTTACCTTTTTTGTTAAAATAATTATAATTCTTTCTTTCTTTCTTTTTTTTTTCAATCAAAGTTTGTTCACAATAAAAGAAAGAAATATGAATGAAACATGCATACACATTCAGTCCAGTAGTTCTGTTAAATATTTATCGAATAACTAAGTATATGTCAATGGAATAAACATACTATGCCTATGTTCAAATTTAAAAATGGAAAAGAAAAATCCTATAAAGAAAGAATGAAGAATTGAAACTAAATTTAAATGAATATATCTTAACCCAATATCAAATTTAACATAGCGGATTAAAGCACTCAAGTAAAAATTTTCTTTCGGTTCCACTGTTAAAACATTTTTTTTTAAAAATGGATTAGAGTTTTAATAAATATTTTTAGAAATAAGAAATTTTTAAAGAAAATAGATATACGAATACTAAAATGAACCTGAATGTTAAAAAATGCATTAACAAAAACATTTTACATAACTTTTGTTAGTTTTTAATATGGCTTAACGTTAAAAGAAATTTTATGAAAAACATAGAAGGGTTTTTTGGTATACAAGCAAGATTAAATTTTGAAGTTTTCTTAAAAGTTTTATTTTATAAACATTTTATATTATAAATATTTATGAAAAAAACATATTCTTATGCCTAAAATATACTACGAAATACACTTGCCACGAAAAGCATATCATTTATAACGCATCGAATGATCGAGTGGATGTATCGAATGATCTGGAAGTATATGGTTATGCTAAAGGTTTGTATGATTTTTGATGAGTGTACGAATTATAGTTCTTTTATAGAAACACAAAGTAAAATTTTTCATCATTATGGACTGTGGACTGCAAATTTTAAAGTGTGATAGATTGTAAACTTTTTATTGGTTGTTTATAGATGTTGTAGATCATCATTGCTGAACTCCATTACTTATGATTGTACATAGTTATTTATTTTTTGGCAAAATAATGATCATTATAGACTTTAAACTAAATTTGCTTTTAATTACGAAAGAGTATAAACACCTGATTCGATGGAGCTGAAAGTTTGTACATAGGTTATAGATCAACGTCGTATGATTTATATAGTTTTTGATCAGTATGGGTCTAAAAAAAATGACATTTTTTATTGTTATGGTACCATTAATAGTATTCTACAGACACTCACAAGGAATTTGGATTCATTACGATAAGTTAAACGACTTTTAACTTGGTGAGAAATGCGCATACACGCTAATATCATTTTCCCATTGTTTGCTTAAAAACTTATTCAATATAAATTTATGAAAACAGCCGATAATTATTAAGTGTTTGGAAAATCGTGTGGAATCATTCCAGATTTTTAAAATGTTGATATAAAAGAAAAGTCCTAGAAGTCTGTGTAGGTGACAATTATTAGAAACAAATTTTTATTCATTTATTTTTTATGTATTTATTTATTTATTTATTTATTTATTTTTTTTAATTCCACAGATATTTTCGTAAATTATACGTTCCATGCCAAGTTCATACTTTTTATACAAACTGAAAGTCATTTTTAAATTGGAAAAAACATAAAACATGTTCAAATGAGCTTCAGCTATTTTCATTATATAATGTTTGAGTCTTTTTTTTTTTTTTTTCAGTACGTTAAGTAAAATCTCGAATTAAATGAATATATTAATTTTGATTTTTATGTTTTTCTTTCTGTCTTTTTCTTTTTTTATTATTATAGCAATACGTCTTATTAGAAAAGTTTCACATTTACTATTATTAGGATTAAGACGGCTTTTAATTCAATACAAAAAAAATGCGATCAGTAAGAACGACATTTGTCGAGCTAACATGAGATCAAAAAGTACCCTAACCAATTACATCAACGAGAATCAGCTTTTACCAGATTGATCAGAACTCACTACATGTTTCGAAATTCGAGTGGAGTCATTACGTATTTTTTTTTTTTTTTTAATCCTGATAGAAAAGTCATTTCTAAGAAATTTATGTGAATGACAATTATTGGAAAGAAATTTTTATTTATTTATTTAATCGTTTATATTTATTTAGTTTTTTTTTTCCTATATATGCAACAAATTCAATTTTAAATCGAAATATGTCTGTTTAAATATTCTACATATGATATTACTTAATTGAAAGATGTAAGTGTAAATAAGCTCCAGATATTTTAATTATACATATATATATATATATGTATATATATTTGATATTTTAATAATATATTTTTAATAATAAATCAAATTAAATTCCCAATTAAGTAAATATATAATTTAATTAATTAATATATTAATGTTATTTTTTCCCTCCAACAAAAAGGCCTTATTTCTGAGGTTTTACATCTTTCTCATTAATATTAAGGTTGTTCATCCTGCAATATAGAAACTTCGATTTGTAATGACCATAGTCGATGGGCTTACATAAGATCAGGAAGTACACATACAGATTATGTTAACGTAATCCAGCTTTCATCAAGGAAAACTATTCTAAAAGAATCAGATTAATGAAAACCTCCTGGGAGAAAAGAGAAAATCCTAACAAAATATTCTTAAGAAAACCTATTTATTTTCTCGTTTCATTGGAAAGGAAATACAACTATTGAAAAATACGTTTTTCTAAAATTTATATGAAGTTTTATAAACCTCGTGGAAAATCAAATTTAAACGAATTTGATACCAGTATTTTTATCTTACTGCAAATGTAAATTTATTAATGTTTTATGATGCTTAAAATGTATTATATTTTATGATACACTTTCTATATTGCTTAACATTAAATAGATAAATAAAATTTTCATGTGTTTTACACATTGTATTTCAAACAAGGTTATTTTATTAATTCTTACTCTATTTCAAGTAATAAATTAATTTTCTAATGATTCTTCTATATGTTTGAAAAAAGCACTCAAATAAAAGATTTCTTTTTCTTCTACTGATTTTTATTTATTTATTTATATATTTTACTGGATTAGTATTTTAACAAATATTATTAGAAATAAGGAAGTGTTAAAAAAAAAAAAAAAAAAAAAAAAAAAAAAAAAAAAAAACATATATACGAGTATTAAAAGGAAACTGAATGTTAAAAATGCATTAACAATAACATATTACATAATCTTTGTTAGGTATTAATATAGATTAACGTTAAAAGGAATTTTATGAAAAAAAAATGCAGGGTTTACAGGTGTACAAACATAATTAAATTTTGAAGTTTTCTTAAAAGTTTTATTTTATGATTTTATGCACATTTTATATTATAAATATTTATGGAAAACATAAGAACACAAAGGAATTTTTTCATCATTATAGCTTTTGGAATACAATTCTTTAAAGTGCAATAGCCTCTAAGGGCCTTATTGATTGTTAATAGATGATATGGGTCATCATTAACGAACTCTATTAACTATGACTGTACATTATTATTATTATTATTATTATTATTATTATTATTATTATGCCGTATAAACTCAATTATTTTTATAATTGCAAAATAGTAAAAAAGCCTGATTTTATTGTACTAAAAGTTTGTATATAGGTTATAAGTCAAGGTCGCATGATTTGTCTATATTTTTATTAGTATGGGACCCCCCCATACTGAAAAATAAATAAATTAATAAAACTGCGATTAGTAAGGACGACAGTCGTTTGGCTATCTTGAACAAAATGTACCATAACAGATTATGTCAATGAAAATCAGCCTTTATCCAGGATGTTCGGAATAGACTATACGTTTGGGATTATATATATATATATATATATATATATATATACATAAACTTCTCTGAAAAATGCGTATGTGGATGAAAATTATTGGAAAAAATCATTTATTTATTCAGTCGTTCATTTTTATTTAAATTAATTCTACAGATTTTATTACTTTCTTTTATATTGAATAGAAGAAAGTATTGGATTCGTAAAAATTTCCAATATCCTGTTTTCGATGGATTTACACGTTTTGAGAATTTCGGAACACAATCTGACCATTTTTATAAAATGTCTGTCTGTCTCTATGTGTATGTGGGAAAAATTTTGTGGCAACTGTATCTCAGTAATTACTGAACAGAATGCATATTAATTTATATGCAGATGTCCCTTGACCTAATATAGTGCCTATCAAGTTTTGGCGTCAATTGTTAGACCCCCGATTTCCATAATTTCAGGGAAGGCTATATGTCAGGAACTACTGCATGAAGTTGCATATAAATTTATTTACGGATATAAATTTATATGCGAATGTACCTTGATCTAAATTAGTGGCATTCAACTTTTGGTTTCAACTGATCGACAGGTGGCGCTGCTATACCTCGATTGCGAAAATTTCATGGATGGCAATATCACAAGAACTGCTGCACGAATTTGCATATATATTTATGTGTTTATGCACTTCGACATAAATTATTGTGTAACAACGTTTGGTGCCAATATCTCAACAAGTGGTGCTGCTCTGCGGCAATTTCTACAATTTCAGGTAAAATTATATCTCAGATTCTATTGCGTATAGTCAAACAAAACTTGATATGTGAGAAGGCCATTATAAGGCATTATACTGAAGCAATTTGGAAACATATCACCCAATAAGTGGCGCTGTTATACTGCAATTGTTCCCGAGAATGAGAAGGCTATATCTCAATTTCTGAAGCATACAACTCCATGGAACTTGATATATGAAATTGTCATTATGAAAATGCATTTTTAAGAGTTTATTTATAAATAATCAAAAGGTCTTTCTTTGTTATATGTACTGTTAGTTTTTCTGAGATGAAAATAATTGTGGTAAACAATCTTATTAAATAATAGTTTAATAAATTATTTTTACTGAGTGAATACCTGTAAGAAAATATAGAAGAATGGCTTGTGGTGGCCACAGCATACTAGTTTCTTTATATGAAGCATGCTAATTTCATATTTTTTATATAAACTGAAATTCAATTTTAAATCGAAATATTCCTATTTAAGTAAGCTACAGGTATTTTTATTTAATAAAGTTTTATATTTACTATCCTTAGAATTTAGATGATTCATATTTTACCATTTTGTTGAGTGTTTTACTTATTCGCACATTTATTCAAAATACGATATTCTTTAAATGAAAGATGTAAGTTTGAATAAGTTCCAGTTATTTTAATTATATATATATATATATATATATATATATATATATATATATATTGGGGGATATTTTAATAATATATTTTTAATAATAAATCAAATTACATTTCCAGTTAAGTAAATATGTATTTTTTTAATTAATATAGTAAAATTCTTTTTTTACCTACAGCAAAAAGCCTTATTCCTAAGGTTTTATATTTTCTCTCATTAAGATTAAGGTTGCTTATCCTGCAATATAGAAACTTCAATTTGTAATGACCATAGTCTATGGGCTTACATGAGATCAGGAAGTACACATACAGATTATGTTAACGTAATCCAGCTTTCATCAAGGAAAACTATTCTAAAAGAATCAGATTAATGGAAACCTCCAGGGATAAAAGAGAAAATCCCAACAAAATATTTCTTAAGAAAACCTATTTATTTTCTTGTTTCATTTAAAAGGAAATACAAGTACAGAAAAATACGAATTTCTAAGATTTATATGAAATTTTGTAAATTTAATACAAAATCAAATTTAAGCTAATGTGATTTCTGAAAAAAAAAAAAAAAATCTTATTTTACTGCAAATGTAAATTTATTAATTTATTATGATGTTTAAAATGTATCATATTTTATGATACATATTCTATATTGCTTAACATCACATATTTCATAGCACTAAAGAGATAATTTAATTTTTGAATTGTATTTACAAATTGTATTTCAAACATGATTATTTTATTAATTATTACTCGATTTTAAGTAATAAATTATGTTTTTAAAGATTCTTCTTTCGTATCTTTCATTTGTATAATCAGAAGTTTGGTCACGTGTAGTGTAATTTGAAATTTAAAAAAATTCCAGCTAAATATCTAATACTTATATTAGTATATTATCACATTGTGACATAGAATACTATTATATACTATGCCGAATGATTCAAAATATATTTTACAGCGAAACTGTCACTCATAGAAGCATACGTCAAATTACAAAATTGATAGAAGTAAAAAGCAGATTTCAGGTATCAAAAATATATCTCAATAGTTGAAATCAATAGTAGATTTTTTGTACAAAGGAAGTGTAGATATTAAAATAAAGAATTTAATTTGTATACGGTCCATCTTTTCCTATGACGTTTGTTTTAAAAAAATATTATCCCCGGTATATGAAGGAAAACAAGTGAAACCTTATGTCTCTAAGGGAAATAGTCTCCGAATTATTTAAATTTAAAAGCGATGACTCGCACTACTTTTCTAGGAACTTTGCCATTCATTATTCGAAGTCAATGTCCTTACTTTAGGTGGCTATCCGTGACATGATAAAAAATAAATAAATAAACATTTGTTTTAAAATAGCAATTAAAATTATTCAAAAGCCTTAGATCAACAGTTATAAAGTTTTATGCTATGATATATAGTTAAAAAAAAAAAGAAAAAATAATAGTTAAATTTCCTAAGGGGCACCAGAAAATTGAATTATTTTAAGCATACAAACACCACGTATAAACATGTAGCAGAAATATGCTTAAAGGAGAAGTACTTCTCAGAGACCGCAATGTATTAGAGTTATTTTGTGATGCTGCAACAAAGTTAAATAACTTTAGTAACACTTTTCACTCTCAAGAAATTATTTATTTATTCATAGAGATAAGTACAGAATCAAATACTTCGACAGAAATGAATCGAAGTCATAAACGCATATTAAAATTTGTTGGATATATAAATATACTTTAAAGAATAGTTCTTCTTGACTACAATGCAGTCTTTAAAAGTCTTTTGTTAGTCCCTGTACACAAACGACTAACGCTATTTACTCTATTTACAACAGGAAATATATTTTTAAGAATCTAAGTTACACATATCAGTTTCAAGTCATTCTAAAAATGTTTATTGAGCGTGAATTAATTAAAGTCATAAACGTTTTTTTTATTTATATATATATTGTTTGGAAAATGCTAAAAAATACAATTTGTTCATCGTACAATATGACCCCACCAGGGACTGAAAGGTCTTGCTATAAAAACTGGAAGAGAAGAGGTGCCTTATTTGATTCCAAAACGAGATCATAGGTTTTCTTTTTTTTTTTTTTTTTTTTTTTTTTTTTTTTTTAAGTACTCTTTAAATATGAGCAAATACACCTTAGAAATACCTCTCCCCTCTATATAGTGAATTTCAGCCAGGCGTAAGTTCCAGTCAATCGTATTTAACCCACATAACCATAATAACAAACTAACCGCAACGTTCATTAGCATTCAGAGTGAAAAACTGTAATTATATTTATTATACATAATTACACACTCATTAGAATTACAATTTTAGCTAAAAGAATACTTAACAATGATAGAAATGATTTAAATTATAGCAATTATACATACAAACGTAAATTAAGATTATTTGAAGTCTAATGTAATAACAACATCTCATTTTCAAAACAACCCCATAAAACTTGGCGAGATATGCTAGAATTTTCAAATTGTGATAAAACAGTGTATTGTTCACTTACAGACATTGGGCTTGTCTTATTTTCCATCTTAGACCGAAGGAAATATATTTTCTAAATATAAGTCATGGAAAAGGAGGGCTCGTATAAAGATTAATATGTATATGGTTCTTTACACAAAAATTTCCATCTCTGAAATCTACTCTTGATTTGCACCAATTTTATAACTGGAAATATTTTTCTATGACAGTTAATCTAAAACGTAATCGCTGTATCATCAATTTGGATAACCTGGTATACTAGGAATATAGCATATATTATAATTAATATTTACTGACTTATTATGTCTTAATCTTTAACCACTATTTGTCTTATTATATAAAAAAAGAACGTGGGTTGCATGAAAAAATAGTAGTTTTGTTTATTTTAGTTGTACTTATGTCATTTAGGTAAAAGTTTGAGTTTCGTGAGTCGATCTACACTTATTGTTTTTACTTTAAGTTTTATTAGACAGTTATCTCTTGCTCAAAAAGTATTCTTAAACATTACGAAACTTTTTATCTTACAGGAAGATTTTTCAAAAATATATATATCTCTTAGATTTTGGCACATTGCTAAATAGATTCATAAATAACTACAAAACAGTAAAAAAAAAAAATTCATACCTCAACAAATCTATCTTGTCTCCATCTTACGTTTAATGAAAATTATCCCATCGAAGAGAGCATCATTCGATGCGTACAAAATAATTATTTCCACGAATATTTAAAGGGAATAAAGAATAAAGACATTTTACATGAAAAAAGTCAGTTACACTCTCTCTACCCATTCATTTACCGAAATGGTCCTTTCCTGTGATACTGGCGTCAAAACGCAAGTTAAGGAAATTTATTATAAAGGAAAAACATACCGCACACTTACATGCAGGATCATTATTCTTATCTCACATTTTAAAACATGCAAATGGTTTGAAAAGATTAAACAGTTGGCTTATCATTTAATGTATTAAAAATGTTTTCATTTTAAAGCTAATACCCAAACTTAATGGGAAATCTACCGCCACATCGAGTGAATCTCGAGAGACCTTTTTTTGCATGTGGCATGGATTATGCTGGACCAATGTCTATGAAATTTAACAAGGTTCATTTGAATAAAGCAACAAAGGGATATATAACGTTATTTATCTGTCTCTCTTCAAAAGCAGTACACATTAAGACTGTCAGTGATTTTACCGCAGATGTGTTTATAGTTTCTATACGATGCTTTATTGCTAGATGGTGATCACCTAGTCAATCTTACAACGACAACATTATCAAATTTGTTGGTGTGAAAAGGATGGTCATATAAATAAAGCAATTCTGGATGTCACTACCAAGAAAAACACTTTATATGTAACATATTACTTAACGTAAATCTCAATAGAGTGGCATTTTATTCCTCCCGCATCACATCATTTTTGAGGAATTTGCGAAATTGCAATTGGTTCCACTAAATATCACATCAAATGAGGCATCAGTAACACGCGGTTGACATTTGAAGAATGACCATATAAATTGATTCCTTATTAACTTCACGCCCCCTCTTTAAAATTACGGATTTTGATACAAACTTTATTAAGGTTCCTTCTCTGTCACATGTGATATCAGAAAATTCTATATGATTTGTGTATAACATGGAAAAAAGGTTATCTGAATTAACTACAACCTCCAAATATGGTGAAAAACACTACAACAAATAACAAGGCATGCGAAAAAGTACTCATGATGGAGGATGCACGTGTGTCCCAGACAATCGGTCGTGTAACAGACGTTCATAACGGCAAAGAGGGGTTTGTGAGACTGGTGACTATAAAGACTAAAGACTCAGTTTTAAAAAGAAACATCAGAAAGGTAGCTGTACTTCCCTTATATCAGGACTACCCTGGTAGAGCGGAAATCACGTTTGTCTAATCCGATAAAACCGAACATCTCTACACACTTCTCTGTAATATTCGAAATCAAAACATCTCAACTCGGTTCTACTCAGAGCTGTGCAATGACCCAACCATGGGGTTTAGTTTCAGAAAAGACACTCATCGCATAACAGTGCTGCTCTTCGCAATATAAATTTCTGACGATATTGTAGGCATATTTACAATGCAAATATTTTATTTCTTCAAGCACTTAAATAATTATTCAATAGTAATTTGTGTAAGATACGTGTCTAAATATTTTATACCTTCGTAATACATTTTTGTCTGTGATCAAAGTCATATTTTTTTCAACATTCAACAATTTGTATAACGCATCATATCTATCTATTTATCTCTCTCTCTTTATATATATATATATATATATATATATAATATAATATATATATATATATATATATATATATATATATATATATATATATATACATACATATATATATTATATAAATAAATATGTATATATATATATATATATATATATATATATATATATATATATATACAGTTCATATGATTATTATTTTTTTTCATCCTCGCCTTCTTTGAAGGGACAGTTATCACGTATATATGTATATTACGACCATTGAGAAAAAAATAGGAAACATTCCGACACACACAAATGAAACTCATGGAGTTGTTATAATAAATATTATTATTTTCCAAAATTAAATTTAGGGAAAGTAGTGCCTATTAAAATCCTATACGGTATATGGTTTTTAAAATGAATGTAAATTTTAACAAAATGTGTATATGAACATGTGATGTAATAAACATAGCAATGGGATGCATATGAACATAAAATGTTATAATTTGGAATTTTTCATGAAATTGAATTGTTTATTTGAAAAAGAAAAACAGAACACTATAATGTTTAACACATCTAAAATATTTTAACAGTTAAAACGTTATGTTTGATGAAACGCAGTGAATTTAAATGTCCTTGTAAGGACATACCTATGCGTCCTGTATATATATTTCTTCTTGTGAATTTCCTTTTTCAAACACTGTTAAATACTTATAAACTTAATGTGCTTTTGAAATAATTATATTATATTTAATTTTATGTTATTTTTTTTTCTAAGCAAGAAATTTGGATAAAATTCAATATTTTTTTTTAATCATTCCCATTATCAAATCTCAAAAGATAAACTATTATAAGATATACCAAGACAATAATCATAAAAAGAAATTGATGACTGTGGATAAAGTAAAAGTTCACTGAGATAATCTAAGAAAAGATGCAATATCCGAATCTAAATTTCCCTGGTAATGTTACAAAAGAATAGTTTCTGAAAATGATTGTTCCTAATCATAGAAATTGCGCAAAGGATAGAATGATCTACGATAAGTCTGTGAGAAAAATCATCAGGTGTGAATATTTTTTTACGATGCCTCTCAGAAGATGATATAACATTTTTAGAAATCATTACAAATGGAAAAGTCTTTAATTGAAGAATATAAACGCTTCAAGATTGTTCCACTTTTTGCCATCTATTTATGTTAAACGTATAATATAAAATTAACAAATTAAATAGCATAAGGTAAATTAGGGGAAGACTCCATATATGAAGATGTTTTGCTTAGTACCGCCTAAATTTGAAATGATATGATAATTAGAGAATAAAATAAAATAAAATAAAATAAAATACAGCATACTCTTGAGTGTTAAACAATTGTGTATGATTGTTAATTCCTTTTCCAGACTGTGTACACAATTGAAAATTTTAATAAAAAAAAAAAAAAAAAAAAAAAAAAAAAAACCTTGTGTATTGTAGCATTCCCATATGCACGGAGAAGATGCCACTAGTTATGAGGTAAGATTCAACGCAATAAAATTAAGAAAAATAATACGCATATTGGAAAATTACCCTTGAAATAAGAATAACTATGGAGAAATTTGCAAACTGAAATATTTTTTTTCTTTTAAATTTACCTTGCTAAAACTAATAATGGTACAAGTTTGAATTTTGTTCTGCATAACATTTAATTTATTGCAGTGCAAATGATTACCATTCCAATATTCGTGCTACGATTTATTTCATTTGATGTGCAAGGCTGGTGGAGGCAACGGCTTTTCTGTACTGGTGGAGGCAACTGCTGGTGATAGTCGATTGCATCTAGCTTTGTTGGTGGAAACAACAGCTGGTGTAGGCTTAATGTCACATGCGTCATTTCTGAAATATAGCATTACTCAAACTAAGATATATCATTACTCCAACCAAAAGAAACAGCATGCGCGTGAACTGGATATTTTGTGGGTTATAAGGATAAATCTTAGTGTCTGAAAACCCAGAAGTTTAATTTCTTACTGTAGCTGTCTTCCTCCAATCTGTATTCAGGAGAGATCCTTACTAAAATCTTGAAAGTTTATTTATATAGTATTATAAAAATGATAATTAATGCTTATTTTCGTATTGGTGCAATATTAAAGCCGCCTCTGCTTACCTTGTGTATATAATAAAATTAGGAACTCCTTTATAGTGCGAATATCTTATTTAAAATAAAACATTTCTTTATGAACTTTCAATATGAGCAAGCGAATATTATAAGGGCTTTGCACACAAGGTTAAATGCTCATGAGATCCAAAATAATGGTGATTAAAGGAGATAAATTAAGATAAAACTAGGAACACACTGGCGCCTTTTTCCAACTTGTACCTTCCCCCGAATTGCCTTATATTAAATTTCTACACATATCAACGCATTTAATTAGTGCAAAGGTAACATATTTAAGGAATTACATTAAAATAAATATACATACTGATAAAATATGAACAATTTGAATATCCATATTACAAAATAAAATGTACTCTGGATTTTGACAAACAAACATAAACGCATTGAAATCAAATAATATGCTAGAATTAAAATTCCACGTACACATATGTTTATAAATATATTTATATTCAATAACCTCTTCAATTGTAAGAACAAAAATGTATGAAGATAAATAAATTAACAGTCTACAAGGGCACAAAGATATAATCGTAAGTATATTCTTAAATAATGGAAAGAACTTTGATAATAAACCTTGATTTCATATATATATATACTTGTATGCACATAGACATAATTTTGATGTCTGAAGATTTTCCCTTATTTTAAGTATATTTAGCAATGATATGTAAAAAAAAAAAAAAAAAAAAAAAAACTACGACACTGATGGCAAAAATATATAACTATATACTATATTTAAATTTTGAATATTAAACAATTTAGTTACATTTATAAAATATAAAAGTAGTATAACTATACTTATCGCAATTTTAGTTATAATAAGTGAACATTCCTTAACAACATTTAATATTTTAAATAGAAATTGTTATTTAGTGACACTAAGTTATTAATAACCTTTCAAATAATAAGTTACAAACACGAAATCTATGAATAAAATGTGAAAGTAAGGCTACTATCTTAATTAACACTTTCTTTATGTAACTGATTATATTTGGTGTTGTAATAAAAAAGGTTATTAAAGAATAGTGCTGTAAACGAATTATTTTTAAAAATAATTCATTTCACGTTATTCAATTGTATTATTTTTCTTGTATTGAAAATTGCATTATTTTTCTTAAAAAAAAAAAAAAAAATCTTAAAGATACATAAAGGTAACAGTGCAGACAATGACAGTTTTTGATTTAATACATTTTATCCTCATATTAAATTTTTAATACAAAAATATTTAAATATAATATTAATTTCTCTTCAACTTTTAAACTACAAAAATGTATTAGTTTTTTATTAGTTTTTATTTATTTATTTTTACTAAAAATATAAATTAAAACATCTAAATTTTAAGTTAAAAAATGCTTTAACTATAGAATGCTGCATAACTTTTGTTAGGATTTCATACTGCTCAACGTGGAATGGAATTTTATTAAAAAACAGTGTAGGGGTTTTATTAAAACAAATAAGTTTAAAATTTAAGTTTACCTGAACTTTGCTTAAAAATTTTAGTTCACATATATTTTATTTCTGAAATATTTACCGAAGAGCACAATTTCATGCGTAACAAAAGTTTTCTATTTTGCAACAAAACTTATAAGAAAAGCTCGGCATTATAAGATAAATTTAAATGTTTATAATGTTTGTACGTATAGGAATTTTAGGTAATTTTTTTTTTTTTTTTTTTTTTTTTTTTTAAGATTTCCTAAAAAAAAAAAAAAAAAAAAAAAAAAAGGAAATAATGTCACATATGGATATTGGTAAAATAATTAATTGAATTATAAATGAAATTTAAATTGTGATGGCTGATACGCAAATAAAAAAAGTCAGTAACAAAGAGGACCAACTTTTTCTGGTATATAATTTGTTATGCAATATCTACATGATAATCTAAATGCAAAATTTATAGAAAAACAAACAAACGAGTATAGATTTAAAGAATTTCATTAATTTCAAAAATAGGTTCTGTAAGTATATATCTGATTCAACAAAATTTATATTTAATGAAATTAATCTAAAATCATTTCTTTACAAAACTTTAAACATAATTTTACAAATTATACTTAAAAATAGTGTGTGAGTGTGTGTGTGTGTGGGGGGGGAGGGTTACAGTTATAGTTGATAATTTAATTGAACGAACTATAAAAAGTTTTAAAATGAAAAGTATAAAACATATTAAAATTAGCTAATGCTTAAACGCAACGAAAATTTCGAAATAAATACATTTATTGAAATAAAGAAATTTACTGTTATTTCATCGAATAATTGAATAAAAAATAGAAAAAAATATCAGCATAAAATAAAACTATGTTGATGAAAATCATCCGTGCGCAAAGGAAAGAAAGTTTTAAGGAAAGTTTTTTTGTGTTTAGAATATATATATATATATATATATATATATATATATATATATATGTATATATACATAATTTTTCTCTCTTTGAATATCTAATGATAATTAGGAATTTTAAAAAGTATGTAAGAACATGGAAAGCATCTTTCATATCTTAAGGGGGATATTCTTTGATTAATAATAAGATTTTGATTGTTAATTTTTTTACATGGCTAAATCAGCCTGTATATAAAAAATACCTTAATTTAATAAATATATTGTTTCGTCAAATATAATGTCTTACTTATTATTTCCTATTTACAGTTCTAAAACACATAGAATACGGTAAATGCATTACATAATCAACCAACTTATTGTCCCATATTCGTTTTAAGCACTACATGACACAATAATAATAATAAAAGAAAATAATTTGAATATTTACTTAAGATGCTTTCTTTATTATTGATGCTCTAAATAAATCATATGATCAATTTTATGAAACTCATAACAAATATTGCATTAAAAAAAATAAATAAATGTTAAACAAAATATAATAACTATCCGTAGCATATTAATTACATAAGAAGAAAAAAGTTTATAAAAATAAAGTGCGGTTTCTATTTTATATTATGTAATAATAAGAGAAACTAATAAATGAGATTCATCCCTATGGCATCAGAATTATTATGAAAGAAAAAAGAAGTAACAATATAACTTGTTATTAACATTGTCTATGCCATAGTGATGTAATTGTTTTTAATAGTAAGAGGGGAAGTGAATTTTTATTTATTTATTTATTTTATTTATTTATTTATTTATGGTAGAAAATACATGTTCAAATTTATTTTATTTATGAATAGATTTTATCTGCTGGAGTGAAAATTCGAGGTAAACAATTTTATATACTGTGTTATAGTAGATTTTGTATGGCCAAATTAATTTTAATGATGATATTTAAAAGGGACAATTCATATAGAAAGATAAGTTGAGAAATACTGTTTTTGGCCTTTAAGTCTCTTCTAAAACTAAACATCTAATCACATACCATATGGTTAACAAAGTATCTCTTGGAGTTCCCTTTTCCTTTTTTTTTTTTTTTTTTTTTTCTTTTTCGTTTTGAGATATTTTGAATATAAAATTTATACTTTTAGTTATTTTTAGGGAAAGTGAAATTTTGCACGCATCTGTATGTTTATGTGATATAAGAATATCGTAAAAACTAATAATTTCAGGAGATTCAAATTTGGTATCTTATAAGTTTGCCAGATTTTGTTCACATGAGGTAACAACTTAAAAATTTTCATCAGGAATTGTAAAATTTTAAGGAGTGCTGCATGTGAAAGCTGTATAAATAATATTGAATAATCTTTAAAATTTAACAATAGCCTTCATTTTATTTTATAAATATAAGTAATATATTCAAACAGGGGACTAAGGGGGTGGCGGTTCTCTCACGTGATAATTTCTGTCAAATAAAACCGCCCTTAACCCCCCCCCTCCTTTTTTAAGTAGTTTCATCTACACTGATTGTTATATTACTCTTTAATCTACAATCAGTTTTTATAGTAACAAAATGCAGGGTAAAAAAAAGGTCATGCGAGCGACACACCAGATTATTAATGACAACATACAGGGTAAAGAAATTCGTGCGAGTGACACACCAGAATTTTATTATTTTATAAATTCATGTTTTCTAATATACTTCTTTCATCTTAGTACAGTTCTTTACCATGACATCCTCACGATGACTCGAAGGGAAAAATATATTCTGAGAATATTCTAGGGAGATGTGTTATAGATTTTTGAAAAGCACACACAAAAGTATTATAAACACTACAAAATGCAATAATCTCGCAACAGTTGTTTCGGGTCGAATTAGCACCCCAGGCGAACAAAGTAGGCATGCGTGCTGCAGTCAAAGCAGCAACGGAGAAATATTCCTCTTTTTTTTTTTTTTTTTTTTTTATTTTTTTTTACTATTCCTTATAAATCGTATGTTTCAACAATATTTTTATGTTAGGTTACCAGTCACTCTGCTTTTCAAAATATATATTTTTTAAATTGAAAAATGTAAGTTTAAATTATCTGCAGAAGATTTATGTATTTATCCTATTTCACTGTATATATTTGTGGAGATATGTGAAATTAGAATCACAATTAATTGAATAAATTAATTTTATTTAACGAGTTTTACTTTCTTTTTTTTCACCAAAGAGTTTAATTATAGAGTTTTAGATTTTATCTCATTAAGATTAAGAGGGTTCGCCCTGTAAAAAACTGATATTTCTAATGACCACAGTCGATAGGCATATATAGGATCAGAAACTACAAATAAATAGAAAGTCAAAGTAATCCAATCCTCATCAAGGAATAGTATTCTAAAGAATCGGATTAATGAAATTCTCCAGGGAAATAGGGGAAAATCTAAAAAAATGATTTTAAATAAGTATATTTATTTCCTTGTTTTATTTAAAAGGCAATGCTACTACTAATATTTCTTCTGAAATTTATATGTATATATATTTAATTTGATGTAAAATCAAACTTAAACTTATGTGAACACAAAAATGTGCAGTAATATAAACACCCTTTAATTAGACCTCTTTATATTATGTTATATTTTATGTAATATATACTTTAATAATAATTCCAATCTGTTCTTTCAAATAGAAAATACCATTTCAGCTTTCTTAAAAACTAAACCGCCAGTAAAATTAATATTTTTTCTATTATTAATTTAACGTATTTCAAATTGATATTTTCCCCTCCAGACAGAAATATCCCCTCTAGACTAAGGTCCTGCCCAGTCTCAGAGTGAAGGACTAATTAAATAATTAAAAATCATATCACTAAGCATTTTTAATCACGTGACATATCGTCACGTATCGGGAAATGTCCCGTACTGTCTTTTCAATTTCTCTAATATGAAAATGCATACGTCCCTAGATAAGAGACACTTATTGTCGTTGCTAAATAAACTATGTGTTTTCTACTAAAAAAAAAAAAAAAAAAAAAAAAAAAAATAATAATAATAATAATAATAATAATCATACAAATTCGTACAAATGTTTCATAATATTCCAATGCATCAAAATATGCGAAAATGACCATTCTACAATTTGCACCATTATTATTATTATTATTATTATTATTATTATTATTACAGACTTATGACCACAATTACTTTATGCATCATCTAAATTATTAAATTAAAAACATATTCCAAAGATAATATAGTAATGTATTTTATCCAGAAAGTGAATGAAAATGCATAGAGATATAAAATAACAAGGCACAGAATTTAAGAGAAAATTCATATATGTGTGTGTGTGTATGTGTGTGTGTGTGTGTGTGTGTGTGTGTGTGTGTGTGTGTGTGTGTGTGTGTGTGTGTGTGTGTGTTATGTTATGTTAATGTGTGCATTTGTAATATTTTATATACAGAAATTCAAATGTACCCGTTTAAAACTATATGAAGGCATTATAGTTTAATGAGCATAGTATAGTCTAATTGTTGCATGTATTTAGGCCTTAAAATCAAGCCCCAATTATAATTAAAAAAAGAAATTTTCACAAAAGTACAAAAATAAATTTGGACATTTTAGCATAAAAATTAAAAGTAATAGTTGGGTCCTTACTGTATTTTAAATACCTTCGTTTGAATATTTTATCACTTACACTACTTTTAAACTCATAAAAATATGTTCATAAAATATTCTTGCAATTGCTTTGTTGAATATCCACTAACCTAAAATGTGTGTTAAACTTCCCTATTTTACTGAAAGCACATCTTTTATTTAACATTAAAACCACTTCCCTCTATTAAAAAAAAAAAAAAAAAAAAAAAAAGCATGAATAGATTTTTTTTTTTTAATGTGTAAAACCGCAAGCAATCACACTTTGAAAAGGATTTTCATAAAAAAAGGACATTCTCTTTATATATGATGCCATAAGAAATTCTCTAAAATTAATATTAGTTTATTAACAAGAAATGTTTTCATACTTCTGCTATAATTTATTTTTAAAAAGTGTTTTATATAATTTTTCAAAGATTTATTTATTATTATTAATATTATTTTTCTGAATATTTATGACAAAATTTAATATATGAATAAAAATAAAAATAATAATAAATCTTGTTCTTTAAAATCCCCCTTTTTTTACTTCAAAATAGTACATCTGTTAAAATAAAAGATAGATTTTTAAGTATAGTGTTTTCCATTTTCAAAATAATAGTAATAATAATAATAATGAAATAAATATATGGGAAACATAATAGAAGAAGTAAAAGGAAAGAAAAAAAATAAGGTTCACTTTTTTCGGATTCTACTTTTTTCATCGAAATATTATACCTTATATATTACACAGGAAGAAATTTTTTTTAATACTCGCACTTTCTTTTTATGAATGGTGACAAAATACTGTCCAACATCGCTTTCTGTGGAATATTGGCACGCAGCCAAAAAAGACGAGTCTAAATGGAGCGATCTAGTAGGGAGGAGGAACTAATAGCGGAGGGGTTTTTCTTGACGCGTTTTTCGTTCTCCTTCATTTCCACGTTATAGTGACTGCGCTTCATACTCTTTCTTTTTAAAGTATTATTTTCGTTCTAGAATTTGTGAATTCGACTTGCGTTTGAAAAAAATTGTTTTTAAATTAGATAGAATGGCTGGAACATCTAAGTCTAAAGGATTTCGAAGTAATTCGAAAGAAATTATTTATAATGTTATTAAAGTGTGTGATGAAGAAGCACGTTTAGGGAGAGTAAAAATTCCTATAACCCAGTCTTCGAAACGCGCGAGCATGCTTACAGGAATTTCTTTATCAAGTGTGTATAACATTAGAAAACAAGCAAACGATGAGGAAAATCCTGAATTCTGCTCTCCACAAAAAAAGCAGAAAAGAGAATCTACATCTCATTTGAAAATCGATTCCTTTGATATTGATGTGATAAGAAGAACAGTGCGGGATTTTTATATAACAGAGAAAAAAGTTCCAACAATATCGAAACTGCTTCCCGTGATCAAAGAAAAAATAAATTTTGCTTGGGGAAGAGAAACTTTGAGAAAAATTCTCCACGAGATCGGATTTAGTTGGAAGAAAACTCAGAATAAAAGAAAAATTCTTATGGAAAGATCCGACATAGTTTTATTAAGAACAAAATTCTTAAGGAGCATCAAGCAATATAGAGATGAGAAAAGGCCTATCGTTTACATAGATGAGACATGGGTGGACAGCAATCTCACATTTGGAAAATGTTGGCAGTCTTCCGAAATTTTTGGAGTTGTAGAAACAGGAAATGCATCTCGCCGTGTTATTGTTTTATGTGCAGGTGGAGAAATGGGTTTTTTACCCAATACCAATTTAATTTATAAAGCGAATGCTTCAACGGGAGATTATCACGGGCAAATGAATTCTGCGATTTTTGAGAAATGGGCCCGAGAGAAATTAATCCCAAATCTCCCTCCTAAATCAGTTCTAATCATTGATAATGCTCCTTATCACTCTATACAATTGAACAAGCCTCCCAATTCATCCCAGAGGAAAGAAGAGATAATGGATTGGCTTGCAAAAAATAATATTTCTTTTTGTTCTTCTAGCAGAAAAATCGAACTACTAGATATTGTAAAACGAAACTCACCAGCAGTTAAAACATATAAATTTGATTCTTTGATGGAAGAGCATGGACATTCGGTTTTGCGCCTCCCACCATATCATTGTGATTTGAATGCTATTGAATATGCATGGGCCGAGTTAAAAAATTATGTGCGAAATCACAATGCTACTGGAGATCTAGCGATGTCCAATTTATTAAAAATTTCCGAAGAAGCCATCAGCAGTATATCAGAAAAGAACTGGCAAAATTACTGCAAACACGTACTTAATTTAGAAAAAGAATATTGGGATAAAGACGGAATTATCGAAGAATTATGTGATCCTATTTGTTTCTCTGTTAATTCCGATACAGAAACGGAAAGTGACTCGGAATATTCCTCTAATGAATAATTAACATATAAATAAGAATAAAAGATGTAAGTTGTTACATTAATTTTCAAATTAAATTTGTATTTATTTATTTTCCAAATTCTAATATATGTTTTTCTATACAAGGAATATAAATATTTCCGTGTCATTTCTTTTTCTTTTTTTTATTCACATCATATTTTTATTTATATATTTTGAAATCTTTACTTTTCATTTGTTCATTAATTTAGTTGCTTTTAATTGTTACAAATTGAAAATGTATTTATTTATTTTAATGATTAAACGCATTTATTTTTTAATTGCGTAAAATCAAAAGATTCCAAATTATACTAGGAAATGTTTTTATACTTTTTAATTTAAATTATCTCAGATTAGAATGGAGAGAGACAGAATTTACATATTTTGATGATTCATATGTATGTGTTTCTTAATTTAATTGCATATGTATATTACAAACTGAATATGATTGATTCATGTTTTTTATATGAATAAAATATATATACTTAATCTTTCATTAAAATAATTAAACGAATATTAAATTTTATTTAATAAAATAAATATTTAATTATTTTTAAAAAATGCACAAAATCAAAAGAATAATAAATTTTTGAAAACTAATTATATCGAAAATGAACAAATTATTCTTGAATATCTGCATCTGAATGATTCAGTGGCAAGCATCAGCTTGAACCCCTTCCAACAAATCGACTCGTCGGTTTCCGCCTGTAAACCGGAAGTTTACCTTTCCACCTAATCGGTGGTTAGACAGTAAACTCAAAAAATTTATTAGTATGAATGATATATGTATATCATCATCATCAATTTAAGTCTTTATCAATACACTGCAGGATGAAGGCCTCTCCTAACTAATTTCAAACTGCCCTGTTTTCTGCAATTCTTCTCCATTCTGGTTTTCCAGAAATATCATCTCTCCAACAACACATTGGTAGTTGGATGTATCATGTAAAACGGCAGTTTTTCGAGAGACGCAAGCGGAAGGACAAACTGACGGAACGCTGCGAACTCATATATACGGCTAGTTTGACATCAAAGAGATTTGTAAAAGCCGACACTTAATATCTCAGCAATTAAGCCATATTCTGTTCTGATCTTTTCAAAATAGTCTTTTATCTTCGGTCTTAATCTATCCTGAAAATTTTACATTTCTACATGCAGTATGTTTTGAGATCTGTATCTCAATTTAAAGCGAAAAAGGGAAAATGTATGGTGTAAGGTGTAAGGTTTTAATGGTCTAAAATTATGCAAAAATATCTCTAAAACCAAACGAACGATTTTCATTTAATTAATATATGTTGTTAATGGGATCTTTCTTAATCTAGTAACGTTTTCGTTTTTTTCAGGAAAACTCTTGTTTTTTATAAAAGTTGATTTAAAAATAGAACTATATTACTCCGCCAAAATGCATGCTTTTATTCGGCGAAAATGTCGTGATTCGGTCCTTACTTGCAAGGCACGATGGTTGGCTGACCAACGTAAATGCAATCAATAAATTTTTGTTATGAAGAAAATTTAAAATATCCCATTTCGTCAAAAACGTATTTAGATAATATTTAAAATTAACGAAGTATTTTTTAATTATAAATATTCTATTTCATCGTTATTCATAATAAATTAAAACTTTATTAAAGCGAAAAAGTTTAAAGCACTCATGCACAGGAATTTATACCATGGTCGATGGTCTGTAGAGCGCATGCGTATATCATCCGGATCCAAAATTTTTGGTGCTCGCTGTAGACGCTAAATTTGTTTACACTATTGCTGGTACTGTATTCCTCCGCCGCTATTGGTGTTGATATTCTGATCTATTTCATACGCAGCATAAATGTCAGTATTCTTTTTAAACATGTTTTATTAAATTCTGAAATATATAAAGAGGTAGAATTGTTTGTAAATTGTAGAAAAATTTATAATTTTTCTTTCATTCATATTAGACCAATTTACAAATGCCTCATGTTTATTTACAAGTTGATTTCCTGTATGAGATTCTTATGCGTAGTTCAGTGTTTGATTTTCCTTATATGCATGAACCAATGCATTTTTCTTGATCAACGTTGCGATTTTTTTTCTATGAAAGATTCGTTATAATATTTTCGCTGAAGTTTTTTTTTTTTTTCAATTTATGTTTAGTAAGATGCTTTAGCAAAAAAGCGAAAACGTGTTATTTCATTTGGGCATTTTGGCATTTCGCGCAAGTCTTTTAGCATTTCGCGAAAAATGCTACCGTAGCAGAAACACTGTACTGAGGTAATGACAAAATTTCCATTTTATATATACAGTAAAACATTATTTACATGTCTTTTTCATTTATGCATCCTTTTAATGAAGTCCTGATTCATTCCTATTCAATTTAATGAAAAATTCATGTGTATGCCACACAGTATCAGTTATATGTCTTTTCTACTTTTCTAAAATTCACAAAATTTCACGACCGATCATTATTTTACCATTCTAAATATAAATTTTGATCAGTATGTGAACTGTGATACAATATCATTACTTAATTATTTGCAATCTATTGATTGAAAAGAAACTGTCCAGTGTTAATTAAAGTGTTGATGACATTGAATGTGAAGACGTTATTCTATGTTCCTTTAAAGGTGCAATGGACTGCTTTTTTTATTTTATTTTTTTTTTGTTAAAACACAAGGGAAAAATCATTTACAGAACTTCATTCACAATAAAGTTCTTAATACTACTCACAGACAATCAGGTTATTATGAAAAATTTTATATTTTAATTAAATAACTACTGATGTGGTTATAAATCATGCAATATTTATGATTGGAGATATGCAAAATATATAATTAATACTCGAAATGTGTTAATATAGTTTTCCAGATATGTAATGCAATACTCATAGATATCTTAGTATACTCAAATCGTAGATTAATGATTTATTTTATTTATTTTTTATTTTAATTATTTTTATATATAAATTTCCTATGCTAGTTACAATCTTAAAAAAAAAAAAAAAAAAAAAAAAAAAAAAAAATTTGCTCACAGCAATAATGCAGCAAGTGCTGCAGATTATTGTGGGAAACTTATTATTTATTTAGAGCAGTAAAGTATAATTTTTGGATTACCAGTTTCATAGTTTAGTCACAATTGCTTACATTCTATTATTTTGCTGCTTATCAATAAAATTTGCACTTTTTTCCCCCTTTTTTTCATACTATTCCTGAAATGTTTACTTACGATCGCCATAATACACAATTATTTTGTTTTTGTATCTATAAAGTCTGTGATATTTTGATAACTACTATTTTGAATTGAGCAATAATTTTACAGCTTGTTAATAAAATATGGAATCATATTGCTGCTTATTGAGGAACTTTATGCTTATCAATACAAATATTTGCGAAAATTAGAGTATTTTATTGCTAATTGATAAAATTCTCTATTTTTTTCCACCAAAGTTATTTCTCGAAATCTGTGATAATTTTGTGGCCTATTATTGAAATGCAGAATCATTTGCTGCTAATTAACAAATTTCATGTTTAATAATACAAATAATTGCCAAAATTCATGATTATTTCTTTGCCTATCAAGAAAATTTTTACTTTTTTCTATTCTGTTTACCGAAATATGCAATAATTTTGTAATCGATTATTGAAATGCACAATAATTTTGCCGCTAACAGTACGAATGCATGTTTAACAATGCAAATCTGTGGAAATAGACTTATTTTGCTCTAAATCGATTGAACTGTTTTTTTTTTTTTTTTTTTTTTTTTTTTTTTTAAGGCTATTTATATACCAAAATACGAAATAAACATAAATTTGTTAATTAGTGGCAAAATATTCTGCAATAATATGCCATAAAATTATCATGGATTTCGAGAAATAGCTTTGAGAAAAAAAATAGAATTTATAAAATACTCTCAATTTGGTAATTATTTGTGTTGTTAAGCATAAAATTTCTCAGGTGCAATGCAGTTTACGATACTGCTTGGCGTCTTGTTAACGATCAATGATAACGATGCCAACCGTGGTACCCTCGATGTTTATCCATTGTTGAACGACCGATGTTTGAAATGTGGTAACCTGACCATGTTTTGAAGCTGTGTGATTTTCACGAATCTGATTGTTGCCAAACAAAAAAATTTTGTACGTTTCAAAGATTCCTGGAGTTTGCAGGAGACGTATTTAGTGATTTTTTTTTTTTCTTTTCTTTTTTGTGGTTTTCATGTACGTGTTACTGATTGATGCAAAATGAAATTTCGTGCATTTTTAAAGATTCATGCATATTGCGGGTAGGGTATTTAATGATGTTTTTTTTAGTCTTTATGTACGTGCAACATACAAATGTGCATATTACTAATCGCTGCGAAACGAAATTTCGTGCATTTTAAAGATTCATGCAGATTGCGGGTAAGGTTGAGGTGCAGATTACGAGCGACGTTGAATCCAACCTACCTACGTACCTTGGAGTTTATTTGATATGTTTGGTTTGTTTTTTCTTTTTAATAATGGCAACAGTAGACGATTTTTTATTTTTACTTATGTCCATGCTGCTGTTAGTAGACGTTTCTGGTCTGGTCTTTCTTTTTTAAAGTAAAAAGTTTGTTAATTAATGCTTTTGGAGCATGCAGTATGTATTTTGAATATATTTGACAGAAAGTTTAGAGTAGTATTTTATATTGTGTTAATTTGGCTTATGTAGATGGTTATTTAGATTAGATGGAAATTTTTAATTTTGACGGAGGATTCATTTTTTTATTCCAAGGGAAATATTTTCTACAAAAGTTTGGGTAAGTGAAAAAACTTATTTTTTTATTCATATATTTATTTGTTGTGTTTTTTGAATTATATGTGGTATTTTTTGTTTTGTAATATTTAAAAATTACCCATACTAGTGTGACATTAAACCCTACTTACCTGCCTTGTAATAATTAATATTTTATCCTTTTCCTTTATGAAAATTGTGGAAATTTTTAAAATTTGTATTTTATTTTGTTCAAGTTTTTGAAAAGCTACTTTCCACGCTTTATTTTTAGGTAGTTTTTTTAAAACATGTAAAATTGGCCATTTTGAAAAAGTTGGCAAACACAACCGCGAAAATGTGCCAAATTGGCGAGTTTGAAAAAAATTGCCAAGCAGTATCGTAAAGCACATTTTTCCCTTATTCTGAAATTTTATTTATTTAGTTAATTTTATTCTATTACTGTAACAAATTTTTTGAGTAAATGTTTGGATATTAAGGTTTTAAACTTTAAAACAGGCATATTCGGAAAATAGAGGTTACAAGTGATTTGTTTAATGCTTGAGGATATTTCAGCTTCCACCAACTGCCCAACAGACATTTATTTACTTTTTGGAAAAAATTATCTATGAATAACTACTTTTTCAGAAAATAAAACTGTAAAATACTTACCTCTAAATCATAGTAATGGAAGTGTATATTATTCTTAATTTATTTTCCTTGTAGATGCAAATTTTACGTATTTTATGAATTGCTATTTGGGTATAAATTATGTTTCATTAAATAAAATGAAAACTAATAAGTTCATACGCCTACAAAAATCCACATTTATATACATCATCATTACCTATGATTATATAATGAAAATATGTTAGCAACACTGATATTGAAATTGACAAAAAATACTTTAGTTTCTGAAGATGGCAATACAAACAAAGCAAATACTTTCAAACAGTGCTACTAATTAACATGCTGCTATATATTTTCCAAATTTAGGTATATACCTGCTATACATTACATATGTTTACTACTTTAATATTTTATTGAATTGAAACATTTGAGGAGCAAACGTTCAAACCGAGTTTTTTCCAAAAATAAAAAAATTGAGTTATTTTTTAATTTATTAGTTTTTTTGTTGTCCGAAAAATTGTATCCGAAGGTGAAAACATGGTTTGAATGTTTTACTGTAATTAATGATTTTAAAGCATGGTATACTTTGGATTTTTTATAATGTTTATTTCATTTCTAATATATACATGTGATAATAAAAAAAAAAAAAAAAAAAAACTTATATTACTGCAAATTTATCTGCAAAATTCATACTAACTAGCAGGCTTTGCCCGCTTCTCTGGCCACTAAATTTAAAGGAAACTCGTTTCTATATAGCTTTATAAAAATAAAATAAAATAAATTACTGAAATTGTTCAAAAGCTCGCTCCAGGTCCCTGCTGCATTCAGCAGCGATTTGGTCATCAACTGCAACTCGGGCGCTTGTCCCTGTTACCTGCGACAATAGTTTACCAATGAGCTTCCATTTAGGTGCTTATTATATAACAGTTTCGAAATAGATAGTATCGAAAAAATTGGAGTTTCCCTTTTATATTTGAATCCCAGTTACATATGAACAACACTATACGTGTTGTTCACATGTAACTCGGACTGGACTCAAACGTAACTGGGTTTAGACAACATAATATTTGCTTTTACGTTATTTCATTTTTTTTTTTTTTTTTTTTTTTTTTTTTTTGGTTATCCAATCAACCATTAAATGACAGCAATTTCACGCCAAATATTACAATATGCTGTGACCGGCTACGTCTGTCGCATGAGACAATTAATTTTTTTGTGTTTATATATAATTCATGGGTTGTAAACCTGATAGTACAGCCTTAATATAGTTCTCTTTGGCGGCTTTTGAATTTTTGTCACCATTTTAGACTTAATCCATTAAAACAATAAGACTTAATCCCTTGTAACAATATGCTATGAGCGCTATTTCTGCCGTATTTTAGACAACTAATCTTTTTATGGTTATATATATTTCCCATTAAACATATTTTTATTTATTTATTTAAATATTAATTTGAATTTTTCAAATATTTCTGTTCGACAGCGTGAGAGTGCAGTAACACACAGAGGTTCATTTGTTTGTATGATAAATTTATAAAAAAATAAATAAATAGGTAAACATTATCGTGTTACACAACTTTATTATGTCGCTCCATTGGCGGCTTTTGAATTTTTGTCGCCATATTAGAGATGGATTTTTTTTTTTTTTTTTTTTTTTTTTTTTTGTATGAAAAGGGGAAAACTATTTTGCTAATAATTTTATCAGACTCTTTTTTGTTTATACATAAGAATCCTTTATATTCTGCTTATATGTTTAATGCTTTTTAGGTTTAAAATAGTGCTTGTTGAAATAAATTTCCTATCTTTAAAACTGCATTTGTTCTGTAAAATTTGTGTAAAAATAAATCATTTATGTTTTTATATATTTGATGCGCTACTTAGATTAAAATGGCTGTTGCTATATTAAACTTCTTGTCGAAAAACATTCGGTGTACTTCAACACCAAAATTTAAAAAATCGCCCAGCAGGATCTGTTAATGAAGCTGATAAAATAAAAAATATAGTTCATAGAGATTAAATAATCTATTTAAAAAAATTTTTTAAACCCAAATTATTAATCTATCGTATCACATACATAGATATAGTAATAATATATAGATTGATCATTGGGGACAAAAAAGTGATTCCTTTTCACTCGGGAAAAGACGGCGAGTTTACCAAAATATGGCAGTCTTTCCCCGAGTGAATACACACGGGAATATGCACGAATGTTTTAGTAAATAAAATTAATGAATAATTTATTTACTAAAGGTGAATGAAAAGCCCCAGATATAGTTTCAAATTCATTCTTCTTCTTTTTTTTTTTTTTTTTTTTTTTTTTTTTTCCCCTTCAATACCACTTAATGGCTGATTCCAAAGCTTTTTTTTCGGCATCAAAAATCTTTGCACGATAATATGGGGATGATAGATCTATATATATTATTATATCTATGGTCACATAAATCTTTTCGAAAATAGAATAAAACTTAATTTGAAAAAAAAAATAATAATAACTTTTGTTTATTAACCAAAATAAATGATGAAATTTGAAATGCAAGTTAGTCTTGTGGGGTACAGGCTGTATATTATATTTTTGTGTTCGTGAGAGAAAATTTAAAAGAATTTGAAAACTGCAATTTTTAATCCCTTTTAAAAATCATGTGACTTAATGTGAAGCAGATTTTTCATTTTTTTTCTCCTAACGGTTTCCATACAATCTTCTGCTGTTGCCACCTAAAATTCATACTTTAGTTAATTTTAAAAAATCTAATTGTCCGATTGATAAGCTGTTTAATGCGTCGGATTAAAAAAAAAAAAAAAAAAAATTCCCTTTCATTTGCTATCTTATTTGTAACGATGCGACTGATATTTCTAATTTATTTTCTAATCTTTCTGATTTATTTTCCACATTTTAAATAAGTGTACGTTTTTTTTTTTTTTTTTTTTTTTTTTTTTTTATTATTATTATTATTTTGTCGAAAAAAAAATGGCAACAATTAAATTATGGATAAAATTTTAAAATTTAAATGTCTTATTTATCAGAAATTAGAAGGTTTTTATTTTCACATTTTAATTAATTAAGAAAAAACTAATCATCCGATTGATAAGCTGTTTAATGCATCGGATTTACAAAAATTTTCCCTTTCATTTGGTGTCTTATTTGTAACGATGCGAGTGATATTTCTAATTTATTTTCTAATCTTTCGGATTTATTGTCCTCATTTTAAATAAATGTACGTTTTTTTTTATTTATTATTATTATTTTGTCGAAAAAAATGGCAACAATTAAATTATGGATAAAATGTTAAAATTTAAATGACTTTTTTTTATCAGAAATTAGAAGGTTATGATTTTCACATTTTAATTAATTAAGAAAAAACTAATCAAAAATTCGAAAATCTGACTTCGATGTGCACAATGACCCTTCGGGATGCACCTTTGTGTTAAATCTCGTGACTGTCCGAGCTACCGTTTTCGAGATCAGTGAAATATATATACAAATATCGCTCACTTAATAGTATAAGATTAATAGGTGTTTTTTTTTTTTTTTTTTTTTTAAGATAGTAACTAGCATAGGGAATTTATATTTGAAATTAATTAAACTTAAAAAAAAAAAAAAAAAAAAAAAAAAAAAAGTTAGAAAAATCATTAATCAATGACTTGAGTATACTAAGATATCTATATCTTGAGTTTTGTATTACATATCTGGAAAACTATATTAACACATTTTGAGTATTAATTATATATTTTGCATATCTCTAATCATAAATATTGTACGATTTATATCCCTATTTAATTACATAAAATTTTTAATAATTACCTGATGTGCTGATTGCCTGTGAGTATTAAGAACTATATTGTGAATTAAGTTCTGTAAATGATTTTTCCCTTGTGTTTTGACAAAAAAAAACAGTCCATTGCACCTTTAAAGGAAAGTAGAATAACTTCTTCGCATTCAATGTCATCATCTCTTTAATTAACACTGGACAGTTTCTATTCAGTTAATTAATAGATAGCGAATAATTCCAAAGTAATGATATTGTATCACAGTTCACATACTGATCAAAATTTATATTTAAAATGGTTAAGTAATGATCGGTCGTGAAATTTTGTGAATTTTAGAAAAGTAGAAAAGACATATAACTGATACTGTGCGGCATACACATGAATTTTTCATTAAATTGAATAGGAATGAATCAGGACTTCATTAAAAGGATGTATAAATGCAAAAGACATGTAAATAATGTTTTACTGTATATATAAAATGGAATTTTTTTGTCATTACCTCAGTTCCTCAGTAGCAGATTTTTTTCTGAGAATCTGTGACAGCTAAAGGGGCACTAGAAAATAATCTGTAGCATAACTTTGCAATAAGTAACAGAAAATAATTATAAGATAAAAAAAAAAAAAAAAAAAAAAAAAAAAAACTTTTTATATACCATGTTTTTAAATTTCCTGATGAATCATTAATAAAATATGCAAGGATAAAAAATAATAAATAAGCAATGTTTAAGCACGCGGACTCAGTTCAGTGAACTAATAATAATAATAATGAAAAAAAAAAAGTTCGATTTTGAAATAAATACGTATATTAGCATCATGAACTACATTAGCACTTATCAATGTGTATAAAATTTTTAAAGTGATAATAACGTCAATTTTTATGAGATGCATCGTTTAACTTTTTATAATTTTTTAACGTTCACGTTTAATTAAACGTATTTATTTTTATATCGAAAGAAAATGAACACGTATTTTTATTTTATTTATTTATTTTATTTTTTTGGCAACAATTAAATATATAGCTAATATTTTAATGGCTATTTTTATTGCTATTAGGAGCTTATATATTATTTTCATATTTTAGTTAATTAAAAGAAAACTATTCAAAAATCGAGCTTTGGAGTATTGTGTTGTCACCGGGTTCTGACCTATGCTAAAAGTTTCAAATGTAGGGGAGTTAGTTAAAAATAGGTTGCAAGATTTGTACCAGACAAACAAACAAACAAAAATCGAAGTTAATAAAAACATGGTAAAAATGAAGTTACATGTTTCAATAGTAGGTAATGTTTTTATCACAAGATTGCATAAGTAATGTTTGTTAATCAGATATGATCAAAGCATTATAGTTATAAAGATGATGATAGTTAATTATTGTGAACAGTTCTATCTCTATATATATTTAAACATGTTATAAAGAATATTGACATATATGTTGTGCAGGGCCCGAAATTTCAACTCAGATTACACTCGCCGAAAAAAAGTTTTACTCGCCACAAAATAGGGTCGTCATTTTTTTTTCTCTTTTATGCATTTTGGGTTTTTTTTTTTTATTTTTCCTAACAAATCATATATATTAAAAGTGTGTCCTATATCATCATGGCTTATAATCAGGGCTGGTCAACCTGCAGCTCGTAGTGGTCCGCCGTGAAAGGTTCTGCTGCCCGCGACAGAATTTAGGGAATTTCTAGTATGACATCTTCGGTTAGAATTTCTATAATTAATAAATTGTTTCTGACTTTTTTAATGAAAATACGGATTAAGCTAGCTAAATAAACAAATATTGCGCTTATTGATGTTAATAGAATATTATCATATTAATAATTGATTCTTACTATTGTACTTATGAATATATAACCATACGTTTTTGACTGTTTTATAGTTATTTTATAAATAAAAATATTTAATATGCATATTTTCTGTTTTAAATGCTCACGAGGCCACCAGAAAAAGAATTACTATATGTATATGGTTAATGCATTTGCACCTTCCGGCCCGCCTGTGTAAAATATATTTCCAATGCGGCCCGCCAAAAGTTTTGTGTTAGACAGACCTGCTCATAATCATTTATAATTAAAAATCCTTATAATGTATTTGAGATTTCAAAAGGTTTAAAATATCTAATAACATAAACGCAAAGAGTCATTAAAGAAAAAGAAAAAAAAAACCTCTTAAGAAACAATATCCTAATAAATCTTTTTATTGTGAAAGATTAAGCTTCATCATTTACCTGTTATTTATTTATTTATTTATTTATTTTTTATCAGAAATGTCTTTTTCGTCTGTTTTATTTTTGTAATCAGACGGAATGTCGATGTGTATAACTCGTTCGTTGTTGTCATTTGAAATAGCCATTTCGGGATATTTTTTTCAATAAAATCGTTGCTTTCAAATAATTACAAGCGCAAATCCTTGTCGTTTCAGTAAAAAACTACAAAATGGGAAATGTTTTTTCATTATTATTCAACAAAATGAACACAGTCAGTATCTTTAAAAGAGCTCAGGCTTATTTTCATGCGCCAATATAGCATATGCAAGCTTTCGCATTTCTCTTTTCTCGGACAGTGAGGCTCTCTGCTCGTCTATTCTCAGTCTGCTTGGAGAAATCACAGTGCCAGAAACGAAACTGCCGAAGAGATTAAAACTTTGATATGCATGCACTAAGCATTTTACCTTTCTCAGGCTGGGGCGATCGCCGGACAGCGCTCACACAGACTCGGCACTCCAAGAAGAGAAAAAGGAGAGGTTAAATATGAAGTTATAAGATAGCAAGATTTTACCATTTTTAAATCTATCAAAAAAAGGTTTTCTGTCACCATATCGTGTAAGAATTATATTTATAACTAGGCCAAATTTTTACTCGCCAAATAATTCAAAAAAAAAAAAAAAAAAAAAAAAAAAAGAAATATATGTATTGTATATATAGAGAGAGAGAGATTGTACAATGCAGGTTAAATTCTAAATGTACTTTTTCTTTTAAATTCTGAATGAAAGAAAAAATAAATAAATAAAAAATTACATGAAAAATGTACTCAAGAATTTTGATGGAAAATATTTTGCAGGAAATAAAAAAATTATCTTTTTTAATGTAAACGATTTTAAGTTTGCAATATTGGAATGAAATAAAAATGTTAACCGTAATAATAATAAATAAAATAAATATTTTGAATAGAAAACAATGCATTCTTTTTTTTTTCTTTAAGAAATGTATTATATTAGATACCAAATGTTTTGTTTATTATGTATTATATTTTTGAGTATCTTCATAATTTTTATGTAAAAGAAATAAACGAATAAAAAAATCAGAAATAAAGAAGAAGAGGGGAAAAAAAAACTTTAAAGCTAATATAAATGTTTCTTGTGAATTAATATGAAATTGTAAAATATTGGTTCAGTTGCCATTTTTAATTTTAAGACCTGAATTTTTATTCCTAATTTCATTATTGGGACGGAGGACTATAAGTTTCAATCTGGAGTTTTTATAAACCAGTTTTTTGTAACACCAAAATAAATTAGAAATATCAGTCCTATCGTTAAAAATTCGGTACCGAATGAAAGAGGCGATTTCTCTGAATCCAGAGGAACAAACAGTTTTTCGACAAGACAATCAATTTTCTTTTTAGATTAACTAAAGTATGAAATTTTGGTGCCAACATTTAGTTTTAATTCAATTCTGTCATTTTAAAAAGTACGTGGCTCGGTACAAATTCAGTACCAAACGAAAGA
The DNA here is from genome assembly GCA_963930645.1 of Salticus scenicus. Lineage (NCBI taxonomy): Eukaryota > Metazoa > Arthropoda > Arachnida > Araneae > Salticidae > Salticus > Salticus scenicus. The sequence continues at coordinate 169,452,893 of OZ005650.1, read as the reverse complement.
GGCGAATTTTCTGAATCTGAGGGGTACAAAAAGTTTTTCGACGCAACAATTATTTATATTTAATTATTTTATTTTATTTTTTAATTAACTAAAGTATGAAATGTAGGTGGCAACAATTCGTTTTAATTCATTTCTGTCATTTTAAAATGTACGTGGCTCGGTACAAATTCAGTACCAAACGAAAGGGGCGATTTTTCTGAATCTGAGGGGTACAAAAAATTTTTCGACGCAACAATTACTTATATTTATTTTATTTTATTTTTTAATTAACTAAAGTATGAAATTTAGGTGGAAACACTTCATTTTAGTTCATTTCAGTCATTTTAAAAAGTACGTGTCCCATCTTTACGGTCAAAAAATGAGATAAAAAATAATATTAAAAATAAGAAAAAAATAAAATTTTTACAGATTGAAATTAATAGTCCTCCGTGCTAAACTAAATTCTTCCTTTAACAGGATTCTTAATTTGTTTTATTTTTTAATTAATTTATTTTTATTTTCTCTCCCCGTACCATTTAAAAGTTCTGGAATACACTGTAAGCAATCACTAATGTGATTAATCTATGCTGTAAAATTCCTTCTGTAAATTTTAATTTACCATTTATTCATAACCTCTCTATTTTATCATTATTATTATTATTTATTACTTACGTTATAGGTGTTTACTTCTAAATATTTAAAAGATTATAATTTAAAAAGGAAGTATTCAAGAAGAAATAAGTTCATTCAGTTATTACCCCCCCCCCCGAAAAAAATGTGATTTTTTTAATGCATATATATATATATATATATATATATATATATATATTTTATATCTTAATCAATATCGTTACATGATCTTTTTTGTTAGTGAATTTAATTTGACCTATCTTTTCATTGACGAAAGACTTATAAAATAAATTTAAATATAGTTTTTCAGATACATATGTGAAATATAAGATTTATTGTGTTTAAATTAATTGTTTTATAATTTATTTATTAAAAAAATATCTCATTTATGTAATCATCAAATATATTTTTAAATTTAGATTGTTATTATTATTATTATTATTATTATTTTAATTTTTAATTGAAATCTAAAATGTTTAAATTTTCCTTAGATGTAGAAGAGAATTTTATTATTAAAAACCTACTCTAAGTTAATCAGGTACAAGTTTAGAAATATATTATCATTATTAGAAATATAAATTTTAGTAAGGGAGGTTTCTGATGTTTTAAAAATAAAACGTAAATAAAACCATTTTTAATTGAGGTATGGTATAACGGAGGTATTTTCTGAATATCATGGAAAAACTTATTATCATCGATGTATTTATCCGAATCCTTGGGAAATCTCTATAAAACCTAAAAAAGTGCAGGTTTTCAAAGGTTCAAAAACTAAAACTAAAAAAATACGTTTTTGGTTGCAGGTATAGTGGTGGTATTATTTAAATACCATAAGAAAACTTATTATCATCGATATATTTATTTGAAACCTTTGGAAGCCTCTATAAGACCTAAAACAATGCAGGTTTTAAAAGGTTTTAAAATTAAAACCTTTAAAAAACATTTTTGGTTGTAGGTATAGTGGAGGTTTTATCTAAATACCATAGGAAAATTTATTATTCTCGATGTATTTATCTGAAACCTTGGGAAACACCTATAAGACAATAAATAACAGTACAGGTTTTAAAAGGTTTTAAAAATAAAACGTTTAAAAAACGTTTTTGACTGTAGATATTATCCAAATGCCATAGGGAAACATATTATCACCGATGTATTTATCCGAAACCTTGGGAAACCTCTAGAAAACATAAAACCACGTAGGTTTTCAGGAGGTTTTAAGAATAAAACCTAAAGAAATCTTAGATAAGGTTTCTTTTCAGGAATTATTTTTTACAAAAACTTCAAAGAAACCTTTTAAATACCTGAAAACCTAGATAAAACCATAAAATGAGTTTTAGAAAACCTTAAATTTTAGTAAGGGATATATATATAATTTAATACTTGGTATTTTTTTTAATAAGAATTTTTACTTTAATTATTGAAAACAGTACAGCTGCTAAAATGCACATTATTTTTGTAGATATAGTGCTGTCATTTTCAAATAAGATGTTTTTACTGGAATATCAAAGAAAAATGAAATTATGTTTATTATTATTATTATTATTATTATTATTATTATGAATTCTTTTTAGAAAAAAAAATTGTATGCAAAAAAGAACTTTTTTTTCAGCAGCATGGAATTTTTTGGTAAATTTTATATATTCGAGGATAGTGAACATAAAAGTGACTTCTGTTTTTACCTGTCACGTACGGATTTTTTAAGAAAAAGAATAAAATGAGTGAAAAGAGAGCAAAAATAAATAAATAAATAAATAAAATAAAATAAACATATTTTTTCTCATAACTAAGCAAACAGCTTCTTTATGATATATTTAACATCAAGTGTTGTTCGCTATTTTTGTTGTGAAATCTCTTAGTTCTTTTTTTTTTAATATACTGTATCTCCCTATTTACTGTTTCTCCCCTAAAAATGCCCCCTCATACCTCGTATTTCCAAATTTTTGTTTTTACGTTTATTTTTACTTTTGTATTATTTTTTAAAATAAGAAACAATTATTATTAAACATGTTCATATAATGAATTATGGAATACCCCTTTTTAAGATTTCACGCATAATTCAACTAAAAATGTGCATTTTGGAAAACTAGGTGTGGTAGAACTTTTCTTACTGTATTTTTTGGTGTCATCGATTAAAAATGTATAAAAAACAGCCCAGAAATCATATGCATATTTTTGGTTGCAGAACAGTGTTCTATAAAAGAAGTTTAAAATTACATAACAGTAAGAGATACTTTCACTTATTATACTTTTAATGCACTGTTGGCTACAATTGCTACACCATATAGGTAGCATATTTGAAAATTTTCTGAAAGACATAATGAACAGGATTTAAAATGCACTAACTTTTCAATGCATTCGCAAGAGTCAGGTACTCTAACCATATCCGCGTACTTTATAAAAGTATGTATTTTACGCAGAGATTATCTTTTGGAAACCGCACACGCTGTAACAAAGACAGAAATATATCCATGTTATCTAAAGAAAGTTATCTAGTGTGTCACTAACATTACTTTCTTTTATTCTGTACTTCAATACTATAAAGCCGAATTGCAGATTAAGGAGTAGGATATCTAGTTCTGTACACTGAAATAATTCAAAATAGATATAGGAAAAGTATCATTTCTAATACAATGTAATGCCCCCCCCTATATTAATATAGCACCTACACACACACACACATATATATATATTGAATTTATCTATTCAATGCTTTTATAGATAGCTCCTGATGAAGTGTCATAGCATTTTGGGCTTTTTGTTTAATATTCAATATTTTTATTGTGCTATAATCCGAAACTCCTTTGCTAATCTGAACTTTTATGGTTCATTTCATTATTGTAAGATTGTTTTTTTTCCCTTTATAATACTATACTTTACTAGATACTTATTTTCTACAGCTGTACTTGGAAGATTCTTCTTATATGTTTTCTACAAGTATTTCAATCTAACCATATCTGCGTACTTTATAAAAGTATGTATTTCTGTTGTATTCTTAAAATCAAATTGAAGTAAGTAATATTATTAATATTCTAATTAATAACAGAATTTAAATACAACAAATAGTTAAATCAATTCACGTCAACTTGTAACCTAATTGTTATTTGTGTTTTTTTTTTTTTTTTTTTTTTTTTTTTTGTGGTGATTTATTTGATTGTCTATTTTTTGTTCTCACTTTTTTTCATTTTAAACATAAACAATATATATATAATGAAAACTGTTATGAAATTAAATGTTTAAACCAAATTATTCAGTCAACATTCACATACACAACTTCGAACTTATTTATATTTATAAAACTTTTCAAACTTATATGTTCAGAAGACCTCAAAATGCAATATTAAGCTGTAAATTGGACATAAAAAAATTATTTGTTAACGATATGAGCAAGAGAAATTAATTTTCTTTCATACGCAGTTATGGTGAAGTGTAATAAAGCACATACTACATCAATTACATTCAATAGGAAAGAATTCAATAAAAAATAACTGAATAGAGAAAAATAATTTCACTTAACCCTTTGTTGCATCGTGTCCACTGTAGTGGACAAAAGTTTAATTTTTTTTTTCCTTTCACACAAATGGCTTTACAGATTTGGATTCAATGTTTATTCTTTCTGTATTATTTAAGCTTTCAACTGTTGCTCATAGATATCAGCATAATATAAAATTACAGATTGCATTGCTAGTTTGAAAAAAACGCCAACCTCTACTTCCAACTTAGTATTATTTCTCATTGTGAACATTGTATATAAGTGCTAAACCTAATTTATTTTGACATTTTGCATTTTGAAATAGTAATTTTAGGCATTTTAGAATATGTTTGAATAGAACACTTATTTTCAGATGCGATTTTTTATGAAAATTGATGTATTTTTCTTTTGTCAACTACAATGGACGTTATGAACATAGGCTAATGTAGGACTGTTTTCGTTTGCCCATTGTAGTGGTACAAAAGGATATTATTTCATTTCATAGATGTTACAGTGATAATTTCATGGCTTCTTTACAAAGCTTTCATATCACAATGTTCTATGCAACTAGGAGTTTTCAAGATGTCCATTGCCAGAGGACTAATACAAGCAGCATCAAGAGTAATTGATGAACAAGATACAGAAAGACTTACGTAAACAAGGGCAAATGTTAGTGTAAAAACCTACAAAAAAAATGTTTGTCAAAGCAAGCTCTGTCCTCTACGATGGAATGGGTCATTTTGCTAGACAAATATCAAATAGTGCTCAAAGATGTAAGATGGAGTAATGCTCAATCTACATATTCATGCGTAAAATACAAAGTTCATTTGTGTATCGATGAAAAAAGTCACTGCTTTTATTATTTTCATTACACGTCTACTTTAGATATCCATTTTCTGTATGCATACTGTCCACTACAGTGGACAAACTGTAACTTTAAAAATAAACAAAATTTTCATGAAACAATTTTTTTCCCTGATTTCTGGGGCAATTTTAAATAGGAAAAACACAATAACGTCCTTTAAAGTTTCCCAGACGATTAATATGCAATAAAGGGTTAATTCTTTTATCCCTGCATATATTCTATAAACTATAAACACACTGCATTGCTTACTTAAGTTTAGTGTTATAAGAAAATCACATAGCCGAATCTAAATTGCACTTCAGAAATGTCTAAGTAAAGCGCCAATATATCCAAATTCTATTGGGTAGAACTGTAAAGAAATGATGAATGATATCCGTATCGAAATCTATTAAAAACATGTTTTATTATATAAAAAATATATTTTTTTCATTTCATTTGACTAGTAAAGATATATATTTCATATAATACCCACCAGCAATTCCCCCCGAAAGGAATGTATTTGAATAATCTTACATAGTTGTCTTTTCATACGAAACATTTGCTTGATCTCAACAAAATGTTTAGTATAGCATTCCTATATAATACATATTTATAATACTGAGTTTGGCTTTCTGCTAATATTCGTTTCGAGTTTTACTAATAACAAATACACAGAGTGTCACACACATACACACATAATCACAGACCAACAGCTAAAAACATAATTTTTGAATTCAGGACACCTCAAAGCCTGTATATATAACAAAAACACAATTTTTAATTTTGACCCACATACAGTATTTTCTCTACCTATAATGGGTACAAAAGTAAAAGTTATTTTACGGAACATTTTGTAAGGGCTTTATGTACCTAGCTTATGCTTTAGGACCACTGGTAGTTATCATGAAAGAATTGGAAAATCCCAGAGAATGTTAAATTGTAACAAAACTGAGTGTTTGTACAATATTAGCTATAGGGAGAATTTTGTTTATGATTGTAAAATTAATAGTGAGATTTTTACACCTGTTTAATTATTCATTTATTTATTTTTTAGAAATCTTAAAAAGGAAATAAAAACATAATTTTGCTCATACTTTTTACTTTTCCACAACCAATACATTTGGTATAGAATGTATTGCTTTTGTGTCAAATTTTTTAAATTGAGTTTCTGTTTCATTTACACGTTTTGAGGTCCGGTGAATACAAAAATCATGTTTTCACCTGTATGTCTGTCTGTGCGTCCGCGCAAATTTTACCAACATATCTCAAGAACAAATTATAGCAGGAAGTCCGAACACGGAATTCACAAACTGTATCATATAGTAATGCTACATAAACTTTTCGTTGAGATCAATCAAATGGTTCGTGTACAGGGACATCTAAGATAATTCAAATACATTACTTCTAAAGGTAAATGTTTGGTAGGTAGAGTGTAACATCTATATGCTGCTCTAAACAAAATTGTATGAACGAATTTTTTTCTATGAATAAAAGCATATTTTATGTAGACTGTGGTATGGAAATCATTCATCATTCGTTAACACGGTTACCCAAATTATTTGGATATGTTTGTGATATACTTGGAAATTGCTTGAAGTGTATTTCACTTAATTTTAGGTGTTTTTCATATAAAACTAAGTATACGTACATAATGTGATGTGTATATTGTTTTTAGACAGTGTGAAGGGCTACCGAAACTTAAGCTAAATTTTCTCTTCTATTGAGTGTAATCGATGCAAGTGCTTTGGTAAATTTCACTATGCTGAATAACATTGCTCACAAAATAAAATTTATTTTTCATACCCATACTGTAAACAAAATATTTCTTTAAGTTATATTTTCAACTATGATTTTTAAAAAATATATAACATCTTTTGGTGCTCTGAATATGAGAGTCCAGTTTTTAGAGATTGATCTGTTATCAGCATAACTTAAAAACTATTAACATTAACTGCAGGAAGCTCAAATTTAGTACTTAGAAGTTCGTATAAGTTGCCACATGAAAAATTTTATCAAGATTGAAGAGTTTGAAATTTATAACAGCCATGATATATATATATTTTTTAAAATAAATGTAGAGGCACTGTAATTGAACGGCATTTGAGTAAGGAGGTAATTCTCCCCCCCCCCCCCCCCCTCCCCCAACACACAAAAAAAATCATATGTCAAAAAAAAACAAAAAAAAAAACTGTTCACAAACCTATCTTAGATTAATATTGAAGGTGACTGAACTTCATTATCTTAATTCATTGATCGTACGACTTAACCTGCAGTCTAACTTTTGGTATTGAGATGCAAGTTAAGAGGAAATCGTGTGAGTGACACACCAGGGCGATTAAGATTGGCGAGTTTAGAGGCAAGTTTATAGCAGCCATGATTTCTTAAAATAAATGTAGAGGCACTATAATTGAACGGGGTTTGTGTAGGGTGGTAGACCCCCCTCTCACACAAAATTATACGTCAAATAAAAAAGTTCTTAAACCTATTGTAGATTATTTTTGAAGTTGATTGAAATTTATTATCATAACTTATTAATCTTACGACTTAATATGCAATAATTTTTTATAGTGTTGAATTACAAGGTAAGAAAAAATTCGTGTGCATGACACGCCAATATATATAATTAAATATATATATTCTTCTATACATTTAATATAAATGAAATGAGTCTGTGAATTTCTCTTAATTTTCTTAACTATGATAAAATTATTGATCATATCTGTTATAAAACTAAACTTTATACAGTACTATTTACCTTCTTTACAACTTCTGTTAAAACATGAAACTATAAGCAATTAAAATTATAGACTTTTGAAATCTGGAACACTCGGAACATATTATATTGTTTTAATCAATAAAAGATTAACAGATATATCTAAGTACTTTATGATCGGCATAACATTAAAATAATAGAAGTATAGAATGTAAAAAAAATGTTGCAATTTATTAAAATTTCGGCAAAAACTTAACAAAACAAAACAAGATTTTTTTTTTTTTTATTCAATATATAGTTTATATTTCAACTATATATTTATATATATATATATAAATAAGACTCCACCATGTGTTTTTGGATTACTTTTCATTTATTGTCAGTTAATTTATTTATTTTGCTTTTATATTTCCTTTTGCTGCATTCGCGCATTGGTTTATAAATACTTTGTTTCAAGTTTTTTTTACAAATAAATAAAAAAATAAATAAATAAATAAACAAAAAAATAAATAAAAATAAAAATAAAAATAAAGTTTATTTATATATATATATATATATATATATATATAGTATATATTTTTAGGTAATTTCGTTCTCCCTTTCTTTTTTTTTTTTTTTTTTTATTTATCAAAAAATAATCTATATTGTTTTACATAATAAAGAAAAAGAAAATATTATAATAGAAATTTTTAAACAAACCGCAAATCTCTTTTTTCCTTTTAAAAATTTTAAACTTTAGCTAACATGTAATGTTAAATATTTCCTATAAAATAAGTCAGAAGTTTTTCTATTTAAAATAAATCAATTGAAGCATTAGTAAGGATACCCATTATAGATATCGATTATTAAAAGATAGCCATTAAATGAAAAGATTAAACTTTTATTTTAATCGGAGACAAAAATCAATAAGTATTATAGATTTTTTAGTGAAAGTATTAGCTAAACTTTGTCTTATCCAATGATCAAAATAAAAAAGTTAAACTTTTAACATCGAAAAAGGCCTTTGAATATATATATATATATATATATATATGCTTAGAAAAAAAACTTGTATTATTTTTATTAATTTTTATTTTTTTTTTTTTTTATTTTTTTTTTTTTTTGAATGCCACAAAATGATCTTTTTATTGAAAATTTGTTAGTACGACCTTTTTATATATCGTTTTATCGATATATTTCATATTTCATATTTCATTCTGTTTAATTAGTGTATTTAAAAAAGTATGAATAATAAAGCGTTTAGATCAAAGAAGAAAGGTAAATATGCTGCTGATTAAATTTCTTCTGATAAGTATTCAATAATCTGATGATGATGATGATGATGATGATGATGAATATATATATATATATATATATAAAAATAAAGGATTTTAATATGCTGCTCGAAAAACTGAATGTAAAAGAATTTTCCCTTACTAAATTAAACAAATTACAGAGATGTGATATTTTATAAGTGATTCATTCTTGATAAAATACCTGGCTGCATGTAAATATATATATGTATAAGAAATTTATTGATTATTTAGATGTGAAAATAGTTAAAACCTCAATTTACGTATCCGCTGCCTTCAGTAGTGGCGTTCTCACTAGAGCCATAATGAGCACATCCCCTATGTAAATGTCAAAATCAATAACTTAAGTAGAAACAAACATATTTGCACATGAACCTTGATCCGATCACCAAAGCTTTCAACAGTGTATTTGCTTCATTTATGTCGGGACCTGCGGTACCCACTAGGTGCGGTAAAACTACAAACGCGCGTGTTGTACGCTCTTCTCTATCTACCCATTTTAATTTTACAGGCATAAAAATAAGTACAATCAGTTCCCAGACATGAATACTAAATTTGAAAAAATCATTTTTTTTTTAGGTATTGTGGAAAAGAGATACGCTTGGAAACGTGTTTTTATCCCCTGACCAAAACCGAGAAATTTTGCAAAATCCCTTATAGTGTGTGTTGAGTATACATAACAAACACACACTAAATATATCGTCCTCCAGAAATAATTTTAGGTAGAATTACACTCTAAAGCGTATTTTTTCTACACCCAGACGCAAAAAGAGTAAAATAGATAAATTCCACAAAATACCTTTATCGTATATATTATAAACATATAAAAAATCTGCACACCAAAATATAATCTTCCTGAGATGACGTCGAATAGAGTGTAACATACGGAAATGTGTTTTTTGTACATCAGCTCCAAAGGGGAGAAAAGAAGACATTTCTCGAATTCACATTATTGTGACATTTGGCACACATTAATTTACTGCACTCTAAAAAATCGCTTTCCTTAGAAAATTTGGATCATAGTCATGACAGGTTCCGCCACACCTCAAGCCGATCGAAAGAAAGGAAGGAATGGAAAATTCAAAAAATCTTTTTTTAGTTTTCAGGGTATACATAACAAACCACACATCGAGAATCACTTTTCTGAGATAATTTGCTGAAGTGTTACGCTCGGAAACGTGTTTTTTGTCCCACCCCAACACAAAAGAGGAGAAAGAGGGAACTTCATAGTGGAAAATGGATTCACATGACCAACCAAACTACCGTCGAATTTACCTCCTAGGAACTCCTTCGCCCCAAAAATCGAAAACTGCTAAGTATCCAAATTGAGTTTCTGGAAATATGCTCCAAAATAAGCTCAGATATGTTTAACCTCAATGTAGCATTTTTGTTAGAGTTCAACGAGAAAATCCAGTTTCGCGAAATTTCGCCTTAAAATCAATTTTCTCCATGTCTCTTTTTAAAAGTGGAAATTAGAAGATCCTCGACTTTTTTTTTTTTTTCAGTCTTGTTTCCCAACATGAAATTCCCTTACCGTAAAGTACAATACCTTTCCATAAATGACAGGACATTTTCGATTTCAGACTTTTTTTTTTTTTTTTAATATATCAAAAAGTAACAAACAAAGCATTTTGAAACTTCAAGATTGGACACAAAATGCTATTCTTCATATATTTTAGTTAAAAATAGTACTGGTAGCATAACGTACGTTTTATTAAGCATAATTCCGATCCATGTATGATTATGTAGTAAAAATTATACAACTTTCTAACATATTAGCATAATTACATAGCGCAAAATATGAAAATAGCATAGTATTTATACTATTAAGTTTGACAGGTAGAGAGGGCTTGCATAAACAGGACTGCTTGTATAAACAATAAATTTAAAAGGCAACAGATTCTGTGTTAAGTTACGGTATCTCTTAAAAATGGCACAAACATAATAGAATGTTTATATATAAATAAATGTATTTATTTATTTAAAACAAATAAATATAGAACGAAAACATGTGATTTAATATCGTATAAAAAACCATTTTCTTCCCAAAACAGGAATAATACAGAAAAAAATGTCTAAACCTTGTGTAATACAATAAAATTACGCGCATTTATATAAACAAGTCGCTAGGCTGAAAATCACAGCCTACACTAGTAATCCTTTTACATAAAAGCAACCTTAGCAATAAAGTAAGTGATCATTTTTGTTTGAATTAAAACAGCTTATTACAATGAAGTAAGCATTTTCATCTTAATTATTCATAATTTTTCTTGCAGGTATAATAAAATAATTTAAAAGACGAATAAAATTAAAACATGTAATAACGAATGCAAACTAAAAAATGTTTTGTTCATTTCATGATTTTTTTTTTCACTTTTTTTTTTAATTTAAATTTTTAGTTTACGTTAGAATTTATAATTTTTTCCTTGATTTTAATTTCATTAAAGTGTAGTGTTCATTGAAAAACATTGCAGTTTATCTATCTATCTATCTATCTATCTATATATATATATATATGTATATATTAATGCAGAAACAAAAATATTTTTTGAAGCAGGGATATCATTAGCTTTCTTTAACAACTCTTTATTAATTTTATGTTATTAGTTAGTTTTTCGGTATTTAAAATGATCTGTGTTCTTTAATACGTTCTTAACGAATAAGCGTTAAGTTTAACTGGATTCTTAAGATTAATTATTATTAATGTGCACAATTCGTTATACATTTAAAAATAACAATAAAAAATTATCTTACTTATGCAACTACAAATTCGGAACTAAATTTATAAATGCTTTTCCGAGAGTATGCATAAATGCTGATGCCTGGAAAAACAAGAATCACGTACGAAATAATATTAATAATAATAATAGAACGACGTTTAATTTTTTTTCATGGTGATAAAAAATAATAGTTTTAAAAATTACTCGGAAATTAATCTGCGAATTAAAATCATAATCTCCGTACTAGGAAAAAAGTTATAATCATGGTGAATTAAAGAAGGCAATGCTAACAATATCATTGCCATAAAGCTGCAAAAATTTTATTTTATTTTATTTTTTATTTTTTAATAATTAATGATTAAAGCTTATAATTAACAATGTATTTTCTAATAGTGTGCATAATGCTTAATTGTAATCTTATTATATTCCAAAAACATGCCTTTGATGAAACAGGATTTATATATATATATATATATATATTTAAGACGCAACTTCTTATTTTTATTTGGCTTTTGCTGTAATTAAAGCATGTTTAAAATATTATGTAATTATTTTTTATACTTCCATCTTGAAAGATGATGTAATTATATTTGAAAATTTTGAGGATATTGAATAAAAATAAACATTTTTTAATGTGAATAAATATATCCGAATGTCATTTAATTGCATTTTTAAACAAATATGAAACTGACAAATTTTTTAATTAAAATTATAATGTAATTTTATTAGTAATTTTGAATAGAAAACGTATTTTTGTAACATACGTAAATAAGTTTCATGGCAATCAAATTGTATTTATAAAAAAAAAAAAAAAAAAAAAAAACTTTATAAAGAGACAAAGAAAATAAAAAAAAGATGTTAATATATTTTTCCTTTTAAAAAATTGCACAAAAAAAAAAAAAAAAAAAAGTAAACAAATAAATGAAAAAAAAAAAATAATAACATTAAGTCATGTTTCTGTGAGATTGTGAGCCACTCGTTACTTTGTTTTTTTTTACTACTAAACACCAATGACCGATTATCAGTGAGTTTCATGTATGTACATGAAACCTGTTTTATTTGGTTTGTTTTGGTCTAGTGCATTTCTTTCAGCTTATAACATTATTGTAATATAATGGTAAAAAATATAAATATATTTGTAACAGTTAAAAAGTAGCTACGTTTATAGGATTATCTTAAAACATTAATAACAACGTATGCTTATTTCACTTACATGTTTTATTCTATTAATATTTCAGAATAATTTAAAATGCACTTTTAAACTGTAATATTCATTTATTCAGTGGAAGAAAATTTACAACTTTATTATTACAACTTTATTATTATTTATTTATTTATTATTATTATTATTATTATTATTATTTTGAATAACTATTAATAAAGATAATTTCTTTCCAAAAAATGTGATTATGGAATGGTTTAAAATATTTAAAATAGCTTTATTATTATAAATGTAATGTATAATTCATTTCAGATAAAATGGAGTAGAAGGCTGATTTTTTATACCAACTATGTGAAAAATACCATACTGGTAATCGAACCCTGGCTCGCCGTTTAACGCGCGGATGCTAACCCGCGGATGCTAACCAGCTCAGCATTTCTCACATAACATTCGTTGGCAAGTTATAGTTAGCCTGTTATATCTGCAAACGCAGAAAAACAGGTTATAATATTAATCGTGGCACAACTCCAATAGACCACGATTTTATTTTATTTTTTTAGAAATTTTTCATTCATTAACCTTGAAAATTCATTATTGTAATATATAACATTACATAAATATAAATGTGTTTAAACTTAAAAAAAAAGAGCGAAGTTCTAATTGCAATAAAATGTTATGTAACAGTTTACGTGCTTTGGGTGAAGGTGAAATACGTGAATTTTACCAATAAAATAGAAATAAAGAGGGTATGACGAGGACGTTCCACAGAAAAGTGCTGTATTTCTTGCATTTGACCGATTTATATCAGAAAAGCAAAAGTAAAACAATGTTTCAAAAGATTATGGCATTCATATCATATTAAAATGATAATATTAATGTCGAATACGGAATTTTGTATAGAATTTAAATCCTCTTAAGAAAATATAAAGAAAATTTATTCATTACAATTTTTAAAGCAACGTTTTCATTTTTTGCTCAAAATTATATTTATTATGTATTACATTTTTCATATTCATTTTATTTGAAAATAAAAAGAATTATAAATGTTTTTCAAATTACATGTCAAGTTATAATTCTTACAACAATATTAAAATTATATTGCTTACATATAAAAAAAAATAAGGCATTTTTTCCAGTTGCTTTTGGAAATTCTTAGTATGTAGAGATTTTAAATTTAGTCAAATATGTGTCATAATATTAATACTAAATACTTCAAAAGTAAATAGTGGATTTATTAGCAATAATTCCATAAAACAATCTGAAAAATCTAAAAACATACGAACAACATTAAGTTTTAAATCAGCCAGCCATGTATTAATCTTATACGTATACTCAAATATATTAAAAGACGTACGATGCTACTTACATTAATTTCTAATTTTATATTGGTCATAAAAAATCAATTAATTGGGAAGCTACCAAATACGATGTGTCAGACTAAGAACAGATGTTCCACTTCTATATTGAATATGTCGATCCATCATTTGCTCGTTTGCTTTGACAAGCGGGACAAGAACATCTCTGCATATCCAGAATAAATAGCGTAGAAAAGGGTGATTAATTTCATTAATTTATTTAATGTCGGAACACACCCGCTTGCGCTTGGCAAGCTAGTCATACATGGGCGTAAACTTAAGTTTGTGTGTTATATGCTTGTATTTCTCTTGCACTTTGAACGGTGAATAATTTAACATATTTAAAGTAGTTTGTTTCTATATTTTACAATATTATATATTTTTTAAATATGATATACGGTAGAATATATTAAACATAATACCTAGCTCCAAATTTGTGACGTTATAATATATATATATATATATACAATTAGAAATATATGTATAAATCTACATATAAAAGATATGCAGGGTATTCTTTAAAAAGCAATTGTAATAACAGTTTGATGTTGGAAATGTACATAAGGTACATTAATATAATTTGTTTTGCACACTTAAATTTTATTTTTGATTTATTTCAAAACATTTAGGTTTAATTCATTATTTTTGTTAGTCTAATCGGGATAATATAAAACAGTAAGTTTTACGTTAACATTGATACAAACTGTACAAATGTTTATATAGCACCGTCTCTTTAAAATTTGTCATTTTAAAATAATTTGCATAAAATTTTGATTAAAATGTTTAATAAAAGAAGTATAATTTATAATAATATTATTATAAAAAATTATTATTTAAATTTATTTTAAAAAAATCCATATTTGTATAAATTTATATTAAAATGCAAACGTAATAGTATTATTGTCATTTAAGTATTACATAAACAAATAATGACTAAGATTTTAAAAGAACGCGATTGCTGCCCATTGTTCAATATAATATTTAAAAGGTTTATAGAAACAAATATTCAAAACACCCACGTTGTTAAAATAACAACAAATATCAAATTATCAATATATAAATATATAAATAAAGATACAACTCGCAAAATCATTAAAATAATTGTAATAATAATAATACAGATAACTTAATGCTATGTTTTTGAAATAAATTTCAACTCATATATCAGTGAGAAATTCCATCATATTACTAAATATACTTTTAAAAAACCTTAAACTCGCAAAAAAAAAAAAAGCTTCATTTTATAATTCTTAATTTATTGTTATTAATAACAATATAGCTTCATATATTAGTTGGAATTCCAAACAAATAATATTAATATCACGAAACAAAACGTGTAGGGGAAAGGTAAGGCTATTGATCTTTAAAGTATTTTTTATTCTGTAATGAAATCAATTAATTTCTATCTGATATTTTGATACACAAAAAGAAAAAATGTTTGCTTTACAAAGAAAAAAAAATATATACAAAAGATAGCATTTGCTGTTTTTTTTTTACTATAATTTGCACACTATTTGACCCATTAGTAGTTCCGTGTGTTATTACTTGTCGTATTAGTCCCTTGAGTGTTGAGTTCTATTGTGACACCAAGTGAATCTTATGGCATATATCAAATTGAACACAAAATATAGAGTTATTGTGCCTATATAATGACAATACATTTTAAAACAAAATACAATGAATATAAACGGTGAATTATTAATTACTTCGAATTAAAATATGAAAAATTAAAATTTATATACGTTAAGTATGATAAACATTTTCACTACAATGTAATTAATTTCTGTCCAGTATTTTTCTTCTATTTCTGAATATGCATTTTTTTTTTTTTTTTTTTACTCATTCTTTTAAAGTAACTCAGAAAATGTTCTTGAATTCCATGAATGATATTAATAACAGCTCTCACAAAATGCTTGGAACGTTTCTCTACAAAGTTTACTATAGTAAAAACATTTTCAGAAATTTACAATAAAAGAACACTTTCTGCGACATCAATACATTCTGGAGAAGTCTTCATTGGTCAGTCAAGAACTGCTCAGTACAAAAATACTACCAAACTACTAATTATACTACTTTTCTACTAGAGTATATATATATATATATACTACTCCGATTCAAAAAATTAGAATAATGAAAAGAAATATGGTCAAGGGAAATGAAAATCGAATTTATCAAAGAAATAATCAACAATATCAAATATAAAGTACTATAATATGAATCTGCATATTTTGCAGATTATAAAAATGTAAACACATTACAATGAAATAGAAAATATATTTAAATCAGCTAACAACAAAAAATTCAAAATATTAGAATACTTTCTAACATGGTTCAAAAAATTAGAATAATGAAAATATATTGAACATAATTTAAAGTCTAAGTATTTTTACTTGCTAATCAGTACTTTGTTGCATCACCCTTAGCTTTAATGACAGCTCTTAAACGTTTTGGCATGTTTTTAACTAAAGGTTCACAATCTTTTTAATCCAAATTCGCCCATATGCTCTTTATACTAGAAATAAGTTCTTTTTTGTCTCTAGGCGCAACTTCTTGAAGTCGTTTCTTTATAATTCCCCACAAATTCTCGATAGGATTTAGATCGGGTGAGTTTGCAGGCCAAGGGAGTACAGGTATGTCCTTCTCTTTGAGCCATTTAGTTGATGATTTGGAAGTGTGGGGAGAAGCTGAATCTTGCTGAAACAAGAAATCGTCATCACAAGGAACACCGTGTCTGGCTGTGGAAATTGGAAATATACATACACAGGTTTAACCTGGCAAAAAAATTACTTTAGCATTTTAGCGAAAATAGGCAAGCACTATTTTAGCTTTTTCGAAAGTTAATTAATTCTTTGGATACCATTGATTTATTTTACTTACAAGGAACATCACCCAAGCGTCCGGCTCGGATTTCAATGAGAGAGAGGCGTTTCTTTCATATTTGATATGCTATCAAATTTTACTCAAAAATATGCGAAAAATTTGTATTTATACAGCAAGTGAATACTCAAATGAATAATTCAGTTGAAATAATTTTCAGTACTACTATAAATTTTCATTTGTAACTTAAACACGAAAGCGCAAAATCATTTAGTATTTTTAAGTCACACCCAAAGGCGGAGCTTACTGTTGATATGTGGCTGATGTGGTTTTTAACATTTTAAAAATTCAATAAATAGAGAAAACATGGATGATAGAAAAAATTTCTGTGATAAAAAATATTTGGTACATGCCCTCTATCAGAAATTAAAGTTTCATTAAAATCACAGCCAGACACGGTGTTCCTTGTGATGACGATTTCTTGTTTCAGCAAGATTCAGCTTCTCCCCACACTTCCAAATCAACAACTAAATGGCTCAAAGAGAAGGACATACCTGTACTCCCTTGGCCTGCAAACTCACCCGATCTAAATCCTATCGAGAATTTGTGGGGAATTATGAAGAAACGACTTCAAGAAGTTGCGCCTAGAGACAAAAAAGAACTTATTTCTAGTATAAAGAGCATATGGGCGAATTTGGATAAAAAAGATTGTGAACCTTTAGTTAAAAACATGCCAAAACGTTTAAGAGCTGTCATTAAAGCTAAGGGTGATGCAACAAAGTACTGATTAGCAAGTAAAAATACTTAGAGTTTAAATTATGTTCAATATATTTTCATTATTCTAATTTTTTGAACCATGTTAGAAAGTATTCTAATATTTTGAATTTTTTGTTGTTAGCTGATTTAAATATATTTTCTATTTCATTGTAATGTGTTTACATTTTTATAATCTGCAAAATATGCAGATTCATATTATAGTACTTTATATTTGATATTGTTGATTATTTATTTGATAAATTCGATTTTCATTTCCCTTGACCATATTTCTTTTCATTATTATAATTTTTTGAATCGGAGTAGAATATATATATATATATATATATATATATATATATATAGAGAGAGAGAGAGAGAGATTAATTTATTAACTAACTGTAAAATTTTGAAATTTTCTTGGAAATATTTCTCTCTTATCATCGATAAATGTTTTACCGAATTTTAATGTAAAATATAATTTGAAATTTAAAAATATATTTAATAATTTGTTTTTAATAAAAAATCCTTTATAGTGCTTTGCAAACGACTTTTTTTCTCTCATGTCTGCATAACAACTGCAACAACTGTAGTGTTTCTTATATTCAATTATTTGTGTTATTTCAAATTATTTACAAAATAATCAAATATTTCAATTTTGAACATATTCATTCATTCAAAAAAAGAAATATATATATATATTATTTACTCTTTTAATTCTTTTTACTTTACTTTTTTTCTAATGTATGTTAATCGAACAAGTATTCGACTTAAAAAAATTTCTTACTTATGTATTGTTACTTATTTTTTAGTTGTAAATTAAGTGATTATTATTCTAAAACAGCAAACAGTAAAACAGTTTTGCTGTTTTGTAAGTAAATATTACATTATAATTACGGAGATTGTAAGAGAACTGTACGGAGAACTGTAAGAGAAAACACATCGCCATTTATTTAGTAAAAATATGCATGTTTATTATATGTTCAGGTAATTTTGCGGAAGTTTGAACACTATCGTTACGCCTATATAACAAACATTTTAATTATCAAAACTAGTTGCAATTATTTCAAACCATAATGGAATGTGTATTAAAAAAAAAAAGATAAATAAAACATATGCTTTAAGTATCCTTATATTAAGCCACGAGTTTAACTCGTTAGCCTTATGAGATATGTCATTAAGTTATTTCACTATCGGAAATTTATCGCGAAGGATTATTGAATTGAACGTGTCGTTAATGATACTTTATTACACTAAATTACCTCATTACGTTATATCGCTATTTTATTATAGGGATAATTTCTCTTTCATGTGTTCAAGATTTCACTTGAAATCGATATAGATTTATCATTACAAACTCTACATCTGTAGAATAAAAGTACTTATTTAACCAAATTTTAATGAAAGACATTATAACGAAAGATTTTATTGTTTTTTCTGCATTCTCAAATTCAAGACTAAAGACTCGTCAAATATATTGTAGTTTATAAAAAAAAAAAGTACTAATTGAAAAATGAAAATTTCGAACTTTTTAGAGAATATCAAATCTTTAGTTAAATGTGATTCAGTTTTAGTGTTTACATTAAATTTTATAAGAGCTTCATGCAAAATACAATTACCTGTTTAAAATGATATATTTAATTTTTAAACGATTTTTTTTAATGATTTCTTGCTTATAAAATTGTAACTTAATTTTTATTTTTTGCAAATGATGATTTTTTTTTCCAACTCGCTGCAAATTCTAAGTAATTAAAATGAAAAGTTTCTCATGTTAAAATACTAGTGTTGTTTCAACCTAAATAAAATAGTTTGTCATGACAAATGTTATATCTACAGAATAAAAGCACTTATTAAATTAAATTTCAATAAAATAGATTATAATGGAAGATTAAATTACGTTTCCCATGCTCCACAAATCACAATTTATATCAAAAACTCACCAATTAATTAATTACATTTTCCATGATAAATTTTCCATTTGAATACTTTTCAATGAATGGAAACTTAAAATTTAGGATGAAAGATTCACCAATATACCCATAGCCTTTATTGTAATACATTTATGCAAATATTTAATTTTTTTCTGATGATATTACTTTTTTATAAATTACTTATTGTTTGATATGATAATATTTGGATTAACATGTTAAACGTTTGGTTCTGTTCCCCGTTTGTCTATTTCCTTTCATGTTTCTAAATTTTCTCTAAATAGATGAGTTGAAGGTAACAACTTCCAGATATGAGATTATGTTGAAGACAGCATTCTGAAACATACTAATCAAGAATTTTAATTTACTTTCGATTTCTTTTATTGTAAGTAAACTATTGCACTAAATAAAGCAAATGATAACCAAAATATGCTCAATAAAATTAAAGTTAGGTAGATGCACGAAATATTGCATACAACTGAGTTTTTAACTATAATATCCTTTTTGCATTTTCCTCCATGTTCCCATCAAAAATTATACGTCGCGGGGGGTCACCGAAGAGGGAGAGCCATCCCTTCCGTGGAGGAACAAAATTGTGATGGCATTTCTCCGGACCATCTCTAGGGGTATGTCTCAGACCGTCGCCAATTGGCCATCTGCGCAGCACTAGTGCGACGTAAAACCCAACCATCCAACCATCCAGCCATCCTTCTTTTTGTATTGTAAGCAGTTGCTGTTAATTAATATACGTTCATTAAAATAATTGATAAATAATTTTTAAGAAATCAGAAGTGTATCCTGTTAACTTTCAAAAATTATTATTATTATTATTATTATTATTAGTTTATATTTTTAAAAAAATCGATAGTAAATACAAATTACCATTTTGTTTATAATTTCTACAAGAAGATTTGTTTATATTATATCTTTATATTTTTAGTAATATGAATACAACTTAGAGAAATAAACAAAATGCTGTGTAAAAAGCATGTATATTTTGTGCACGCACTAAATTTTGAATAAAAAATGAACATATTTTTGTTATTTTAGAATGTCTCAGACTGTTTTATAACTATGTAGTTAAAAATTATTTTCATGATGTTTAAAAATAATGAAAGATAAAATCTGTGTTCTGAACGGTCTTCTGGTAGCTGATTGGTTAGCATTCTGTCTTCAGTTACTATGGGCTGGATTCGAATACCTTTTCGGGCCTATATTGTTTCTACATTAAGTTATAGATCGCGGTACAGGAAAAATCCAATCCCATTCCTCTTTTTAGAGAGTGGCAGCAAACAAAGTATAAAAAATTTCTATAATAGTGTGCTTAGTTTTTTTTTTTTTTTTTTTTTTTTTTTTTTTTTCGTAAACTCATTGTAAAGTCCAAAATATACCTTTCCCAGTAAAATTAAAAAAATTATTGATAGAGTTTAAGGGCCGTCTTTACTCACCGCCGCCGGAAGCCGAAACTAATGTTATTCAATGGGAAATTTTTATTTACAAATAACTTTTTAACTAATACATATTTTTAAATTCTGTTTTCACATTCTGAAAGTTCCCAGCTGTTAAATTGACGCACCTTTTCTAAAATATCATTTTTTTTTTAAATTTTTTTTTATTTTATTTCGAAGCTGCAAAATACGAATTTTCAATATGTGAAATTTTTTCATTTTGCATGTTCGAAATAAAATATTAAAAATTGAAAAAATACATTTTTAAAAAAGGTTCGTCAATTTAACAGTTGGGAATTTTCTGAATGTGAAAACAGAATTTAAAAATATGTATTAGTTAATAAGTTATTAGTAAAGAAAATTTCCCCATTGAATAACATTGGCTCGGGCTTCCGGCGACGGTGAGTGAAGAGGGCCGTTAAGATAAAATTTTAATATTTTGTTTTATTATTCATATCTTTTTCTTTACGATTAAATAATCATTTACTAAATGTGATCCGTGCCAGAAATGTAAGGTAATTATTCTTCTTGTAACACCAAGAGACAAACGGATAAACTAGAATGTTGTTGTGGCACTATTAATTTTAATTTATTTGATATGTTTCGCCCGGAATTGCTGGTATAGATTAGCATTACAAGATTGGTATTGCAATGATTAATAGCATGCTATTATTTATTCAGACTGTGTCATTTAATAATAAATTTTGTCATTTTCTGATGCAAACTGTGTATTAGTGTAATTATTTATGCATGTTTAATTGACTATTTAGGTATTGTTATTCAGAAAATTGTATTTTTCTTTTTCTTACTTTCTTTCTTTTTTTTAAGTTTTATAATAAGATAAGAAAAATTTCTGCCTAGATATTTTAAGAATAATTACTTGGATACATCGAAATTATTCAATATAAACAATAAATATTTGATCGTTTTTTTTTTTTTTTTTTATTACAAATTTGCGGGAAAAATTATTTTATTATTGTTTTATGCTTAAATTGAAATATATATATATATATATATATATATATATATATACATATTTAAAACTTAACACTCTAAAGGGAAGTACTAAAGTACTAAATAATTAAAATAAAGTTTAATATAAATACGTATGCTCTTTCAGTACTAACATTAAATGGGATCGTAGGTTTAAAATAGATACATAAATTATCATTATCGAAACATAAAATGTGTAATATGTGCCCTTCTGAATAAAAGATACATGTTCTGTTTGTTTCGTTTCTATGATTTTTATTAAAACAAAAACAAATAAAAAGACAATTCGGTCTTTGAGGGCAGACCCTACGACCATCTCGTTTTCAGCATGACGCTCTAACCAAAAAACGAAAAACAGTGAAGGAAAGTAATAGAACACGCTAGAAAAGTCTAACAAATTCGAAAAAAAAAAATGTTGTCGAATGCTTTAAAAAATATTTTGAAATATTTAGAATTTTTTCACTCAAGCAAAGATGAAATATTTGTATTTTTTCTTTAAAATTTTCTTATTCATGTAGCTTTTATTTTTCATAGCATGGATCTGCAAGAATAAATTTTATTTTTTGCTGTTTAGGGATCCACAATAATATGCTTCCAGCATTTTATTTTTTTTCAAATTAAATTTTTATTTTTCTGTTTTAGTTACTAAAATAAATATTCTTAGAAAACTAATCAAAATTTCTTAGGATTTAGGATACTATATATAAAATAAAAATTTTCTTTTAACATTTGACATTTTTCTATTATTTATCTGCAAAAAAAAAAAAAAAAAAAAAAAAATAACACGTCGACTTTCGAGGATCAAAATCACGACAATCGCGGTTTCAACATGCCACTCTAACCAACTAAGCCAACGAGCGACGTTAAGTGTTGCATACATTTACTTTAAAGTGGGGGCGTCTTGTTTTTTTTATTTGACACAAAGATGCGATAAATCCGATTTTAATAAAAAGCTTCTAAACTATCAAAAATCTCTTGAACTATCAGCACTGCTTCTAAACAATTTTAAATACATCAATATTTCTTTTGTAAAATTTATTAGCCAAATGAATAGACTAACTCTCAAAAATTTCCCAAGAAAATATCGCTAAAACAATAGAAAAATATCGTGGAAACAAAGGTTGATATTAAATTACTTTCAAAAATGTGCGAAATATTAAGAGGTTTTACCATATTTTTATTTTTGAATCGACGAACTGTTATGGATAAAAATGAAGACGCACCATGCATTTTTCAGGAAATAGAAAATTTCTGAAAATAATTATTTTTACTTAAACATTGTTTATATTATCTTTAGAATATTACAAATATAACCTAAAACTTATTAAAATAATATTAAAATAATAAACTTAAAAAAAAAAAAAAAGTTACACAAATTGTAATATTAGATAAAATAAAATATATGATCAATATTCTTGACAAAACATGAGAAACTAAAGATTACATAAAAAGTATATTTTAGTAAAATAAATTGTTTTCAAATATTTTAAGAAAATTCAAAGTGTGTCTTTTTACTTCCGACCACTACTGTAAAACGATTAAAAATGAAAAAAAAAAAAAAAAAAAAAAAAAAAGAAAAAACTAAACGTTTTGGATAATTTTGAAAGTATTTGAAAATATACTTTACTATCGATGATATTTTTTTCAGATTTAACGATATTTGGTTGTGGAAGCAGTTATGCCAAAGAAATTTTGCTAGTGCTTGAGCATACGTAGTTAAACATTATTTTCTAAAACTGCTCATATTCCATTAAATATTTGATATTTTTATATTCTTATTGCAGCATTTTGTGTCCAATATAGTATGTCAAGTTTTCTAAAATTGAAATTGACATTGCTTTTGGTTTTAAAACCCTACACGTTACAAAAAAAAAAAAAAAAAAAAAAAGTATGAAAAACTGTTGACGATATTAAAGAAACATTTCTATCTCCGCTATTAAAAGTGCAATCCATATATATATATATATATGGGGGGGGGGGGGTAGATAGATAGGTAGATCAGTTATGGAACTCGGACGCAGAAATCATACTGGTATTTGTTTAAGAAATTTCTCTACCTATAATATCGTTGATTTAAGAAGTAGAACGTTTTCTTACATTGATAGTGGTATGATTTCTGTGTCCGTGTTCCATCTCTGATAGATAGATAGACAGATAGATAAATACATACTATACCTACTAGTAAATTAAGCACTATCTTTAACAGAATTACATCAAAAATTATATATTTTTGGTTAATTTGTGACTGATCCCCTTTACAAATTGGGAAGTAAACTTTTGTTATAATATATATGGTATAACATATTCTTTTATTCCCTAAAATTTGAAAAGAATAAACGATACATTTGTTTAGATATTTGAAAAATACTTCTAGATAGCTTTGCTATTATTGTATATTCGTATATATATACATATATATATATATATATATATATATATATATATATATATATATATATACCGGGGTTAATAAAGAAGCATCAATAAACTGGCGTTGTAAAAATATTACTTACAAACTTTGAATAAACACCATAAAATGCAATAAACTCGCAACAATTGTTTCGGGTCGAAAAAACACACGACCCTTCATCAGGTATGGTGTTTATTCAAAGTTTGTAAGTAATATATACCGGGTGATTCAAAATAGATGTTACAGCGATTATCTCGTAAACTAAGAAAGATAGAAACATACTTCCAATTACAAAATTAGAGCAAATTAAGAGTAGATTTCAAATATGGCATTTCTTTGTACAAGGAGGTGTATACATATTAAATACGAAATTTAATTTTTATACGGCCCCTCCTATTATGTGGCTTATGTTTAGAAAATTATTCTCCTCGCTCTAACAAGCAAAAGAAAAAAATCATCTCTCTAAGTCAAAATCTCGCTGAGTCATTGCAATTTGAAAATGATGACCTACACCAATTTTTCTTCAATTTTGACATCTATTGTTTGACACCACCGGGCGCACTTTAGGGGGTTATCTATGAGATGAGAAAAATTTAAAAAAGATCCTTTATTTTAAAATAGCAACTAAAATCATTCAAGCACGTGAAATCAACAGTTTTAAGAACTTAATGCAAATTTACATTATTTCGTATTGTTAAAAAACTTAATAGTTAAATTTCTTAAGGGTCACCTGCAAATTAAAACACGTTAAGAGAGGAAAAAAAATAAGTCTAGCAAAACCGTATGGAATTTTCGCGCTTTATTTTTACCACTTTCCGTCATGGTTGAAAAATTTAATGACTTCGGCTCTTTAACAATTCTAGTCAGGTTGAAAAGTGTTAATGACTTCGATTTGTCTGTCTGTCCATTCGTCTTTCTGTGTGTCCGCGCTCTAACTCCTCTGAATATTCATATAATTTCCTGAAACTGATATGTGTAATTTGACTTCACTATCGGATGTTCCTTATAAAAATGGAGTGAATACCTCTGCTAGCTTCTGCACAGGGACGCCCGAAAGTATTCCAAAGCATTGTGTTCTATGAGAGGTATTTTTATGAACCATATTTTAATACCTTTAATTTATGCATATATTACTAAAATTGGAATACGTTATTAAAGTTTTCTATCGGATATTTTCTATAGAAAATAGAGTAAACACCATCACTGGTTTGTATACAGGGACACCCGAAAGTTTTCCAAAACATTGCGTTCTATGTGAAGATATTTCTATAAACCAAATTTTAATTACTTTGCATACATCTTGATGAAATTGAAATATGTTATTCATATGCACAAAAGAATGCTTTCTATAGTGTACAGTACGATTAGCATTAGGTTTACAGGGCACATAAAAATATTCAGTTACGTTAAGGGTTATTATTGGACATTTGCTAGAACTGCATTTCCGTTTACATTAAACATTTTTTAACAATTTTTAACTGTGAATAGGATTTCAATTTGCATATTTGTTTGTCTGTCTGTCCGTCTGCCCGCCCACAGCGTCTGTAAATATTTTCAGAAATTTTCAGAAATGATATATGTTATTCAGGTTTACTATATGATATTCCCTATTTAAAATGGCATTAATTAATTCTCTACAATTGGTTTATGTACAGGAACGCATATAAAATGCCAGTGTATTGCGTTTTGGGACAGACATTCTTATAAATTACATTTAAATAACTTTATACTGTAAAAATTATAAGGAAATTCATATTTATTGTTAATATTCTTAATGTTTTGTATAGAATATGATATCGTATAGATGTATAATTCTATGTCAGGGGGGTTACCGCCATTCTCAACCCCCGTTTAATTATAGTACCTATACTTATCAAAACAAAAATCAAGTATGTTATCAATTTCATTGAAACTTGCTAATCTTGATCAACTTTTCAAGTGGCAACTAGATATGGAATCCGAAGTATCAAATTCGCATTTCCTATAGTCATTACTTTCTCATACCCATAAGGCAGAGAAAGTATTGCTTTTGGGTCAAATTTTCGAAAGTGAGTTTTTGTTATATCTACACGTTTTGAGGTCCCCTGAATATGAAAATCGTGTTTTTAGCGGTTGGTATGTGTGTGTGTCTGTCTGTTATCAGCATATCTTAAGAAAAAATAACAACAGATATTCAAACTTGGTATTCTAAATATGTATCATATAGGGATGCTACACTAAGCTTTTCATTGAGATGAAACAAATGGTTCGTGTACAGGGACACACAAGAATATTCAAATACATTACGTCTATGGTTGAAATTGCAGTTAAGTAGAGTTTAACACCTATAGACTGCACTAAAATAAATTAAATGAATATATATTTTTTATATGCATAAAAACATGCCTCATGTATAATATGGCAGGGAAATAAATCACTGTTCATTTACAGGTCTACACAAAATAACTAGATTATAATGCGACAATAGCTGAAAATTGATGGAAGTGCATTTTAGGTTGTGCCGTATATTATTACTATAGGTTTATATTTAGATGCAATTTGTGGTTTGTACATATTCTTCAAAAGATATACAGGGTTGCAAATATTTAGGCTATAATATTCTTTTTTATTGTTAGTGAAAGTGCTTTACTGTAATATTTTACCATGTCCAGGAAAACTGCTTAGGAATGGAAATGAATTCCTCATATACATATGATAAATAATGTATGTTTTTAAGCTAAATATGCATCGCTTGTTTTTTTTGTGTATTTACACGTTTTCAGGTGTCCTTATTACCAAAGTCAAGTTTTTAAAAGTTTGATTATTGCCTGCGTCGATTAATTTCAGGAAACAAATAATTTCATGAGATCACCCTTCACACAGAACTAACTATCACATAAAACTCTTCCGAAGCCTAATTTGAATTATTTTAACATAGGTTTACAGTACTCTTTACGTTACCCCTTAATCTCCAACCTGTATTTATGGTATTAAATTTCAGAGTAAGAGAAAGTCGTGTGAGTGGCACACCAGATTATTTGTGGTTAAATTATGCTGATAATTCATATATATACAGACCAAACAATAAGAATTTACCTTTCGTATTCAGGAGGCCTCAAAATGTGGTATTATACAGAAAAAAAATCGCTCTTCAAAAACTACTTTGTTTACAGAATGGGTATGAGAAATTAATTTTCCGTTCTGTGTCAGCAGTGTTCTTCGAAAAAAAAAAATGCAGCAAAGCACTTACGCCAATTACATTTAATAATAATAAAAATTAAAAAAAATGTTTACCTTAATTTTGGGTAGCCCTGTATATTGTCTATAAACTATATACAAATGACTTTGTGTACGTAAATTTTGTGTTATATGTAAAACAAGTAACATAAATTGAAATACACTTCCAGCAATTCCCAAGTATAGCTCCAATATATCAAAATACTCTGGGTAACCCTGTAAATGAATGATGAATGATTGTTATACCACAATCTACATAAAACATGCTTTTAAGCGTATAAAAAATCTGTTCATTTCATTTTGTATGTTGCGGTATATACATGTCGCACTGTACATACGAGAAATTTCGCTAACAGATGTAATGTATTTTAAATCTCTTGGATGACCCTGTAAACAAACAATTGTCTGATCGCAACGAATACTTTAGTGTCGCACCGCAATATGATACGGATTTAAAATATCGAATTTGGATTTCTGCTACTATTTGTTCTTGAGAGATTCTAATAACACAGAAAAACACACACACAGAGAGAGAGAGAGAGACCAACCACTTAAAACATGATTTTTGATTTCAGAGGATCTGAAAACGTGCAAATATAACAAAAGCAAATTTTCGGAAACTTGACTGAAAAAAAATTCTTTCTGTACACCGTGTTTATGAGTAAGAGGATGTATAAAAGAAAAGAAATAAAAATGAATTCCCTTTTAGCACATAAATTATTCATAAATTTTATTTGTTAAATTACCAATGAATATTCTCTTGTGTATTCACAGAGACATTACAGGTTAAAATAGCCGTCTTTCCCTGAATGATTTTTCTTTTTTTTTTCCCCCAAACGCTCATCAACGTGTGCCTTATTACAAAAGCTATAGTAATTACACTTTCTCAATTTTGATACAACCCCTTAAGATTTGGCGAAAAATGCTAGAATTTTGAAATTGCAAAAACTCAGCGAGATTTTGACTTAGAGAGATGATTTTTTTTTATTTTGATTGTTAGAGCGAGGAAAATATTTTTCTAAATATAAGTCATATGATAGGAGGGGCCACATAAAAATTAAATTTCGTGTTTAATATGTATACAACCCCTTATACAAAAAAAAAATGCCATAT
The DNA here is from genome assembly GCA_963930645.1 of Salticus scenicus. Classification (NCBI taxonomy): domain Eukaryota; kingdom Metazoa; phylum Arthropoda; class Arachnida; order Araneae; family Salticidae; genus Salticus; species Salticus scenicus. The sequence continues at coordinate 169,424,054 of OZ005650.1, read as the reverse complement.
CTGAAATCTACTCTTAATTTGCATTAATTTTGTAATTGAAAGTATGTTTCTATCTTTCGTAGTTTACGAGATAAACGATGTAACATCTATTTTGAATCACCCGGTATATATATATATATATATATATATATATATATATATATATATATATATTATTCAATATTTTAATATTGTATACAATTTAGACATTCTGAATATGGGAATTTCTAAATTCTATAAAACCACAAATTAAAATGTGAATGTTAATAATTTCAATGCTTTTATTTTAATAAAATGGCACTTTATATTGCGAAAAAGCTACAAACTTATTATATAAACTACTTTTTACTTTATTTTATAATAATTATTAGTAGTATTTATATTCCATCCTTTTCAAATTTTTAAAAAATGTAATTTAAACTTAGACTTTTTACTTAGTTCGCCTACAACATATTTATTAAATTTGATATTATTTTAGTTGACGTGTATTTTTTAATATGCATGTATATAAAAGTTTTATTAATCGCAACTTATTAAATTTTTAAATACTTTTGTATCATAATAATAATAATAATAATAACGTTATACTAATTTATAATCACTTTCCATGTAATAAGTAGTATTCATCAAGATTATTTTTAATGAAGTCAGACTTTTTTGCAATGTTATTTATCATATACACTTATCGATTGGATTGAGTCTTCTTAATTAATTAAAATTTTAATTACGACATTACATAAAGTATATATATAATATACGTTGCGTTAAAAATGTTGAAAAAAAACTATATATGTTGATATTAGGAAGTAATCACTTTAAAATTAAAAAGCTTATTTTGTTTTGTTGTAAACTGTTAATTTTCTACTGACTTGAGGTTATGTCATAATTAATGATTTTTTTATGTATTTCAAAAGTCATGCATGATTGCTTATAAATTAGCTAAACATAAGATGATTAATTACTAAAATATGTTATTATATATTTTTTCAGAAATTTCAAAATGGATATTAATCGTTGTAAGTATTAGAGTTCTGCTTCAAAAATATTTTATTTATTTATTTATTTTAATTTTGTTTTAGAAAACTGTTACAAATTCACATTTAATTATTCTACGTTAAAGACAAATTAAGTTTGGCTCTCAGATAACAGAATTTTTACTTGATATCTTTATATATAAATATTGCGTATTGGTGTTTAATAGTTAATGTGCAGACGCATATATTTGCGAATTACATAAGTCGTTCGGTTGCTTACTGTAATATCTAAATGGAATATCTAATATAATAACGAAATAACGAATATATAAAATTATTTTGTTATATATACTCTATAACAAAAAAAAATCGATGCACCAAGAAGGAGTTACCAAATGAGATGAAAATTGGTAGACGTGATGTACATGCGAAAACGAATGATTACAGTTTCAGGAAATTTGAATGGTTCAATGAAGAGAAACGCCTTCACAAAAGTCAACAAGTCAATAACGCATTGGTCCACTTCTGACCCTTGTGTAAGCAGTTATTCGGCTTGGCATTAATTGATAGAGTTGACAAACATGCTCCTGCGAGATATCATGCCAAATTCTGTCCAACTGGTGCATTAGTTTGGCGAAATCCCGAGCTGGTTGTAGGACACTTTTCATTATGCTCCAAACGTCCCCAGTAGGTGAGAGATCCGGAGACTTTTCTGGCCAAACCAATGTTAGGCAAACAAGAAAACAAGCACTAGAAATTATCTCTGTGCGCGGACGGGCATTATCATGTTGAAATAAACAGTCAGGATTGTGTGGCATGAAGGGAGGCACAACGGAATATAGAATGTCATCGATGAACCGCTGTGCTGTAATGATACCATGGATGACAACCTAAGGGGTCCTGCTATGAAATGAAATGACATTCTAAACGGTTACTAATGGTTGTCGGGCCGTACAGCAGGTGACAGTCGGGTTGGAATCCCCATCTTTTCGGGGCATTTCCGATGCGTCTTCGCTGACCATCGTGGTTCAAATCGGAGTGGGAGTCATCGTTGAAGAGAATTCTACTCCATTTAGTGACATTCCAATTCGAACGATCTGATATCACCTCAAATGTGCTTGTCGGTATACAAAGTTTAATAGTAATCCGCACAAAGGACTCGGTGAACTTAACCCCATTTCTCTGAGCCGCCTATAATGGTATTTGAAGTCACTGAAGTACCAATTGCATGTAGGATCGATGATAATGATCAATTGGGGCTTTGAATACCGCTCTGACGATTGGTCGGTTCTCACATTCTCTCTAGGCCGACCTCTTCCTCCCTGACGCTGTGTTCGGCTATAGTTTACCCATTCCTGTCAATTTCATCTAATAGTGGCATCGCTTCTATCCAATTGTCAAACAATTCGCAGATTTAATCAACTGGCTGTTTGAGCCCAACTACACACCGCTCTCAAACGCTGTCATCAGCGTATATTGTTTGCACACCTGTACGTGAGCCATAGTTACTGTCTATCTGAGTACACGGAATTCAATTCTCGAAGAATTTATTACCTGGAATGTAAATTTCTGATTTTTAATATTCTGCCAATTTCACAGTTAAGATGCACTGCTGCGTTACATGCTAATTCCATGGCAGCCAAACTTTAAAACTTTGCATTTTGCATCGAAATCTGTATGCATGTCAGTTTGTGTCCAGTTTGCATTACTCCTTGGTGTGTCGCATTTTTTGTTATAGAGTGTATTATAACTATTTAAAAAAACGCCAATGTACGAAATAAGAAACTACGCCGACGATAATCTGTTTATGTATCTTTATATATGTATATATATAAATTGCGTATTCGTGTTTAACAGTTTATGTGCAGGCGCATATATTTTCCAATAACGTAAGTCGTTCGGTTGCTTAGTGTAAAACCTAAATGCAATATGTAATATACTAACGAATATGTAAAATTATTTTTTTATAATTAATTTAGATAACATTTTGTTATTTTGATAACTATTAAAAAAAAAAACGCAAAAATACGAAATAAGGAACTACGCCGACGATAATCTGTTTATGTATGTAGAAAAGCACATATTTGTTTCTGCTATTTAACGTTTTATGTTGGTCTTTATACTGATGATTCAAAGCAGGTACTTTAAAAGTAAAAGTTGTATTTTTATTGTAAACCGTTAATATTTTGCCTATGCTGTGAAGATGAATTTCTTCACGTAGTCGTGATCGTTGACTAATGTAGATTTCTGTAAAGAAAGTCAGGTTAGCAATACTTCAATAAGGAGTCCAATGGCAGTCATCAGGAAGTCTTTATTGAATAATTCGTCCAACAAAATCTAGGAATATTTCCAACAATTTGTACAAAGCGTTGTAAAATGTTTACTAATGAAGTACGTAGACCCATGGTTAAATGTTGAGATTGTCGCATGAGATGGGGGAGAGAGCGAACGTAATTACATCGTAACTATACTATGATCTCGAGCAGTTCTGAGCTCTTTACACTAGAACAGATCTGAGATGTCTGAAGAAAAAGAGCCAAATTTTAGAAAAACAGCCAAATTATAGTGCCAAATACTTTCATTGTTTATCGGATAAAACAATGTTAATTTTTGAATTTGTAATGACGGTTTATAATTGTAGTAACCCTTTAATCGCCAACATTTTGCCAAATTACCGTTAGACAAGAGAAAGAGACGGTTAAGAAATGCAGTCATCAATATTGCGCAATCTAAAATAAATTACATCCTGTGTTGAAATAATATAAATTCTGACAATGAGTTTCCTTGTTTTATGACTATTTGAGAACACTTTTTATTTTATAAATACGTTTAATGTCAGAATTTCCGTTAGATATTATTATTATTTTATTTTCTTTTTTTTATCGCATAAAATAAAGTACTTTTCTATTTAAAAGATAAACATGTTATTTATAATTTAGATATAAAACATATACAAATTAGATTTCTGAATGATGTGTGTTAATGTTTTATGTTAATAAATAGTGTAGGTCGTATGTATAATTAAAATTGTGCAATTTTTAATGACACTTAAAAAAAAAACAATTCTTTCTTCAAATGTCTGAAAACAAATTATGTGAATAAAATATCACACATGAAATTTAATTATTTTTATATTGCGATAATGCATTAATTTATCATTAGATTTTATTTTATTTAAAAATTCAATTAAAATTTAACCAAATATATGTGAACACCTTCACATATTTCTCCCCTTCGCCTAAAAAGAAAAAAAATCGAAAGGTAATCAAAAATATCGCTCTCTCTCGCATCAAGACAAAAACATACTACAAATTTCAAAATAACTTTCTATATAAAATCAATATTACTTCAAAAATATTTTTCATATTACAAGGTGGCTAATAATGTAAAATTAAACATCAAATATATATAATACCAATAATTAATTAGAACTTGTTTGTACTGGACATAGTTATCTTTCATAAGAAGCAACAATGTATATTGAAATCATGACATTATAATTATAAAATAAGCAATGCAATGTAGTATTTATAATAATTCACAGCTGTATGACAATGCATTCTCAACAAATTTTCTTGAAAATGTTTGACAAATTGAAGGCAAGGAAAAAGGAAATCAATAATTACAAAATTAAAATATTTTAAGTATTCACAAGTTTATGCAATCTATTAATTTGCCTGAAATTATTTATTATTTACTAATTTCAATAAAAGAATATTTTGATGAGATATTTTGGTATGAGAAATTTTTTTTTAGAATATAAAGAAAGTACCAGAACGCCAATATGTGAAGACCTAAAATTTATACAAATTGAGCCAGTGTGTGTGAATCAGTATACAAATTATAATTGACATTATGGGTTGTGAGGCCACAGCCAAAAATAACTTACTGAGTTAGGGTGTGAGGCAGAAGAGGCATATATATTATGTGTAAATAAGATTACAGCAAGCATTCTGCAACACGACATAATTAAATGTCTTTTGTTTGTGTAAAGTGAATTGCGAAAAAGAAAAAAAAAATAGCCCAATCAATAGAGTAATAGGACACAAGTATGAAGTCTGGAAAATTTTTAATAGAAAATATAATTAGTTTTTTTGTTCAATTATAATTAATTATTTCTAAAAAAAAATGAAGTAAGTTCATTTTTCAAACATTATGTGGTTTAAAAAAATGAAGAAAGATATCAATATACTACTAATTCCCTTTTCCTTAACAAATATAATAATTTATAAAACATGAATCACAACTGAAAAGTGTAAGTTGTCAACATGAACAAATTCTAATAATATTTTAATAATATTTATATTTTATTCTATTAATAATATGTATTATTCGTGATGTTTGTATTGAATAATGATTAAATAATTGAGAAATACAAAATGTTAAACTTGTTAAGTATGCATCATACGATACTTTTTTTTTTTTTTTTTTTTTTTTTTTTTTAATACCCATAACATGAAACATTAAAAATTTATAATTAATATTCTGTATAATTAATGAGAAAAATTGTATGATAGACTCTTTAACTTTATCTATTTATTTATTTATCCCTTTTCTTTTGTGTGTGTAATTCTTGTAAATAGAAGAAATATTTCCAAACGCACGGCTAGCACATAAGCTAGATTTACATGCACATATTTCCAAAAAAAAAAAATAAACAAACAAATAAAATTGTAAATATGTGTAGATACTTATAGAAAAAAAATAATTGAAAATATTGTATTTTGTGAAAAGATGAATCAATTCCATGATATGGTTATAATAGAGAATATAAAATTCCTGTTTTATGTTTGTGTACATCTCATATAATTTGAAAATAAAAATATAGAAAAATAAATATTGTATAACATGTAGAAGTGAGAATTGGCAATAAAATAAAATGTAAAACAATAGTATGTAAGCGTAAAAATTGTGTAATAAGAAAAATGTATGTGTGAGAAAATTATGTCACTATGGAATCATATACTCCATACAATTACATAATCAAGAAAAAATTAAGTGTCATGTAATAATATCTCTTCGCAATTGGTTATCAATGTTGCAAGTTTTAAAATAATACTGCATTTGAATTAAAAAAATATTTGTTGAAAATGTGTGTGTGAAGTACATCTACGTGCATAACTGAAAGTGACCATATGGCAAGGCTGAGATTGTCAGATTTACATGCCATCACCTTCAAAAAAAAATAGTGTATTAAAAATTGTGTTAAATCATTTTTTTTTTTTGTTTAACAAACATCAGTAAATTTTCAAACTGGCACTGTATGTAACAAAACCATTTAATGAATATGTGTGTATATCTTTACGAAGTTGTGTATAAATAGGAAATTAAATGTGAAAACACAAATTTATGCATTTGTTGTAAATGTATTATAATTATATAATTTCAAGAAAAAAGAGTTTTTGTCAACAATGATGTAAAAATGAGTTTTAAATCTTTTTTTTTTTTTTTTTTTTTTTTTTTTTGCATTGGGAAATCAAAAAAATTATATAAAAATCAAAACTCAAAAAAAAAAAAAAATTTATCAATATTCTGCAATAGAAAAATGTGACAAGTTTCTCAATATTATTTATTTACCCCTGTCTTAATGTTATCCCAATTAATCTACTGTTATTATTACATTTAAAGAAGTTTCATGAAAACGAATTTATGTATCAAAAGGAAATTTTGAACCACATTCCAAAAGTAATTGATTGTAAACATTTGTCAGAAAAATATAATGCTTCACAAAAAAATAATATTCCGCTATTCATCATCCTTAACTAAAAAAAAAAAAATCGGTCCTGCCGAAATATTGTTTATAAAATGAACAGCAAAACACTAAAAAAAAACGATACACTGAAGAGGACTCGGAGACAGTGTACAAGCTTTCCTTCGGAAACATTACATAACTTGACAATAACAAAAAAAAATTTGTATATTAAATTTTGACAAACAAAAAACGAAGTGTATGTTTAATTGTATTCGTATATTAATCATAAAATACTTCAAAATGGAGAGAATAAAATATAAACAATAGTATAATTAGTGTATTATTGTGTTATGAAATGTCATTTAAAATTGAGCAGAATTATAAATATTATATATAATGTATATCCCTTTATATGCTCATGATTATAACAATATTTGATTTTTTTTTTTTTTTTTTTTTTTTTTTTTTGGATGAAGATTGCATGTGTGTGTGTGTTGAAAAAGGTGAAAATATACATACTTTACATTTAAGTATATACAGTGAAATAACCAATACAATATATGATTACTTATTTATTTATTGTATATATTTATTAAAAATAATTAGTGAATGTTTGAAAAAAAACGTTCGCATAATATTAATGTGAAATGTGGTTTCCCCAACACAATTTTCGGTGTTGAAAATTTAAACTTATGGTCAAATGTCAGCACATTATATAACAACAATCTGCATAACATATAGACCAAAGCAACACAATTGTGTTAACAGGGAGTGTGTGTTTATGTATATTTATTATATTTTTTTTTTTAACAAGAAGCTGTGATAACATAGTTAAATTAATTTGTTTTTTTTTTTTTTTTTTTATACAAAAGCGAGATTAAAATTCTCGATAACTTTCAATCATGTCCGTAAACATTCTAGCATGGTATTACTGATGAAAATAGCCACAATATTATTATTTATAATCTCTGATGACAGCTCTTTAATTAATAATGAAATAAAAAAAAAAAAATGTGCACATGAAATTGTTTAAAAAAAGGTCATGACAATATAAACTTCTAATGAGTTCAACGAGGCCTCTTAAAATGAGCTTAAAATCAATATAACGACTAGCTACAAGGGCTATCATAAATGCTCATATCAAATTCCATAAAAACTCGAGTAAAGGAAGTATAAATAACTTCTCAATAAAAAATGAATTCAAATTGTTCATCAAGTCGACTAAAAATTAATTATAATCATAATCATAATCAGCTGACATGTATAAAAAAGCAACAAAATATTTGCTCAAAAGTTGCGCAACGCTGTTTTCTAAAAATGATGCATCTAATACACAAGGCCTGATATTTGATGTTATAAAATTTGCTAGCAATTAGATGTAAATCTTAATATTAATGTATACATATTAATAAAAATAAAAAGATACACATACGAATAAGAATATAAACCAACAAATAAATATTTATGATAAAATGTGAGTAAATAAGTATATATGATGCATTAACACAGTTAAATTATATTTACATTAAAAAAAAAAACATAAAAATATTACTATTCTTCTGATTACTATTTCCTTTAATATTATTTTATGCATGGTGAGTGACAGATATACATCTCAGTCTTTCAGAAAGAATAAAAAAATATAAAAATAAACATGCTTCAACAAAATATTTTCACCATTGTATGAATAAAAAGAGTGTATCCGTTTCATTTCTTTTTATTTATTTATCCATTTGTTAGCTTCTCAGTTTCTTTGTTTATAAATTTTGTTTAATCAGTATAATCAAGTTCTTGTAATATATGAAAGAAAAATAAACAAACTTGATGTGTGTAAAAAGTGTAAACAAAAATATAAAAATATGTTATTGCACAGTGTTAAAAAAATATATATAGGCATAGCAAATTAATACGAAAGTGAATTTTTGAATGTACGTGAAAGATGAAATGTGTAAATTTATAGCAATGTGTGAAAATAAGAACATCATGCATGTAAAATATTATGGGCGGGAAAGTCTTTTATGAACAACAGCTGTTTTACTGTAATGACGTAATCCCGTCACATCTACATGCAGTGAACAAATGTAAAAAAAAAAAAAATGAGAAAAAAAATTTAATAAATAAAGAAACAATGTTTATCAATTTAATTACCTTATTGCCTTCATTTAATTATTATTTTTTTTATTTACATATGTATATGAAAAACAAATGCAGAACTGTAAATTTAGCAAAGTAAATATTTTGTATAAATGAAAATAAAATTCTAGCAAAAGTAAAATTGTGCAATGCAAGGTAATCAAGGCAGATCTCTCCCCATAAAGAAATCTGGCCAGGATTTCCAAAGAGAGAAATATACCCCGAGTACCAAACAAACACTACTACATTCAAGACGTCATTAAATGCAACAGTGGTGCACAAAATCATAAAATTTAAATCTTAAAATGGGAAACGTATAAAACTTTTGAGATGTAGAAAATAAAAATTATAATGTGTATAAATTATCATTAAAAAACTTTACAACTCGCTATTATTTAATAGAACCTAGAAATAGTGTATGTATAAAAACATGATTGAAAATGTGTTAGTGTAAGAGAAAAATTTTATTACAAACGTCCGAAAACAAATATTTCTAAAGTTTCAGGATGAGCCAAACCAATTAATTTATCGATGATTGATTACTAATATTCCCCACAAGAATTGAAAGATCAATTTTATGAAAATGTGAAATGTGTAAATGCAAAATATTTATAAAAAAAATGTGTTTGTAAGTGTGTAAATAGTGGGAAATGCTCACCTGCCGCTTATAAACACCTAGTCCCGAACGATTGCAGAAAAAAAATTCTTACTTAAATTATTTTAACTTTTTTTTTTTTTTTGATAAAGTTATAAAATGTACATGTAAAGAAAAGATGCCTAAAATCATAATGTAAAATTGAAGTATTTTGAAATGTTTAGCAAGAAGGTATGAGAACATTTTAATGAAGGGCTACCTATTTGTGACAACAATGTAAACTATGTGTGAAATAAATTTGTTTGAGTGTGAAACAAGAATGAAGAAAAAATTATAAATAAGTTTGTTTTAAATATATAAAACAATGTATAAATAGATAATACTTAAAAAATATTTATGGTCTTACCAAAATAAAGTAAAGCATATTTCAAATACAAAGGCCAATATAATTTATGTAGAATTCAGCCTGAAATACTGAGAACAGATTTAACTCGTTTATCTTCTTATTCGATATAAACAACTTTGATTATAGATGTGCAATTAAACATCACTCCCTTCAGAAAAAGATGAGATATTATAATATTTATTACTTATTAAGTCTAGATATTCTATATCTTTCTCTCAAAGAGTAAATTTATTTGAATTTTAATAATATATAAAGTCGATAAAATGTATATATATTCATGTGCATTTCAAATTATCTAACAGAAAACTCAAAATTTTCACATTTTCTAAAAGAAATTATTATGAATCTAAAAAAAATGATTTCTCTCATAAAATGGATAATGTATATACCTGTATATCCATACCCAACATTTTAATATACAGATTAAATACAAGAAAAATATATATAGAACGTATAAATAAGCAAGAGTACTACTATGCAAGTAAAAATTATAATAAATATAAAACGAGAAAAATATAAATTTAAAATTATTAATACATATACTTTTTAATTAATAATTATTAGAGTTGCGTGCTCCACTCAAAAATTATTTAAGTGTTATAGAATATACAAAGTTTAACTTTCTACTTTCGAACATTTTCTTCAAGACTAATGAAAAAAGTACTTACCAATCTTGAAAAATCAAAAAAAAAATTTTTTTTATTTATTTATTATTATTATTTTCCTTCTTTCTGAAGCACTGTAATTCGTATTTTTTTTACGAATTTGAAATTCCTCTTTTTTTTTTTTTTTTGTGATTGTACGAAAATGACGATTTTTAACATACAATTTTATAACGCTGAGTTAACTAAAGTTGGTTTGTATACTTGTTTGTAAAACAGCACACACGGGGAGAATCGGTACAAGAATGCAAATACCGCAGCCTCTGCCATGGGATGGAAATGCACAACCACTAGAAAACGGAAAAATATCGTGAACTCTGTTTTATTATTAACGTAGATTTTTTTGCTCACAAATCTTGATTGTGGAGGTGTCACATGTGAAGCAGAAATTATTTTTGTTAAGTTTTGTAGGAGAAAACCACGAGTGGCAAAAATGTATAATATCACCATAATGTTTGGCATAAATTTTGAACAGGATTGCTTGAACGGAAAACATCCGGACATGTTGAAGGGTATACCGTGTCCGAAACAACTGCCATCAAATCGAGAGAACGGCAAACCCTCCAAAGTACTGTTGCTCGAACTGGAAGACAGGAGTTGACAAATCTTTTAATAAGTGACCATTGTTCATTAATCTGACTGGTGCTTCACTCGTTTAATATACACAAACAGGGCATACACCAATTTTACATGGTATTGCGTCGTCCAGTATCATTGCTTTAAAGATTTTCTTGTTCATCTCCGATATACATATAATCGTCCATGCGAAAAATTAAGCATCAGGCAAATATGGAAAAATCCGAACAAAATATGCGTACGAATAAACACAGCCCCTCTCCCCCATGTCGACCAATCTCAACTCCTGGTGCTTTAGCACCAATTTGTGTGAAGATGAATTTCTTCACGTAGTCGTGATCGTTGACTAATGTAGATTTCTGTAAAGAAAGTCAGGTTAGCAATACTTCAATAAGGAGTCCAATGGCAGTCATCAGGAAGTCTTTATTGAATAATTCGTCCAACAAAATCTAGGAATATTTCCAACAATTTGTACAAAGCGTTGTAAAATATTTACTAATGAAGTACGTAGACCCATGGTTAAATGTTGAGATTGTCGCATGAGATGGGGGAGAGAGCGAACGTAATTACATCGTAACTATACTATGATCTCGAGCAGTTCTGAGCTCTTTACACTAGAACAGATCTGAGATGTCTGAAGAAAAAGAGCCAAATTTTAGAAAAACAGCCAAATTATAGTGCCAAATACTTTCATTGTTTATCGGATAAAACAATGTTAATTTTTGAATTTGTAATGACGGTTTATAATTGTAGTAACCCTTTAATCGCCAACATTTTGCCAAATTACAGTTAGACAAGAGAAAGAGACGGTTAAGAAATGCAGTCATCAATATTGCGCAATCTAAAATAAATTACATCCTGTGTTGAAATAATATAAATTCTGACAATGAGCTTCCTTGTTTTATGACTATTTGAGAACACTTTTTATTTTATAAATACGTTTAATGTCAGAATTCCCGTTAGATATTATTATTATTTTCTTTTCTTTTTTTTTATCGCATAAAATAAAGTACTTTTCTATTTAAAAGATAAACATGTTATTTATAATTTAGATATAAAACATATACAAATTAGATTTCTGAATGATGTGTGTTAATGTTTTATGTTAATAAATAGTGTAGGTCGTATGTATAATTAAAATTGTGCAATTTTTAATGACACTTAAAAAAAAACAATTCTTTCTTCAAATGTCTGAAAACAAATTATGTGAATAAAATATCACACATGAAATTTAATTATTTTTATATTGCGATAATGCATTAATTTATCATTAGATTTTATTTTATTTAAAAATTCAATTAAAATTTAACCAAATATATGTGAACACCTTCACATATGCATGACGCAATTAATTACAGGATTATGTCAAGTATATGCTATAATAATTAATTATAGCATTATTAGTGATCTTTGAAATAAAGATAACTAATGGGTCTAGTCCGATGACAATCTGTTTTTCTAAGTTCAACAAATTGCATGCTTATTTTTGCTTCCTAATATAATGTATACAGTAAGGTGGGCCGAAAAATGGATATTTCTGAAAAGCCAATTCTAATAGCAAAAAACAAGTTGTATTGGTGTCGGATTAACCTGACTGGTAGAGCTTCGACCCTGTAATTAGAAAATAGCGAGCTCTATACTCAAGCCTACTGAATATCGACGCGTACATTAATGGCGTATGGTGAATTCAAAATTCGTCCTGACTACAATGCCCAACATTTTTCCATATCAAATAATACCACTGAGAGTCACCGAAGTGGGGCAGCCATCCACTCGATGGAGGATCAAAATTGTGACAGCATGATTCTGGAGCATTCTTAGAGGTGATTCTCAGACTTTCGCCAATTGCGCAGAGTATAGCACTAAAGCGATGTTACACTCACTCAACTATCAATCACAGAAATATAATAAAAATTATTTTAGTACGTAACTGATATGTTAAATGCAAAAAAATAATTTATAAATAATATATATAATTATTACATTAATTTATCAGCATTATTTATCTATAAAAATAGTTAATAATGTTAATAATAATAATAAAAATATAGCTATAAAACTAATATTATATATATATATATATATATATATATATATATATATATATATATATATATATATATATATATATATATATATATATATGTATGTGTGTGTGTGTATAAAATAGATATGAGTATATATCGCAATAGTCAGTAGGTAAACATAGATCTTAATATAAATTTCATTTACTTATCTTAAGTTTTTCAATTATCGTTTTCCTGTTTATATATATATATATATATATATATATATATATATAGTTTAATCAAAATAAATTTAATACACAAATAAAAGTATTAAAACTAAAGTCATCGTTTTTATGAAATAAATGAGATCGTAATTAATGAAAGTTGTTTAGCGAAATTTTCGATTTCTCAAGCATAACGTAAATTTTCTGCATGTTTAATTGCTATCCATTACAATCTTAAGTAACAAACTACACCTTAAAACACCGCATTCTGAATTCCGGTATTAACATGAACACGTGACGTCATGAGGCACCCAGTTATGAACAAAATTTGCCTACAAATTCTATAAGATTAAATTCCCAAACTATTAAATGCCAGGTATTCCGAAAACCGGTTTTGAGCATAGCCAAGTATGATTAAACATTCCTTGTAAAATACAAATTCCTAATACAAAGGTATAAGGAAAACATATAGAATAGCACATTTTAAGAACTACTTAAATAAGTAAAATAAAATTATATACATATAAAACGTTTTTAACATTAATTTTTCCCACGATGAATGAATTGAAAACTTCAGCAAACAGAAAATACATCAATCTGCAACACGAATTTAAACTTTATTCCATTGACTTTAAACAGCACAAATAATATTTCCTTAAATAATACTTAATGTTTAACAAATATGTTTATCGACAAAGGTCGAAACTTTCAACAGTTTCCTAACAATTTACAATATACAAAAATAATGTTTCAGTTAAAATAATAATTTATTTCTATAACAATAGGTTTTAAGGAAAATGCATTTACACCGAATATCACCTTCCTAATAAAATACAACTTTATTCGAAACACTTTGAAAAATGCAATTTCTTTGAAAGACATGTTTTCTTAAGGCGAATATGCTTTTTCAAATTCAAATTTGTTCAAATTTGTCAAGAGAAAGTCGTTTGAAACAGATTTGTTTATATAAATTTATTGGACAAAACACTTTCTGAATGCAGATATTTATGCTTTATTGAAGTTAATTTAACGTGAAGAAACAGCCACCTGAAGCAAATATATTAACTTTTAAAGTTATTGGAAATCTATGTTTCATGCCGCAGGTGTGAATGTTAATTTCAACAGGCTTTCTGGAATCTAGCTTTCACTTTTGTTAAGGATTTTGACTGACACTTTAGATTCTTGTTTATTTGACGAAACTTTTAATATCAGAGAATTTATTCATATACTTTAACATAGTAGACACATATGGAAAATCATTATATACGTAAATATTTTAGAAACGAAAATCGTTATAATAAAAAAAAAGTATGTTAGAGAAATTCGATTTCTTATCAATGTATTATTTATGAATAAAAGATATATATATATGTATATTTGTATGAGTGGGTGAATGTGAGTTTTTAACAGGAAGAAAAATAAATATAATGATGTATTAATTAAAAAAATTCTAAATTTGATAGTTTAATTTGAAAAAAAAGTCGCAGTAAAACTCATAAGCAATCAAATAGAAAAAGTATGAATAGTAAATAGTATTTTCCTTTTTTTTATTTTTTTACGTATAAAAAAGTGAATGTAAATATTAAACATTTCATTTTCTTAAAGTTTTTTTTTTTCGTATACAAAAAAAAAAAAAAAAAAAAAGAAAGAAAAAGAAAAAAAAAAAGAAAAAAGATTACTTATAATCCAGTTTTTATAACAATGATCCTCAATTGTTAATAAATTTTGGTATGCATGCGTAGTCAAATGAGATAACACTTAATATTAAACGGAGACATGTTGTTCGATAATTAAAATCAGGAAAATTTTCAACGTCTTGAACGACAAAGAAAAAAAAACTGAATTGGTGAAGTTGGCGTCTTGTCTTCAGTGCATACGAAAGGAGAGTGCTCGTAGATACAGGAAAGGAATCGAATCCTGTTGAACCAATAGAACTACGGAGTATCGGGTGATTATGCCGTCAGAAATTGAAAAAAACATTTGTTCTGCCTTTAAGTTAGCAATTGATCTCCCTAATTTTACGCTCATTGGTCTTAATTCCTGAATAAATATTGACAACATCACTCATAAACGGTTAATGAAACTGCATGATAAATTCTCCCGCTTTCTTGGTTTAAAGGGACCTAACAATTTTAACAAACTTCCTGATGTTAATAAGAATGCTACCGTTAGACTTTGCAGAGCGGAAATTTACAATATTCATGATTCCGTTCTTAAACTTAATTCGAATTTTGCTATTTCTAAATCATCTTCGTTTCCTCGGTTAAGTGCTCCTGTTGAAAAGGCTTTCCAATATCCTCGCCTCAATGATCAACAGAAAGAAAATTAACTATATTTTTTCCTTGATAGTGCCAATTCAGTTCTAGAATTTTTAAATCTAATCTCTCCCCTGATGGCCTATGCATTATTCTGTCTCGTGACCCCTCTCAACAAGAAATGACTAAAATTAAATCTGCTAAAAAACCACGCCCCTTTTTTTTAATTCAAATCAATTTATATATTATACATTCTATATCTCATTCTGCTAGATTTTATAATCTATGTCAACAAACCCAATATCTCTTTTTATCGTATAGTCCTATCGGTTAGCTAAATTTTTCACTACAATTTTCGTTCCCTTATTTCTTCAAATATCTGTACTGTGAAACATAAACTTCTCGAAAATTATTCATAATTAATCTAGCACTAATATTACTATGACTTCCGTTTATGTAAAATCCTTTTTCATTAATGTTCCAATAAGTAGCACTGCGCTATTGTTTCATTTCACTTTTTCTAAAATACAAGATATATTTTCTTTCACTCATATTTGTTTATCGCAAACTATTTTTTTTTATTCCAATTTTTTTTTCGTCAACCAGAAGGTATAGCCACGGGATTCTTAGCTTCCCGATTTCCGCTGATATTTCCATGCATTGCTTTGAAACTACTCTTTTTAAGGAAAATCCTTCCCATTTTTTGATTTGTTACGTTGATAATAATTCCATGCTTGTCGACATAGCTCTTCAGAATATCAACCATGCCTTACAAATTATAAACTCTATAGACTGCAATATCCAGCCCACATATTAAATGGAAAATAATGGTTTAGTTTCTTTATATATATATATATATATATATATATATATATACTCTTCCCTCTCGCACTGAAAAAAGCTTGTCCACCACTGTCTACTGTAAAATTTTTCAGTCCCTCTACCACACCATGTGTGTTTATATCTTTCACTTTCCTAAAAAATTATAACTTTCTTCATTTTTGTTAACCGTGCACTTGATATTTTTACAAATTTTTTATGAAGCTCTGAAATCAATTCCATAGTTTTATTTTAGAGCTTAATGGAAATATATTTCCGATAACGGAAACAATCTACAGAGATTATAACGTTTCCGTAATAGATAAAGCTCTCCAAACATTGCGACATCTTCGTATTTAATCGACTAAATTAGTTGCTTCTAATATCAGTATTGTTTTACCCTATTTTCCCAAATCAAATGTCATGCCACAGCTAAAAATTTCAGACATTATTATTTTTAAATATTTTTTTCACCTTTTAATATATTTAACTTTTCTCAGTTAAAAGATTCTATAAATATGTATAATTCTTCGGGCATTTATAGTATTTCCTGTCATTGTGATTTATCATACATTGGTCAAACTAAACGCAGTTTTAAATTTCATTTAAAAGAACATATTATTTATGTCCGTGTACAAAAAACCAACAAATCGGTCCTTTCTAAGCATTTCTTAAAATAATATATATAAATTACAAAAATATTGTGATTTCTGATTTCTCTTTACCCCATTTGTCTCATATTTGTAAATTTTAAATTCAGTTGAACATTTCTTAATTTCTTCTACATTTTTCACAATTGTAATTATTTCCCTATTGGCTAACACCCCGTATTCCGCGTAATTCTGTTGATTGTTCAGAATTCGATGATTTTCCTATATATATGAGCACTTATTTCTCTATTTTTGTACACTGAAGACAGTTCTAAATAAATAAAATTTCTTATTTTTTATTGCACGTCATTTCATTAAAAGAAATTCCATGCCGTAATGAGACATATATGTCCAATTTTATTTCTGATATGTGCTCCCATTTGTTCCAAAATATTACAATAGACAACAATACTTTTGCAAAATTTAGGAAAGCTAGAGAAACTTTTGGTGCTATAGTAGCATTTGTTGCTGGAGGTATTTTTTAAATAAAGCTTTCCAAAATAAGGATGCCAGGCACGAATGGGCTAAGAAACTGAAGACTCTGTATCAGTAAATGTCATGATCAATTTTCTCATGGTTTAATATGAATAACCATGAGAAAATGGATCAATAAATTATTGATATTAAATGCAAGGTGATGCTGTGAGGACGTATACGTAGTGGTGGACGCCATCGCCCTCATTTAACTTTACTTAACTAAATTATGAAGTAGCGACAAAGTCAGATTTATAAAATAAATAAAGAGCTTTTATTTAGAGCTTAATGAAAAGGTGGGCGTTTGACTATATTCACATTCAATACCTTTATAAACTTAAAGGGGCAGCTTTCATAAATACTCTAACCATAAATAGATACCAATCTCAACTGCTTCACTTACTGTCGTTACCTCTCACGACTTTACTAATATTTCGTTAGTGGGAGGATTCCCTAATCCACTATACTACTCGACCAACTATCTTCTAATATTGCCGCCCTACTAACTCCTTTGACCTCCTATCACATCTACCCTTCTACTATGAAACACATCACCTTTTATGTACACCTCACTTTCTCCAAAATATTAAGATACCGCAAATTATAATTTAGTTTAGCATAAGAACTAACTCCACTAATCAACCGAATCCTAAAACTCTGCACATTCACGTGTTATTCGCAAAGCGCGAACTCCGTTTGTAGCGTTACGCTAACATGACTTTCCCTCACAACGCGTTATATGTAAAAAAATACATATATAGTGAAATATTATCCAGTGCTGGAAAAATAAATATTTTATAGTAAGAAAAATATGTTTTTAAAATACTACATTTAATTTACGATTAATGTATGATATTAATAATTTAAAAATATACATACTTATCCTTGACATTTTATGTTGAGGTACGTTTTTTAACTTTTCTTACTGTATTTTTTTCTGGAAGAATGATGTTAATTATACTTCGTTAGTAAAGTAAGTAGATTCAACATATAATGAACATTTTTAATATTTAAATTGAAGTTTCGAAATTCATTTTAACTAAAGTTTTCACAAATTTATCCGTGCTTCTTGTTTAATGTTGTTCAATTTTCTCCATAAAGAAAAGAGGATATACTTTAGAAAAAAAGTCATTTAAAGTCATATAAGAATGCACAGATGCAAATATTTCGATTTTTGTCACCACTATATTTTTAACAAAAATTTGTCTCTTTTATTTTCGTGGTTAAAAAGTTCAAAATTGGTAAAAAAATCCCTGTTATGAAGCAAACCGGCAAATCCAGAAGAATTGATAATTTTAAGAATATAATTTTAACTTTTTATCTTATTCAACACATATTAATATTATTAAATACATGCATATGAAAATAAACAAATGCTTAATAATTAATGAGACATTTCATGTTCTTTATTATATAAACTAGGATACGATTATTCATTTTTCATCTTTGTGAAAACTTTTTTTAATGTAAAATGTAAAAATAAATAAACTCCTAAAATAATGTAATGATGTATAAAACAGAAAGAAAAAAGAGCTTCATGACAAAAAAAAAATAATAATAATTAAATTTCACTTTACGCATCGATAAATTAATTCTTAATTTATGAAAACACTTGCCATTACCTCAACGTGGTAAATAGTTCTTATATCCCTTCGTACCACCAAAAGAATTTTGCTATGAAAGGGGTTTTTATTTTACTTTATTATCGGTAAACAGATTAACGGATTCAGAAAACGTATTTGTAAAACAATTTACAAAGAAAACGTTGATGAGCATTTGGAAAAACTGTGGGAAATCTTTATGCGCTTAATCTCCTTTATCTAATCCTTCTCGATCAGAGATAGTTCTTTCGATGAAAAAGGATTAATAGATTCCATTCGAGAATTATCTTATCAATCAAAGATGAAAAAAAAAAAGTGATAAAAGAAAATGGACTTTTTAATATATCAACCTGGTTTTTGCTGAAATAGCCATCATCTATATTAATAAAATCAGATTTTTCTCTGTATAGTTTTCAGAATGAAAAAAAAAAAAAAAAAAAAAAAAAAAAAATCAATCTCTTCACGTTTCACACACCATCAAAACCAGAAATGACTTCAGAAAATTTTGTGTGTGTGTGTGTGTCATCGTGCCTGTATGTCTGTAACTCTATTTTTTTCCGGGTATCACGTGAGAAAGGCTTGACAGAATTCAACGGTGCCTGGCAGTAATTTAGATCTTTGCCTAACTTAAGATAATATCTTTCAACTTTTTTGAAATTCCTCTCTGTTTTCCCCTTAAGTGGGCAAAAGTAAAAAGCACGTTTGTAAGCACAACTCGGCTCCAAATTACTTCACAGTAAAAAAAAAAAAAAATGCACATCTTGAGACTAGGCATAAGTAGAAATAAAATAATATATGCAATTTAGGAAATTTCGATTTTTAAGGGGAGGGAGGGGGAAAAATGATTTCTGGCGTGAATGTAAGGGGGGTAGGGGGTATGTGTTACGAAGGACAAATTCGAGACAAAACATTCAGCGCTAAATTTGTCCTGAGAGATCTATAGGAGGTCACGAATTTTGGAGCTTGGATTGTTTATACATATCCGACACTTAAAGTAATGGAATTTATCGAAATTATCCCCGTTCCTTCTTGGGGTAAGGGGGGGGGAGACAGAAGGTAAAAAAAAAAAACTTTTTAAGGCATAATTCAGATCCAAATTACATCACAGTGAAGAAATTGTACATGGGGAAACTACAGATTTCCAACAAATTAAACGTTATCTGCGATTTAGAACATTTTAATTTTTAGGGAGAGGGCGGGGAAAAATCGATTTTTGGCGGGAAATTTTGCAAATTCCGGATTTTTGAGTTCAACTCTATCAAAAATTGTAGAAAGATGTTAAAAACAGCCATGCATCTTCTTTGGGATATTTCCAAAACCCTTTTTTCATTTTTTGCGATCTGCTTTTATTTTATTTATTTATTTTTTTTTTGGGGGGGGGGAGGGAGGTTAGGGGGAATGTGTTACGAAGGTCAAAATCGAGACACCCGTTTTAGCGCTAAATTTGTCCGGGGAGATTTACGAGAGCTGCGGTCACATAGTTTGGTGCTTGGATATCCGACGCCTAAAGTAACGAGTTTTATGGAAATTCTCTCCCCTTTCCCCCTGGGGGGCAGGAAGCAAAAAAAAAAAAAAAAAAAAAAAAAAAGCTTGTACGTATAACTCGTCCCCATATTACTTCACGGTGAAGAAATTGCTAATAAGGAGACTAGACATGAGTATAAATAAAACATTATGTACGATTTTGAGATTCTTGATTCTTACAGGAGGGAGGGAAAAACTCGTTTTTCGGGGGGAAATTTCAGAAATTCTGGATTTCCGAGTAGAGCTCTACTAAAATTAGTACAAATGTATTGAAAACAGCCATGTGTCTTCTTTGGGATATTTCCTAAAAACACATTTTCTTTCTTTCTTTCTTTTTCTTTTCTTTTTTTGGGGGGGAGGGGTTACGAAGGAGCAGGTTCTTGATTACACTTTTAGCGCTAAATTTGTCTTGGGAAATATATGGGATCTGCGGGATTTTGCAAAATTTCGAACTTACCAGCTGAGGAAGGGGAAGTAAGAAGCGGGTAAGTCGTGGCTGAAGGCAGTGGGGACCCGAACGTCTCACGTTGCGAGCGGGTAAAACTTCTACCTAACACAGCGGAAATTGTAAGTTAGGTTTTTATTATAGATATAGAATTTTAACCACTCATTTAAACATTGCCCAGCGAAGCAAAGCCTGCTAGTCATTAATAAATTTTCTTTCTATAAAAAAAATGCTCGTGTCCCAAAAATTGTCTTTCTAAAATAAATTATTCAAGAAAAAAGTACTCTGTTGGCTGTATTTCTAAATAAAATGTTTAACTCTTACACAAGTGGTTAAATTAATTTGTGTAATTTATTAGATTACTAAAATTTTAAAATAAATTAATTATGAAATTATACCTTTTTATATCTTAAAGTACTGTTTAAAATGTCTGAATCGTCTACAGTTCTTCTGGATAATTTTAACAGAAAATGAATTAAAAATTTACGTGTTATCCGAAGTAAACTGTTTTTTGTTTATTCAACAATTTTCTATTATTACAACTATTACAAAAAGTAAATAGAAAATGAATAATCGGTAATTTTACACCTTACATATATATTTGCATCAATCCAATGTAAAAAAAAAATATTTTTTTGGCATCTTATATATTAAAGCGCAAAGGTATTTCTTTAAGAGCAAAATCGCACGATCTGAGCATGCGCTGAAGGCTATTCCTTTCCCTAGATGCAATCGGAGACCAATAGCTGAAATTTGCACGCTTTGCTTTGAACCAATGAGAAGCAACCGAAACAGGCTCTATTCCTTTCCGTAACCGTAAGGACGATCGTTCTAGTTTACTTTATCGCATCGACTTCTATCTTTCGTCGTTTCTTTTCAATTTGATAGTAAGTATTAGCTTAAAAAGTTCACAATTTCGTACTTTGAACGACAGCAAGTTGTGTATAGATTCTTCTGTTTTATTTCATCCACTTTGTATAAAGCTTATTCTTTTGCAAGTGTCCTACGTTATTGTGTATAATTCCTTATCTTTTAGCACAGGAAACTGAATTTTTGAACGTTTTTTTTCTGAATTGTGTAAATTACTTCGTTTATTTAAAATATTCCTGTATATAAATATTTAACCTTTCTTCTGCACTGTATCTATATGTTTATTTCAATTGTGGTATTTATTTACTTTGCCCAGCTATTAAATTCGATTAATCAAAACTTTCAATGTTCACATCGTACTAAAAATTAACAAAACACTTGATTCTGTATGTAAAGAAGTGTTTTATTTTTATTTTATTTTTTATTCTATGGCAAGTTAATGATTCGGATCACTTACACGATTATACATGCTTTCAAAAGAAGCATAAATCTGGTTTGTTCTGTAAACATGTAAATTGGTTGCTTGATTCATGTGTTATGTACTAAGTTTTTCATGTTAAATATGTATTGGAAATCAGTTTTTATTATAAATTACCGCTTATTTATTTGGTTTAGTTTTCAACTTTTATTTTAATGGTATGAATAAAGTTAGACTAAAATGATTCTTTTATTTTATTTATTTTCTTATATTTATGTGAGTAGATAGCTCACTATAAACATTTATAAAACTAAAAAGTGATGAAAAATTAAGTTGTTAGTATCACATTTAAAAGGCCAGTTTGAAGTAACAAAATCAGGTAAACTATTAATTGTTACTGAACAGTAGTTCTAAAAAGTTTTATTGGTGGTTTGTCTGTTTGAATTAGGCAAATTTTATTTCAATAAGAAATAAAAATTTAACCAGAAAAAGGTTTAAAAGTAAAAAATTAAAATTAAAAACAGAATTTCCAATGCTAAAAAAAAAGATGAATTATGCATAATATTGTAGAACTCATACAAAAGTGTATATTTTATACAAAGTGAAAGAAAAAGGAAAAAATATATATTACACACCTTGC
Source organism: Salticus scenicus (assembly GCA_963930645.1). Lineage (NCBI taxonomy): Eukaryota > Metazoa > Arthropoda > Arachnida > Araneae > Salticidae > Salticus > Salticus scenicus. The sequence continues at coordinate 169,401,108 of OZ005650.1, read as the reverse complement.
TGTTTTCCAAAAAAGGAAATTATGAAACTTTAAGCCAATACTTGCGACCAAATTGGAAAACATTGTCGTAATTCAATCATACATTAGTTGTTTTTTCACATATTTTCTTACATATAATTTTTTTACATAATTTACATGTTTTAAAGTATCCTCAGTCCTATTTTTCAAAGATTGGATAATATATATGTATTGGTTGAAAAAGGGTGTGGGGGAGGGGGGGGGATTTCTGTCTGTCACATCACAAAAAATATTATAATTGTGAAAAGTCAATTTCGTTTGGCTATTCCGATGTAACAACTTTGTTAATTGTTAGACGGGATTTTGTAGATACCTGTGGTCTCGATGGTGGAGGGGATATTTGTCATTAAAATTATTTTACAGAAGTTTCAATTAAAATCAGAAATGCAGCGGAAAAATAGAATGTAATTTTATGTATTAAACCCAACCAAAATATCTGTCAAATAATTCGTAAGCAACAACTCCCCCCCCCCTTCGAGATCGCAGGTATGCACAAAATCCTGTTTACATACAGGGTGCTGATGATCGAGGGTGTCACCTCGCGAAAACGGCTACACAAACTTCAAATATCAAAAGCTTTAAAGAAAAGTTTAAACTTGAACTTAAATAAATAAACACTTTTAATATTAACTATTTAATATACCTTTTATTAAATCTCTCCTCGCTTTTAAATCTGCATGCAAGTAGGAGATGTCAGGGTTTTTACATGTTTGTTACTTTCACCTTTTTGTTTACAGTATGCATAATTGATGGTAGTGGAATTCATGGGGTTGTTATACATCAGATATTTTTAAATAAATATTTCATAAATGTTTAACTTACTTTTTTTTTTACTAAATAATTTGAAAATTGCTAGAAATATCTTAAAAAAGTGACTGTGTCGAATTCTATTGTAGAGCGACAACTCCATACAAAACCAGCGCACCCACTTTAAGCTTCACTTAAAAGAGTTAGTATAAAACAATGGTTCTCGGCTGGTGGGCTACTAAAAGATTTCAGTTGTACTTTAAAATGTTATGAAGACGTCAAATTTTGACGGGTACCAACTAGTATGTTATATAAATATTGAATTTCAGAAAAAATGTTGAAAAAATGTTTATTCAATAAAAAGTATATACATACATATATATATATATATATATATATATATATATTGTTACGAATTTATAAATAATTCATAGATATTTTTATGTAAATTTATCCAAAGAGGCTTTGTCAGGTTTTAAAATGTCAATTTTCAGCATTTCTAGTTCGTTTTTGCATTAAAATAGCTCATCTTCTGTTAAAAACACGTCAAAAGACTCATTAAGGCAGGTAATAGCTTGGCGTCTCCTTGCTGACCTTGGCGAGAAAATCCTTATTATCGGAACACCAAATATTGAAACTCTAATTTGATTGACTGCAGAGTTTCTGGAATTTTATCCATTTTCTACGTGGGTATTTAAGGAATTGTTTCGCGACAAACCAATCAGCCCTCAGTTAGTTTTCACCTTTCATTGCTGTTGAAAGAACACTGAGCCTCTTTGGATTGCAATCGATTGCTGCATGTTAATGTTCTGAAACAATTTGCACTGTGAATTTGCTGTTGACAGCTGTTATTTAAGCTGTGTTTAATGGTGAAATTAAAGTTGATACTTGGATTATAGACCTGTAATCTTTTTGAATTTTCTGTAAATGAAGTTCCCAGCCTCTGCAAGATTCACCTTTCATTTTGGAGAGGGGGTGGGACTTTTGGAACTCCCAGTATATATATAATTACTAATACTACTCTAAATAAAATGCAATAAAATGTAATATATTTGCTCGAATTTTTGTAAGCCACTAACACATTAAAAAAAGATATTTGTAAGTTACATAATTTATTAATAAAGATCATTACTTTTTTAAATATAAGGTTTTTGCGACTTTATATAATTTCTAATAAAATGTTGTATAAATTCTGCAGTCAATTTAATCAAATGTAGATATTTAATTATAATTATTCATATTATCTATAATGATATTTCCATTTGTGTCTCTTTTACTATGTCACTTTTACCAATATTGATATTTTTTATATTAATCTAAATATTTGAAACGGTTAAATTACAGTTAAGTGAAAGACAAAAAAAATCGTCACCGATATCATTTGTTCAAACTTTGTTAAAAAAAAAAAAAAAAAAAAAAAATTAAATTTGAATGTAATGTACATATTTCACTATATTTATTAATCTAATTTTTTTTTTAGGTATGAAATCCTTGTATGAATTATGATTTAGAATACGTGGCTAAATATCAAACCATTCGCAAGTACGCAAACATGGTTTTAATGTAAATATTATGACGCAAGTTATCTTTTTATTATATGTTATAAAAATAAATTTTGATTTTGTTTATATAATCCCTATTTAAATTTCACTTACATGTAACTCACAAAAGTTTAATGATACAAGTACGCAGTTTTTTGTAATGATTTTCTTGCATTTTAAATAAAAACAAATTCGAAGTGAACAAACTTGTACAGAGTGAGGATATACAAATTTACTAAGCGTATTTTTTAGAAACATAACGAAAGGAATTTTTTATAAGCTTTGTGTCATTTCCTACCTTATATGCAACCCTTTTTGTATTACATTTTTGACATTTCTTGAAAAGGTAAGGTATAAAATCGCATTTCAAACTTCATGAGTCACTTTACGTATTTCTCTATAATTTAAAATTTCCAATTAATTACTTCTTTTATAATTTGTATACGTGAATAAAAAGGAAAAAAATAAAGTCACTAATAAACACTATGCGACTTAAGTTACTTTATTGTGATTTATCTTTATAATTACTTAATTCAGCACAAAATATTATCCTGCTTTACTACCGTCATCGCAAAGTTGAAAATGTTGTAAATGTACTGAAAAATAAAATTCAATTTCTATTGGAAATACATTATTCAAGCTTAAAATGACACTTACCACTCTAAAAGACGGTGGATGAATAGATGGATTTTACTTATTTATGTAAAACCACAAGTAATAATCCTCTAAGAAAGAATCTCTTCAAAAAGGAAAGCTATCTTTTATGTATGATGGACGAAGGAGATCCATAGTATTAATCTTCTGGAGAAAAAAAAGTGAATATTCGTTTTTAACAGCGAAATAATTTAAAACCTTTTGAATCCTTAAATTCAAAGAACATATATATATATTAATATAAGCTCCAGAAAAACTAATTTTTCTGAAACACTGATTTTTCGTCTATGTTAAAAATAATTTTTCTTAAATATTCAACCACCTGCTAGAAGTGTACCATTATTCACATTCTACAATCGATTTCATAATTTTATTCAAACTTGAGCTGCGTTTTTTATATTTACTTTTACTTGAATTTAATTTCCCCTTCATAAGTAGGCACGTATTCAGTTTTAAATTACATTTAAAATGTTATCTGATAAAGATAGTTGGGTTGTAAGAAAATATTTAATGGGGACGAAGTTTTTTAATCATATATCCTTCTTTATTTTTGTTCTTGCTTCAGTGTATAGTGATAGGAAAATCCTATAAAATACAACATTTCACATTAAATCAAACATTACCACACATACTCAAAGTGCTGCAATTTGGCCTTTGTTTATAGCCTTTGTTTCCATACGTATGTTTTATTTCAACACAATATATATATATATATATATATATATATATATATGTAGGACATACTCTTAAAATGATTTTCTAAAAATATATTCCAAAAAATATTTACAGTAAATTAATCACATAATTTAAATAATCTACAATATTTAAATTTTTCACGATACACGTTTTTGACTGTCTTAAATATGTGTTTAATTTGTAAATATGCTTAATTCTCAGAAAATGGATTTTAAATGTTTTCTGATTTTTGTTACTCTATTGCCCTGCACTATTGAGATTTAAACAACCAAACAATAAACCGCTATAAGTTTATTATTATTATTTTTTTCAATGTCCCCATTAAGCAGTTTTTATTTAGTAAATACTCATAAAATATTGCTTACATGATATTTTCCCTTAAATTTAGTATAATTATTTCATATATATATATATGTTTATTACATTTGTATAATAAAGTTCACACAAGTATTGTAAACTTCTGTGTCATACACTTAAAAAAAATCCCGTAAGATTAAGAGGAAAGCCCGGTAGCAGAGATTCCAGACAAGCCCGTATAAAAAAAAAAAAAAAAAAAAAAAAAAACATTAGTTTTACGGGCAAAGTGTTCTTTTACAGGCATGTAAGGTAATTTCAGCTTATTATAAACTTACTTTACGGTCTAAGCGTTTCTTTTTATGGGATTTGTCTGGAATCTCTGCTGCCGGGCTTTCCTCTTAATCTTACGGGATTTTTTTTTTAAGTGTATGACACAGAAGTTTACAATACTTGTGTGAACTTTATTATACAAATGTAATAAACATATATATATATATGAAATAATTATACTAAATTTAAGGAAAAATATCATGTAAGCAATATTTTATGAGTATTTACTAAATAAAAACTGCTTAGTGTAGAATGACATTTAAATAAACCTTCTATGTACAGTTGGGAAAAAAAAAAAAAAGCAGCACTCGATGTAACTCCGTCGCTAATCAATGCACAAAAATGTTATAGGTATAATTTGACTGGTAAATATTAGTACTTTCAGAAAATAAAATGAAATTTTGAATTGGGGGTCGTCTACATATTAAAACACGCACCAACTTTGATTTTTACTTTCCGAACACTATAGTGAGGAAAGTATTGTAATCATGTCAAAAATCCGAATTTGATATTTTGATGTTTCTATACGTTTCGAGGTCCCGTGAGTCCGTTTCCACTATTTTTACGATGATGTATGCATGTGTGTGTGTATGTGTGTGTGTATGTATGTGTGTATGTATGTGTGTATGCGTGTGTGTATGCGTGTGAGTGAACACGCTAGCGTCTAAACGCTTTGCTCGAATACGCTTACACATGTTGCAAGTCACCGTAGCACGAACTCTATTGATTTTGATGAATCTAGCACTTACAGTTTTTTTTTTTACAGGGACACAAAGACAAATTCTTTATCTATTATGGCCTATGGGACCAAAATTTTAAAAGTGCGATAACATCTAAACGCCTTATTCAATTGAGCAAAAAATGTATACACATATTATAGGCCAATGATACTCATTCCTATAGATTTTGGAGAATCTAGCACTTATAACTTTTTTACAGGGACACAAAGAAAAATTCTTTATTATTTTGACCTATGGGGCGAAATTTTTAAAAGTGTGATAGCGTCTAAACGCCTTATTAATCTGAGCAAAAAATTTGTACACATGTTATTGGTGACAGTTGCACAAATTGTATAGATTTTGGTGAATTTAGTACTTACAGTTTTTTTACATTGACACAAAGGAAAATTCTTTATCATTATGGCTGATGGGACCAAATTTTTAAAAGTGCGATAGTATCTAAACGCCTTATTCAATTGAGCTGAAAATGTGTATGGATATTAGAAATCACTGTTGCAGTAACTATGAGCATTTTGGTGAATCTAGCATTTATAGGTTTTTACAGGGACGCAACGGAAAATTCTTCATGATTATGATCTATGGGCTCAAAGTTCTGTAGCGTTAAAAAAAAAAAAATCTTGTAATATACAGAGAAAAATACTCAAACACTCTATTATGGTTTTCTCTCTTTTGTTTGTTTAACAACTCCTCTTTCTTTAATTTTTCTACAAAACTGTTAATTACTCAATGGTTGGAAAGTCGAGTGGAGTCACTCCAGATATTTTCTATAGTAACACCTTATTGCCGAAACGTCAGTGGAGGCCCTACATTGAGACTCAAAACGGTTTTGGGCTGTGTCTGTCTGTCTGTCCGTCTGTCTGTCTGTCTGTCGCGCGATAGCGGCCGCAAAATTAGCGCTATTGACTTGAAATTTGGTACACATGTTCATGAGCCCCACGAAATTAGCTGTATAGTTTTTGGTATGTATTCCATTTGTAGTTCGTATACAGGGACACGCCAAAGTTTTTCTTATCATTACGGCCTATGGGAGGAATTTGTACGTATCGCGATAGCGGCCGCAAAAAAAGCGCTATTGACTTGAAATTTGGTACACATGTTCATGAGCCCCACGAAATTAGCTGTATAGTTTTTGGTATGTATTCCATTTGTAGTTCGTATACAGGGACACGCCAAAGTTTTTCTTCTCATTACGGCTTATGGGAGGAATTTGTATGTATCGCGGTAGTGGCCGCAAAAATAGCGCTATTGACTTGAAATTTTGTACACATGTTCATGAGCTCCTCGAAATCAGCTGTATAGTTTTTGGTATATATTCCATTTGTAGTTCGTGTACAGGGACACGCCAAAGTTTTTCTTATCATTACGGCCTAAGGGAGGAATTTGTATGTATTGCGATAGCGGCCACAAAAATCACGCTATTGACTTGCAATTTGGTACACATATTCATGAGCCCAACGAAATTAGCTGTATAGTTTTAGGTGTGTATTCCATTTGTAGTTCGTGTACAGGGACATGCCAAAGTCATTCTATCATTACGGCCTATGGGAAGAATCTGTATGTACCGCGATAGCCACCGCAAAAATCAAGCTATTGACTTCCAATTTTTGCAGAAACGTCAGTGGAAGGCCTCTGTTGAGACTCAACAGGATTTTGTGTTCCGTCTGTCCGTCTGTCTGTCTGTCTGTCGTGTGATAGCGGCCGCAAATATCACGCTATTGACTTGAAATTTGGTACACATGTTCATGATCCCCGCAAAATTAGCTGCATAGTTTTTGGTATGTATTCCATTTGTAGTTCGTATACAGGGACACGCCAAAGTTTTTCTTATCACTACTGCCTAAGGGAGGAATTTGTATGTATCGCGATAGCGGCCACAAAAATCACGCTATAGACTTGCAATTTGGTACACATATTCATGAGCCCAACGGAATTAGCTGTATAGTTTTAGGTGTATATTCCATTTGTAGTTCGTGTACAGGGACACGCCAAAGTCATTCTATTATTACGGCCTATGGGAAGAATCTGTATGTACCGCGATAGCCACCGCAAAAATCAAGCTATTGAATTCGAATTTTTACCGAAACGTCAGTGGAGGGCCTCTGTTGAGACTCAAAAGGATTTTGTGTTCCGTCTGTCCGTCTGTCTGTCGTGCGATAGCGACCGCAAATATCACGCTATTGACTTGAAATTTGGTACACATGTTCATGATCCCCACGAAATTAGCTGTATAGTTTTGGGTGTGCATTCCATTTGCAGTTCGTGTACAGGGACACGCCAAATTTTTTTTATCATTACGGCCTATGGGAAGAATTTGTATGTACCGCAATAGCGGCCGCAAAACTCTCCGATTGATTTGCAAATTGACACATATATTCAGGCTCGGTATAGAAATAGCTATTTATTTTTTTAGGCCTATACTTTTTATGGATTGTATGGGTTGTAGACAGGGACACGCCAAAATACTTCACATTACGGCGTATGAGGTGAATTGCGTTTAAACGCATTTTAACATCTTTACTTTGCAATCAAGAAAATTAAACTAGCGTACATGAGTAAGATGTTTAACTTATGTTGCTTGAAGAAAATATGTGCTCTTAAGCTTTCTAATTAATGTACAGGACCTTACAAAATTGTTCTGACATTGTCACGTAGTCATCCAAACGATGTTAAATTTGGAACAATTATTAATTTTAAACGCAAAGTAAGCTGAATAGTTTTTACAGGTGTATAGAATGTTTATGGTTTGTTTACAGAGACACGCAAAAGAATTTCGTAGCATTAGAGCCTATGGACAAACTTTTATTTAAGAGCGCACTTTAATGCGTTTATGCTGCATTGAACTTAATAAAATTATCATACAGTATAAAGATGCTTAAAATTATGTTTACTCTTAAAAAAGGTTATGTATAGACTAAATAATTTATGGGACCACACAAAATAATTCCGAGTATGTACTGTAATCATCCGAATGATGTCAAATTAGTTTGAAAAATTAATGAGTTATAATTAATTAAGTTTATTCTTATTATTGGCGTTTATAATGACTGTGGCTACTTTTCCGGGATATATAAAATAATTTCGTACTATTACGGTCTATAGTCGATATTTCTTAAAAGTTTATTTTAACATGGTTACACCCCATGAAATATAATAAATTTATGTTAGAATTTTAAAAGCATGTTTCCTTGTTGATAATTGTGGGCATAGAATTGGAAATTAGTTTAAAGGTTACGCAAAATATTTCCGATATGCTATGTAATTTTTTTTTGTATGAAATTTGGTAGTTATGAAATTTGGTATTTATGAATTTCAGGGAAATAATACAAGACCGTCGTTCATTAAGAATACATATTGTTGCGTACTTGGGGGTCCGTAAGTTGTCCGAGAATGAAAGGCAAAACTTGCAAAAATTCAGTGATGTATTCACAGGAAGTTCCAGAAAAATACAGGTCTATAAACCAAGTATCAGCTTCAATTCAACCAGTAAACACAGCTTAAACAACAGCCGTTAACAGCAAAACAACGGTACAAACTATTTAGCAATAACACATAAAGAAAGTCTCATGTAAAGAGGCTCAAAGCAAAGCAAGAATTTCACGAAACTGACACAGATCTGAGACTGACTGCCTTGGCGAAAAAATGCTCCTTTTATACTTTTCTATCGAACACAGACTGTTCTGGAAAATTCTCGTATCTCATAATGAGATTAGAGCTTCCATATTTGGTATATCCCTAATAAGGATTTTCTCGCAAAGGTCCCAAAAGAAAATCGCCAAGGAGGGAAACAGTCGCCAAATTTGGAGCCAAATCCATTTCTTCCCTTATTGGAGCTTTTTTAACTGTTTTTAAGGGAAAATTAAGCTATTTTAACGCTAAATCGACTAAAAATGCACAAAGTTAGCATTTTATTAACTTTACTAAACTTCTTTGAAAGAATTGATACAAAAATAAATGCAATTATTTACAATTCCGTAACACTTTATAAGATATGCAAATAGAGACATAGCGGGGGGTTGAGGGGGGCGGCAGCCACCCTCAGGAATGTATCTGATTATGGTAACAAGTCGATCGAATCAATATATACGATTATATAATAAGGAATAAATAAAAATGACCTATTGAATAATGTCTGATGTAAATAGGACGTTGAGGCTCCTGATCTGCAGATCCACTAGTTTTTATTTTATATTTGAATTCCTGGAGTCGAGGCGATGCGAAAAAGTACATTGGTTGTATATTTTACTTATTTTTTTTATAGAGTTATAAGCGTTCAAAATTTTAAGGTTCGCTTTGATAGAATTCACAGAAGAAATTTTTATCAAATATTTAAATTCAAGATTTATAAGGTAAGTAAAATGCACTCACCTTGTATATGAGTATCCTATGAGGCTTGCAAAAACAGATGTATTTATTCCATGTATGAAAAGAAGAACCAATTTCTATTTTCTTTTATAAATATCTTTTCTGCTAAGCTATTCAAAAGATAATTTCAAATATATAAATAATGATGTTTCAATTTAATTAAACCAGCCTCATTTAGCTTGGTTTGTGTATTAGGAAATTATATATTATTTTATGTTGCATTATTTTGTGGGAATAAAAATGAACCCACGTATTATCCTTTTAATCACATCTTTTATTATGAAAACTGAACATCAAAGAAGGAGAAAAGAAAAAACGAAAAATACATTATTACATGTACATAGAAATACAGACGGCCAATCAGAAAACAAATGCGTCATAGCGTCGTCACAATGTAGATGTATATATGCATGAAGAAAAAAAAGAGTCAAATGAAATGTTTTTAGAATAATATGAAAACGAAAGTTTTTGTAATTATTGAAAGAATGTCATTTTGAGTTTATTTCTCACCAACACCCCTGCGTAAACTCGATGACATTTAATCACAGTTCAACAAGGAAATTCGCAATTTTCGAAAAGAATGTCTCGGCAGAGGCTTCGTGAGCACATCGGCGATCATATTTTCCGTGCTTACATACACAATCTTTATTGTGCCCTGCTCAACAAGGTCTCGAATCAGATGGTATCTTAACTCGATGTGTTTAGTTTTCTGTCGAAACTTATCATTTTCGGCCAATTTGATGCAAGAAAGATTGTCTTCATAGAGTGTAATAGGACAATTTTGTTGCATATCAATTTCTTCAAAAAGGTTTATAAGCCATTTTACTTCTTGCGCGGCACTTGCTGCAGAAATATATTCCGCTTCCGCTGATGACATTGATACAGATTTTTTTTTTGCTTGTCCAGTATACAGTATTTGCTCCTATGCAGAACAAATTTCCTGTTGTAGACTTACGATCACTGGGATCGTTTGCCCAGTCGGAATCTGCATATACCCTCAAGACAGGCTCTTCAATATTATTATATGTCAATTTAAGATTAATTGTACTTTTTAAATATCTCATTAATCTTTTTACCGCTTCCCAATCTTTTGCTCTTGGGCGCTCATTTCTTCTACTCAAAATATTTACCGCGGTGCTAATATCCGGACGTGACACGGTTGAAATATATAACAATGCGCCTACAGCCTGTCTATATTGTGTATTTTCTGGTAAAAGGTTTTCTTCGTCATTTAATTTTATGTAACCTGTGTCCATAGGAGTGTCTGTAGGTTTTGAATTTTCTAAACCGTATTTGACTATAAGTTCTTGTATTTTGTGTGTTTGATCAAGAGTCATTGTATTTTCATTAGGGCGATTAATATTTATCCCAAGATATTGTTTTGCTTCTCCCAAGTCTGTTAACGGGTATTCTTGTTTTAGTTTGTTTACAATTTCATTTATTTGTTGATCATTCCCCGCTATTAACAAATCATCGACATACACAAGTACATAAGTAGTTACATCGTTTTGTTTACGTTTATAAAGACACTTGTCGAATTGACTTTGAATAAAGCCTAAGTTAAGTAATGACTCATTCAATTTTAAATTCCATGCTCTCGCGGCCTGCTTTAGCCCGTATATTGCCTTTTTTAATTTACACACCTTATGTTCTTCCCCGGATACCACGTATCCTTCTGGCTGATGCATATAAACATCTTCACTCAATTTACCGTGTAAAAATGCAGTCTTGATATCAATATGTCTAAGACTTAAATTCTTATAAAGACTCATTGCCAAAAAACTTCTCAAAGTTGTGTGAGACGCCACTGGGGCGAAAGTCTCATCGTAGTCTATTCCATATTTCTGTGAAAAGCCCTTCGCAACCAGCCTAGCTTTGTATTTTTCAACACGGCCCTGACTGTTATATTTTGCTTTGAATGCCCATTTGCACCCTACTATTTTCATCCCTGGTGAAACCTCAACTAAATCCCAGGTGTCATTCTGCTTGAGTGAATTTATTTCATCTAATGTAGCATTGATCCAATTTTCCTTTTCTACAGGGTTTTCCATACTTATTATATCATCCCAGCATTTTGGTTCACTTATTCTTTCATTGTGTAATGTGAATGCGAATCTATCTGGTGGTACCCCTTTATTAGATCTTTGTGATCTACGTGGAGTATTTTGAGAATTATCTGACACAACACTATCATTAGTTTCATCTATCTCTGAGTCTATTATTTGCAAATTTGGTGATGGATTTTTATTATCACTTTTCTCATCATTGTTTTGTGATGTGTCATATTTAAGTATCGCTTGTTTTTCATTTTCTACAAATTTTACGGTTCGACTAATAATTATGTTTTTGCCATTTGTACAGATCCTATATCCTTTACTTCTATTGTCGTACCCTACGAATATACCTTCCTGTGCCGTATTATCTAATTTTCCTCTGTGTACCTTTTGAACGTATGCATAGGCACGACAACCAAATGGTTTTAACATTGATAAGTCAGGTTTTCGACCTGTCCATAATTCATAAGGTGTCAATTCACACGAAGATGTTGGGAGTCTATTTTGCAAGTAAACTGCGGTATTTATTGCCTCCCCCCAGAAAGAATTTGGTAAATTGCCATCTTTTAATAAACAACGTGCCATTTCAACTAAGGTACGATTTTTACGTTCAGCAGTTCCATTTTGAGAAGCTGAATAGGGAACAGTGAATTGGTGGTCTATACCTAATTTTGTTAAGTATTCATTTAATTCTGTCCCGGTATACTCTCCTCCGTTGTCGGAGCGGATTGCATGCAAAGTTCGTCCGAACTTGTTTGATGTCATCGCGATGTATTCCCTCAATTTTGTGAAAACTTCATCCTTTTTTCTCAGTAGGTATATAACTGTAAATCTACTAAAATCGTCAATGAAGGTTAAAAAATAGTATTTTCCACCGACCGTGGGGGTTGTCATTGGTCCACACAAGTCAGTGTGTACCAACTCTAGTGCTTTAGTTGCCCTAAACTGAGCCTTTTTGGGATAAGGATTGTCCGTTAATTTAGTTAATATGCAAGTTTCACATGCATTATCATGTTTGCAGTTGTCTAGTTTTATCCCAACTGCCATGTTGTTGTTTACCAATCGTTTTATATGACTAATGTTTCTATGGCCTAATTTAATGTGCCATTTATCAATGCAATTTGTATTTTCACATATTTTTACCATGTTTATAGTGTGTGTTGTATCATAGTTAACTTTGCATTCGTATAAATTGTTGTTAATGTAACCTTCAATGCATGTTTCTCCTTCATGCATTATTTTGCATGATTTGTTTTCAAATATTGCTACACAACCATTTTCAGTAGCTTCTTTTACAGATATGAGGTTTGTCTCTATCTCTGGTACATATAAAACATTTTTCAATATTATAGTATTATGTGTGTTATTGGAATTTATGGTGTTTAATTTCACAGACCCATGACCCAGGGATTCTATCTCCTGTCCATTCGCGATTGTTACGCGTGAATTATTATGATTAAATTCATGAAATTTATTCCTATCATTGCATACATGCGTTGAACAACCTGAGTCTACATACCAATTGTTAGATTTCTCACCGATAAATAGAGTGAATATTTTATCGTTAGGTTTTTTATTTTCACTCTCAGTAATAAGAGCCCTATCCGCGTTATGTCTGTCTTGAGAGTACATACCAGATTTGAAAGTTGATCTGGCATTGCTGGCTTTTGTTTGTTTCAGAGTCTTTTCTTTATTTTTATTTTTAAGATGCCAGCATTCTTCAATTGTATGCGATTTTTTTTTACAATAACGGCAGAACTTTGAATTTTCTGGTTTCGGTTTAAATTTAACCTTTAACACTGAATTATTTTCAGATTTGTTTTCTTTTCTTTTAGAAAATTCATCAATCAATTTCGAGCGTATAAACTCTGGTACAAGATCCTTTTCATCACGCGATTCTAAAGCGGTAATTAATACATCATAACTTGGAGGTAAGGAACAGAGCATTAGGGCTGAAAGGTGCCTGTCATTTATTTCTTCTCCGAGCGATACTAACTTATCTCGCAATTGATAAATGTTAGTTAAGTGGTCTATCATATCGCCACCTTCAGTTAATTTCGTAGAGTAAAGCTTTCTAAGCAAAAATAGTTTACTGCTGAGGGTTGAACGCTCATGTACAGCTTTTAAGGCGTTCCAGCATTCTTTAGCGGTCTCAAGATTTTTGACATGGATTATTTGATTATCCTCTATTAAGAGGTTTATAATGGCGCGTGCTTTCCTATTTTTGTTATTCCATGTGTCCGTAATGGGATTCGGAGCATCGTTAAGAACCACGGAATATAAATCTTCATTTTGGAGAAACATTTCTAATTTAAACTTCCACACATCATAATTTTGTGCGTTAAGTTTTTCAATTATAGTGTCCTTGAGGATACTCATTTTAATATTTCAATTTTGTTTTCTTTCTAGTTTATAATAACTACAATTTTATATTTAATCATTCATATGTTTATTTTAAACATTCTTTTATTTCTATACTTTCGTTTTCAAGAAACAAAAAGAAAACATATTTATTTATTTTCGCTTACATTTGTTATCATTATTATTATTTTAAATGTAGCAAAATAATATTATTTTAAATGTAGCAAATGTTTCTTCAAATATGCAAAGAAAAAAAAACTGTCAAGAATAAATTCAAAGTTTCGATTTAGCGCGTCAGTAGCATAATCTGATAGAATTCACAGAAGAAACTTTTATCAAATATTTAAATTCAAGATTTATAAGGTAAGTAAAATGCACTCACCTTGTATATGAGTATCCTATGAGGCTTGCAAAAACAGATGTATTTATTCCATGTATGAAAAGAAGAACCAATTTCTATTTTCTTTTATAAATATCTTTTCTGCTAAGCTATTCAAAAGATAATTTCAAATATATAAATAATGATGTTTCAATTTAATTAAACCAGCCTCATTTAGCTTGGTTTGTGTATTAGGAAATTATATATTATTTTATGTTGCATTATTTTGTGGGAATAAAAATGAACCCACGTATTATCCTTTTAATCACATCTTTTATTATGAAAACTGAACATCAAAGAAGGAGAAAAGAAAAAACGAAAAATACATTATTACATGTACATAGAAATACAGACGGCCAATCAGAAAACAAATGCGTCATAGCGTCGCCACAATGTAGATGTATATATGCATGAAGAAATAAAAGAGTCAAATGAAATGTTTTTAGAATAATATGAAAACGAAAGTTTTTGTAATTATTGAAAGAATGTCATTTTGAGTTTATTTCTCACCAACAGCTGGTTGGTTGGGTTTTGCGTCGCACTAGTGCTGCGAAGATAGGCAATTGGCGACGGTCTGGGACACACCCCTAGAGCCAAAATTTGAAGGTGCTAATGTTAAATTCATATTTCAAGCTTTTATTAATATCTTCGCAAAAAATAACTTGATCAATCTATATATATATATATATATATATATATATATATATATATATGTGTGTTTTTTTACGAGATACATTGAAGAAACCCAAACATAATCCATCATTACTTTTGATTCTGAAAAATATTAATAAATTCATATTCATAAAAATTATGAATTATGACATATATTATTTTTTACTTAAAATTAATCCTAATGCTGAAAAATATGGGTGTTCAAATTTGCAGCTCATTCCAGTTATTAGTTTTCGAGCTATAAATAAATCTATCTTTTGGAGTGGTTTAGGGGGCCGTCTCTTGTAAAGTTTTGCATGAGATAACGAAGCAAATCTTAAAATATAACAGAGAAAATTGAACTTTTTCTTTTTTTTTTTTTACGGGTGAAATTATATAACAACAACGTTATATACAAAGAAAGGAAATAAGAATGATGATTTTTAGACATTAGTGTTAGCATCAAGGTCCGAATTTCTAAAGCCCCGCCTTTTATCGTTCTTCAAAAGAAAACAATACAGAAAAGAAAAGTAAAGATAACTTTGAGTATTCGTGTTAAACCGTGTTTGTCAACGTTATTTTGCGTTGACAAAAATATACACAAGTGGTATATACTTCACCTGGGGATAAATTTTAAATCCTTTAACCGAACACTAGCATACTTGCCAACATCCTCATTAATATTCCGTAGTGGTACTAGTCCCGCCCTTTTTCTCACACCAGTAAATTTGTAGAGTAATATTATCCAAATGTAATTATTATCAAATAAGACGAAAAGTACTCTAAATAATACTGATGTAAAAAAAAAAAAAAAAAAAAAAAAAAAAAAAAAAAGGCTTGGCTAATGATACTACGGAATATTAATTAGGATGTTGGCAAGTATGCACTAGAAGAAAACAATTCTAGAATCTAAATCGGCGGGGTTTACTGTTTAAAATAGAAAAATAGGTTAAATGTAAAAATTGTCAAAAAAAAAAAAAAAAAAAAAAAAGAATGGAATTGGAAGACAGGTTTGTAAAATCGTTTCTTAACTGCCGTCATAGTTAAAGGCTTAAACTTCTACTTTATATATTGCTTTATTTTAATTTATTTTATTCTTTATTTTATTTTATTCTATTTTTATTTTATTTTATTTTATTTTTTGTAGTGGGGAGGATTATTATTTTAAGGATACTTTAGGCTTTAAAATTTTATAAATATATTTTAACTTTTTATATCTTTTAAAATATACTTTGTCTTTTATAAATATGTATTAACACTTCTGCTACCGCAGGATTTTGTCTTTTTGACAGTAAAGTCCGCCTACAAGAGTTGTTTTCTCAAAATAAAATATTTCAGAGCAAATTTTCCATATTCACAATTATATTACAAATGGATATACATTTTAATTATATTCTTTCTAATCAATATATTTCTATCCACAGTATATTTTATTACAAAAATATGAACACTGGGTACATACTTAAGAAATAAGTAACACACAAATTACGAAAGGAACGCACACTGACATAGGTACAGATTTTCAAATGACGTGGTGATTCTACAGTCACGAAAGCGTTAAGCAAGAAATTATATTATTTACGGAACATTATTCATTATAAATCTTTTTTAATTAAAATATTTCCGGTGTGAAAGATTAAAATTTTGTCTAGTTCTTGTAGGATCTTAATTTTATTTTTCTACGTTTACACATAACCCCCCTATTACATTATTGATTATAACTCTATGAATAATAAAGATAAAGTATACAAATAGTACACTTTTCCGCACTACCAGACTCTCAGAAATTCGAATATGCAGTCAAAGTTGGGTGCTGCTATTGATAAAATCAAAGTTGGCGCTCTTTTCAATATGTAGATAACACCTAATTCAAAATTCGACAATGTTTTCAGAAAGTGATTTAATTTCCAGTTGAATGGTGTCTATTAATTTTTTCTGCGTCAATAAATAACGAAATTACAGCGAGTTTTTTTTTTTTTTTTTTCCGACTGTACATTTTACAGACAATGTTAATTAGATATTCATTTATTTCAAGCTAAATTCTCTATTAAACTACATAATTTACAAAGTGGTACATAGCTGTAGCTCAAACTCTAAAATGAACAAAACCATATAACAAATTTTAATTTACTAAATTGAGATATTTAAATAATTTAGTTCATTTTAGGAGCAAGTATTGCAATATTTAACACTGTTTCATGCAGATATCAAGAAAAACTTTAAAAATTATTAATTCAGAAGTGACGAAATAAAATAACTCTGGTTTTGATTAAACGTATGGATAAAAAGCCAGATGTTTTAAAATGAAATAAAAAAATCTATAATGGCTCTTTATTTCACAAACAAAGGGCACTTTCTGATATGAAGAACGGAACACGATTTTTGAAAGTAGTAATTACATCAAATATCAATAGTCTAATATGTATGTATACAGAAATGCTGTATTTTGTGCAGAAAAACTCTTAATGGATCTGTTTTATAAGAATTAATATATTTTGAGTCCATATATGGCATTCATAAAGATAAATCCTCACGACATATTCTGCATTTAAGTAAATGATGCTGAAAATTGCAGCTATAGATATTTTGGCTTCTTGTCTAAGAACTAGTGAAATTTCGTTCTCCAGAATAGGTCAGATATGCGAGCAAATAGTTCACTATATGTCGGCACTTTCTTCAATCAGGGAGTTAAATGAAGGAAAATTTTTCAAACAGGTTTTACATAGTTTAGTGAATACCCGAACAAACTCGCATTCAATCGTGTTACTCATCAATATTTTGTGAAATGTGTATTCGGTTAAATGGATAAGCAGACCTACTGTCTTCACATTAGGTTTTAGATTAATGAAGTGTATTTTACACCCTCTAATAATGTTAAAAACAATTGCCTTTCCGCAAAATTCAATTGTTATGTATGTGTCAAACATAAATAATCCATATGAATATCATCGTCAAGAACCCCTGCAACAACAGATGTAAACTTTTGGTATTGTTTCACTCCAGATTATTTATTCTGTCCTTTTTTATTTTTGAAGGTTACATAGAATTTTTACAAAACATTTTCCTACATTGGTGACCTGTAGGAGTACAGCAAAATAAACAGGTATCGGCCTTACACACAGTCCCCTTTTGGCAAAACTGAGCACCATCCCATATTCCTGTGATTAATCAATACCTGCTTTGCACAACGTTTAGGGCGGATATTGCTATCAGCAAATCCCTTTACATGCATTTTTTGTCATATTTCTCTTTCTGTCATAATTCGATATTCTTCGACCACGTTTCATGAAACCATGGAAGCATCTGCGCAAGTGCTAACTCAACGAGTCCAGAGCTAAAATAGGGGTGACAGTCATCTGACTCAGATAAAATGAGCGCAGAATTATTGGATGTTTTTCAAATTTCAAACTTCGGTCAAGCTGGCATCCCTCCAACATTTTGCATGCGTCCTTACTGCTAGTTTTAGGCTATGTAGCTGTACTGTATAATTTGCGTTTGCTTGGAAACAAAAGTGTTCCGACAAAAACTATCATCATTGGTAACATTGAAAAATGCCATTTGAAACATGTTTCGTCCATGGCGCAACAAATGGTGTTTAATTCTATGAATAGTGTGTCGTCTCGTCTGGCATTCTGAATGACTCACAGGAGGTTAAACAGGGTTACTTTTTCTTATAGCATGTCGGCGACTTTTCATTTATACGCCATCTAGCAGTCAAACAAAGAAATATTTATTTATTTATTTATTATTATTTATTTTTTTATTTTTTTTTTGGCCACATAAAATCCACTTCATTTAACTTCGTTTGGTGCAAATCGGAGCTATTTATTCACGTTTGCTCATGAATCATTATTTTTTAATGTCTGTTCTGGATCATCCGATATTAGGCAGAAAACACCATAAATCTGGATTCTAAGAAACTTTTTTTTTTATTATTGCCTTAGTGTAAATACCTTGTGTGCAATGTAAAATTAAAAATGTGGTTTTCTTAAGACACATACAAAACTTTGTCTAGATAAAATACGCACTTATTTTTCTACTTAATAAAATAAAATATTTTTTAATAATTTATCTTACAAATCCAAAAGCTTTACAATAGTATTTAATGTTTATTTCATTGGAAAACCATTTTTATTTGTTACCAATAAAACATGCTTTTACAGAAAAAAAATAAAATGATGAATAATTTTATTTTATATTTTTGTTTTAAACCTCAAGCGACCCAAATGATGAAAGCAATCTCTTGAAATATTGAACCGTATTATTGTATAAGATGGGAATAAGGAACTTATGAAATTAATTATCGCCATAAAAACATGCTTGTCTGCTAGATATATTTTAACATACTTTTTCCTTTAATACTTTCGAAATAATAAATTTCCTTTTCAACATTTTATTCTGTACAGTTTCGCTGAGACTAAAAAAAGTAATTTATAAAGACTTTTCTGAAAAATCGCGTTTTCTTTAGAAGGTTGGTATTACTTTATTACATTATCTTTTGTTATTTTGATATATAAACTTTTTAAACATTTTCTTGACATGTCTTCAAACTTTTTTTTTTCTTAATTGTATACATGTTATTTTTAACTAATCAAAATAATTATTTTCTATATATTTTTCTATGTTGTACTGCAAGGTATATTTTAGTTTTGTTTGTGACAAAAAATTAAAAGAATGATTTTCTTTAGACCAGCATAATCTGTTTCTTACAGGGCTCGTAGTACCTACTCTTTTTTCCACTGCTAATTTTCAACAGAAAACGCCGTCGTATAGTTCTATAAATTTATAAAGAATTTAATTTTTCGAAGATAGTAGTAGAAACTAACCTTCCCTCCCCCCCCCCCCCCAATAAAAGAAGAACATGTAGTGCTATCTCTAATGCCGTCTGAATAAAAAGGTAAAAAACAAAGAAGAAAAAAAAAACAATTAATTTCTATGTTTTTAAATGTATTACCATTTCCCCTTTCATTTGTTCCAAAAATGAAAAACAGCCATTTTTTACAGTAGGCCGTAGGGGGGGGGGGGGGGGGTTGGAGAGTTTAAATAAATTTTAAGGTTGCTGCAGCTTGTGTATCTGACCACTCTATCTTTTTGGATAATAAAAAATAATATTTGTAGCTATTTATAGAATATTGGCACTAATTTAGTTAAAGCATTCATACTTTAAAGATGTCACTAATACCAACGACAACTTGGCACAATATTATTCCTTTTTTTTGGAATTTTTTATTAATTTGTTGTTTAAAAAAAAATAAGGCTATTTTTTTTTATTAAAAAAAAAAAAAAAAAAAAGGAATTATGGGGATTTTTTTTTTTTTTTTTTTTTATTAAGGGAGTTTTCAGATTCAGTGTTTGAAAATTTCATGTCTGTTGATACATGTAATATTCTGAAAGTTTCGAAGCTTCATTCTAGATTCTACGAGCTCGGGTGCAAAAGCTACAACAAAATTATAAATAGTATTACGATTGAACATTATTAGGTTTGCAAAAGTTTACCTCATTTTTTTTTCTTGATAACTGGTATTTTGCCATTATACACAATAGTTTGAAAATCCATCATCAATTGCTTCAAAATTTTGCCTGCACAATTACGTAAAGGATACCTACAAAAGGAATTAAGACATTACATATATTTTAAAATTTACTATACAAATGATAAATATTTAATGCAATGTTTTAAATAAAGCAGAAATTTAAAAACCCGTGCGAAATTTTCGCACTTAATTCCCTTCGTTATTTCAAAATTTGTAACGTATATATATTCTTCAAACTTCTCTACCCAATTTTAGACTTAGTTTATCAGAAGCCAAATTAAATAAAATTACTATTTTTTGTGCGCCTTAATATATTTGTAAATAATTACCAATATGGGGTTATTTTTCGCTATTTTTCGTATATACAAAGCTTTAGGTTTCCCCAAGAATGAATAAATGTCATACTTTAAAAGGCAGAAAAGGAAATCAATGGAAAATATTCTCTAAAATAATCCGTGCCAATAGAGAAATAAAAGTTGATATTTGAAGCCTGAACTTTTACTGCTATTCAAAACCAATCATCCAAATTTACACTTGTCCGCCTTTGGCTTGATCAATCAAAAGAAAAAAAAAAAAGAAAGAAAATCTATACGGATCACGCACTGAACCTATTTGCTATTCAAGTGTGCGCAGATTCAAGCTTTAAATTTTGACGTCAAGGAATTTTTAATCTTTTAATGTATTTGATTCATCAAATACTATTCCCATGCTTGAATATTATGGTATTAGAACGTAATTTCTGGCGTTGTGAAAATTCTTACGTTACACTGTCAGCAAATTAAAACCATCATTCCTCACACCATTAAACAACAAGAAAAGCCGCGCTCTAAGTCTTATCATAAACAGCATTGTAAAATTGATATTTTGTAATGAAAACTTAAGATACTACTTAAACCGATATCATCCAAAGAAAAGCTTCAAAGAGAGATACAATTTTAGTATAAGATCCCCTTGGTGAATTTGGAATTTTTGTGTTTATTAGGGTTTTTTTTTTTTTTTTTTTTTTTTTTTTTTCCGTTAGTACGACAGAACTATTGCTTTTAATCTCCGATTTTAGCGTTTGGAAAATATGCGATAGACCACTTTGAATCAAGATATATATGTATATATATACATATATACAGAGAGAGAGAGAGAGAGAGAGAGAGAGAGAGAGAGAGAGAGATGTGCCTATATACTCTAACAGAAAAAGAAATCCCAACAACACCAAGAAAAAAATATTGTAGAGTAATGAAATTCGGACAGCCATTTGTCTAGTTAGCATGTTTAATTGATTAAATTTTCAAGATATCATGTTAATTTATTCTCAAGAAAATGCATGTCAGATGTGAAATGCTCTTACATTAGTAGTCGGTGTAACCTCAAGAATTTTGAATGCAAGCCTGCAAACTTGCATGCATTGTGTCAAACAGGTGTCGAATGTTACTTTGTGGTATGGAGTTCCATGCTTGCTGTACTTGTTCTGTGAAGACTGGGACGGTCAGTGCTGGCTGTGGATTATGCTGGACTTGCCATCCAATGATATCCCATACGTATACTGTTGGAGACAGATCTGGTAATCTCGCAGGCTAAGGTAACATATCGATACTCTGTAGAGCATTTTGCGTCACAACAGCGGTATGAGGGCGAGTGTTATCCTGTTGTAAAACTCCCCCTTGAATGCTGTTCATGAATGGTAGCACTAAAAGTTGAATTACCAGACGGACGTACAGTCAGTGTGCTTGGGATAACCACGAAAGTGCTCCTGCTGTCGTACGAAAATGCTCCCCAGACCATGACTACAGGTTTAGGTCCAGTGTGTCTACACCGCAGACAGTTTGGTTGCAGGCGTTCCCCTGGCCTCCTTCTGACCAACACACGGTCATCACTGGCACAAGGCAGAATCTGCTTTCATCAGAAAAGACACCTGTTATCCACTCTGCCCTCTAATGAGCTCTTGCTTGACACCACTGGCGTCGCAAACGGCAATGGCTTGGAGTTAATGGAATGCACAGTAGATGACACCTGGCTCGGAGCTGTATTTCAAGTATCCGATTTCTAACAGTTCGTTGTGTCACTGTGGTACCAACCGTAGCTGGTTTTTCTGCAGCAGACGCGGTACGATTCGCCACAGCTGTCCGACAAATACGGGGGTGTCTTCCCTCTCAGTAGTGCCACATGACCGCCTGGAACTCAGTCTTCTTGAGGCAGTACCCTCCTTTGACTACTGCACCCAACAATCATGCACAGTGGATTCATTCCGGCAAAGTCTTTCTGCAATATCGCCGAAAGAAAATCCATCTTCTCGTAGCCCTATTACAAGACCTCGTTCAAACTGTAAGCTGTTGATAATGGATTTTTCGTCTTCTTAAAGGCATTCTTGGCTAACATCAACTTAATTCATCAAATTTCAAAGATCAATAAAGCTCACGAACCTTACAGCACGCATTTAAACAAACCTGACTTGCATGTTCTGAGTGGCGCTACGAGCGCCACACTTATGTGAGAAGCGTGAAATGTGAATCGATATCATCTTTCAGATGTATAAACACGCCTACCAAATTTCATTTATCTAACACAAGTCTTTATTGGTGATGGGATTTTTTTTCCGTCAGTGTATATAATGTCAGGTTCAATTCGCTAATACAAAGTACACCATTCGACCGATCGCTACGCAAATGAGTTCACTTATTAATCAGAATAAATTCTATTCAACGCTGTCTTTTTCAATCGAAAATTATGTTCAAAAAACAATAAACAAGACCCGTATTTTAACTTTAAAAATTTTAAAAGGGAAAAAGAAGTTGAATGAAAAATAATAAATAAATAAATAAAAAGTAAAAATAAAAAATAACAGCATGTAACTTTTTTTTAGGTGTTGTTTAAATTGAGGGATACACATATTTTTATTTTTATTTATTTTTTTATTTTTTTTAAATTATAAAACTAATAAAAATTTATTTTTGTATTTTTCCATCTCGCATCATGTTAAAAATAATATATTAAATAAAATTGAGTGAAACATCTTTAATATAGGACTCTTCGACGAAATTTGATATTTGGCACCGGAGCAGTTCTGACGTTTCTCACCAGTATCTTTATTTATATAAATGCCATTTTATTCGTCGCCGAAATGACAACAAATATTTAAATGCCTCCAATGGTATCCTATAAAAAGAAAACAAAAGTGAAGTATTCTACGAAACAGTTACGGCATGCCATTTATATGGACGAATAAGTTATAAGAAAGTCTTGTCGTACTAAATTAAAATCCGTTTTATACAGAATTATATATCTAATACGTAGAAAACAAATACTGTCTTTCTCTTTCTTTCTTTCTTTATTTGTTGCATATTTTTTTGCTTTAAAAAATTTAGATCCTATTTTTATTTTACTTTTTTATTACTGCAATTTTTAGTTAATATAGAGTATTATTCTATATTTTGTTTATATTTTATTCTAAAAGCTAGGTTAAAAATGGTAGTTGTAAAGAAGCAATTTTTAAAAAGGCATCTTTTAAATAAAATAATCTAATCAGATAAATTTAAAGTCGACATATTGCATGTATATTGTTAATATTCCATTAAAAAAATATTTTATAGTTTATTAATATTTAAAACGCGTGGCTTTTTTCAAAATCGCTATCGCAGTAGCGAAAACGAAAACATTCCAGATACAAAGTTGGAAAAATTATTGCGAATTCTTTTATTTTAATATTTTTTCTATTTTCTATTTTCTAAAAAAAAAAAAAAAAAAAAAAAGAGTGATGGAAATGATTTTGAACTTTAGACATGTAACGAACTTTTATATACTCATATTTTCCACTATCGATTTAGTCACGAGTGCAATTAGGTGACCAAACAGAAATTGAAGAAAACTCAAATATTTTCCATTACTTTTCATCATAAAATGCTACAAATACCTTGTAACTTTAACACAAAACATATTATATGCAATATTTGTATTCTTTTTGTGGGAATCTCACTATTATTTAGACAGAGGTAATTTTCTTTTCAAAAATTACTAATTTTTTTGGTATTTTTTGAAAATAACAAGAATGTATATCGAACAAATTTTACAAAACTTGCTCAAACATCGAAGAGTCTTTTTCTGATCAAGAATACTCAAGTGTGCATTATCAGCTGAAATATGAGTATTTGTATTAAATATTTTTTAACTGCACATGCGTAAGAGATAGAAGAAAATGTATTTTATTTTAATTTTATTTATTTATTTTTTTGTTACTTAGGTTGAAAGCTAGATATATAGAGTAACTTATGTCAAAAGATCATTTGAATAGAGCAAAAGTTTAGCAAGTTATTGGCAGCAGAATAAGGAAGGTTTGAGATATTAAGTTAAATTTTACAAGGTTTTTTTTTTTTTTTTTTTTACATAGACGCATTTAATTTGGGGATCCAATTATTTTACCCAAACTTTAAAACTCTTTTGAGGAAAAAAAAATATATGGTTTCGTAACTTTAACAAAATTTTACTTGTTTTCTAAGATTTGTGCGTTCGGAAGAGTTTTTTTCATATCAATCCTCGCGCGTGAAAACTATCCTAGAAAAATTATTTGTTAGTAAGGATTTAGATCCATCGGACAATGAGTGCTGAAAAATATCCTAATTTAACGACAGAACAGATTAGTAAGACAAGAAGAGGTGAAAAATAAGAGATGTATCTAAGAAACGTGATATGTTAATGATTCCAGTGTTTGTTCGTATAGAAAATATAAACGGTAATGGTTGACTAGGAATTATATCTGTTTTGCAAACGTATTTAACTGTTTCCATTTATCCTTTTATTTTTCCAGTATAATCCTTATAACTTGTTATACATACATATATATATATATATATATATATATAAATCTATTTGAAGAACGTTATCATTTTATTATTTTATTATTTTCTTTAAATGCTATTATTACACATAAAATCTTAGTATAATTACTATGATGAAATAAAATTCCGTTTTTAATTGTTTGCAATATATTTAAAATAAAATATTATTGTAAACAAAACACATATGGCTAAAGGAAGATAAATAAAAATTGAAAAATGTTGTTTAAAAATGAAAATAACGATTTATTCGATTCTAATTTACGTAATAAAATATTATATACAATTTGACAAGTTTAAAAGCAAATTAACTCAGTGAAAGTCACCAGAAAAAGACAAAAAAAAAAAAAAATGAAGGCAGAGTTAATGAACTCGTTAAAAAGAAAAATGTTCTTTTTCTCTCTTGTATTTGACAACTCTTCTTAACAGATTACAAAAATTAATACAATGTCTTACGAGACTTTTGCAGGCATATAATATTAAAATGATAATATCAATATAAAGCATGAATCTCTTTTTAATTACCTTATCAAAATATAAAGAATATATATTTGGTTTTTGAGTAATGTTTTAATTGTTCTTTTTGCTTAAAATGATGTTTATTTATTAAATTTATAATTGATATTTTTTTTAATATAAATATATATATTTATATTTAGTTACATTTTAGTTTATCATTACTTTATAATAATAAAATTATTTTTTACTTTTATATAAATAAGCTTATTTTTCGAATATGATAATTCTTAGTCTGGAGTGAACTACTTAAATAAATCACATTATGTGTTATTAAATTAATGTGAAAGACTTCAGAAATAGACAATTTAAATTTATTAAAATATATTTCATAGTTAAAATTTAAAAATCTATTAAACATACTAAATATATTAAATCTTAAATAAGCAGGTCAAGATCAAATCTATACATGAACTCAAATATATTAAAAGGTGTACGATATTTCTTTTATCAATTTCATATTTAATGTTAATCATATATATACGCTTTAGATGGAATCTACCAATCAATATGTGCTATACTAAGAACAGATGTCCCACTTCCATACTTAAAAAGACGATCCATATTTTGCTCGTTTACTTTGATAAGTAAGCAAGAACATCTCTGCAAATTCAGAATAAAGAGCGTAGAAAAGGGTGATTAATTTCATCAATTTGTTCAGCTCCAGAACACATCCACTTCCGTTTAGCAAGGTTGACATACAAGGGTGTAAACGTAGTCTTTTATATTATATGCTTGTATTTCTCATGTATTTCTAACAATGAATAAATTAATT
Source organism: Salticus scenicus (assembly GCA_963930645.1). NCBI lineage: Eukaryota > Metazoa > Arthropoda > Arachnida > Araneae > Salticidae > Salticus > Salticus scenicus. The sequence continues at coordinate 169,374,633 of OZ005650.1, read as the reverse complement.
TGTTTGTTGCTGATTGCTTGTTTGTATAATTTAAATTAAGAAAAAAAAAATAATAATAAAGATGAAACTTACTAAATAAATGGAAAGAAAATATCTAGTTTTAAATTTGTTGCATTATAAATTCCCCAGAAATGCCTTTCTATATTTGAATAATTAAAAAAAAAGATATAAATCCGTAAATGATATCATTATATATATATCAGCATATCTCAGGAACAAATTGCAGCAGGAAATTAAAACTAAATATCCTAAATCTGCATCATATAGGGATGTTACGTTAAACTTTTCGTTAGGTTCATGCAACTGGTTCGTATGCAAAGACATCCAATATGATTGCAATACATTGCGTTTACGGGCAAAACTGGTATGTATAGTACAAGACAGCTAAAAATTAAGCAATAATATTTTTTTATTGAATGTAATTCATGGAATTCCTTCACTATAACAGTTTTCCCATGTCCAAGAAAACTGCTCAAGAATGATAATGAATTCTTCCAACTCATAGAGTAAAGAATATTTTAAGCTAAGATTTAGTTTTTTTTTTTTTTTTTTTTTTTTGTTTTTGTTTTGTATATTTACATCTTAAAGTGTATTCTAAATATTGAAGTCAAGTTTTTAAAATTTGATCTCTGTTTATGTCTCTTAAGTTACTTAAAAATAAATATCAAATGTTACACTTTGAAATTAATATAAGGTTTTTACTTGAAATTACCTTTTTATTTTTATTTTATAAAGAAAAAAAAATCTTCATTGCTTGATTTATGTAGATCGAATAACTATTCGATAGTAAACTATAACAGTATTCTAGAAAATTATTAGATTTCGCTTTAAATAATCACTGAATAATTATATAGTGAATGGCTTGAATTATTTTATTTCATACTTATGAAAACGTCGAAAAATGCTTTTTTTGTAACGTTCTATTTCGATAATAATCGCAATAATCGCCATTGAATTTGAAGCTCATGATTTGTAAGCTAATGAATCTATAAAAAAAAAGCATATTTAGCTTTAGTTTTCGTTAGAAAAATTTATAATGATATTAACAAATAAATTGTTTGTTAGTGCAAAGAACCATGGTTTATTAAAATAGCCATAGTTTGAAGCTAAAATAATTTTCTAACAAAAGCAAAATGCATTAGACTCATCATAAATTTATGTAAAAAGAAAAATAGCACAAGTAATTTTAATTTTCTTTAGATAAATCTATGATAGTCTATAATAAGTAAATTGTTCTTTTTTGTAAAATTTCATAAAACCATTATTATATTAACATACAATTCATAAAATAGCCATAAATATTTATTTATATTTTTTATGAACAAACATTTGCTACAGTTACAAAGAATAGATGCAGGAGAAAACATGCTGTAGTATATCTAGTTAGCATATAGAAATTTCACATCTGCTCTGGTAATTTTATTGTAAAGGTAAAGTATTAACTTTACATAGCTATAAGAAAAAATTTTAATTATAGAAAATAGTTTCTAATTATTCGTAACTCTAATGAAATATTTTTAAAAAAAGCACATAAAACATCTGAATGAAGTAACAGTATATGGAGTTTTGAGTTTAAGTCATTAGCTTTATGAGGTATGTCATTAAGTTATTTAAATATCAAAATTTATCGCAAAAGGTTTTTGAATTGAACGTGTTGTTAATTATACTCTATTACACGGAATGACCCCATTATGGTATATCACTAATTTATTTTTGGAAGAAGTTTTATTTTTCTTTATTTTATTTTTCTTTATTTTATTTTTCTTTATTTTATTTTTCTTTATTTTCATTATTTCTTTATTTATTTTTTGTGCAAGTTTGGAATTTGAAATCGATCTAGGCTTAGTATTGTAACACCTACTTCCGCAGAATAAAAACACTTATTTAACAGAAATTTAATGAATAAGGAACGGTCGCTATGTTTCCATATATTTACTTGCGTTTATTATTACTATTATTTTTTTTTTTAACCTCTATTTTAAAAAGAAATTTTCCTTAAATGTTTTTTGCTATAGTATATTATTTTTTTAATTATCGGTATGAAATAGTGGTGATAAAATAATAAAACACAAGTAGAAACATGAGATTGCTATGAGACTTAAACAGATTTTAATAAAATAGATAACAATTTATTGTCGGAATATGTTCCTTTTTTGAACATTAAATCTCACCTTTAGGAGTTTCTCTAATACATCACATACATTATTTAACAAAAGGTTTTTTTCGTGTTTGAAATTAGTTCAACTAAATTTTATCCTCAGCATTCCATGCATTAAATACCATAGGCATATAATGTGCATCGGCGTCACATACCCGTTTAACACGTCTACCCAAATTCTTTATTTGAAGTTTAATCTTGTTTTAGGAAAACACCAAAGGTGGGCATTTATTTTCTTAAAAAAATGTATTATCACGTTGGCCGATTTCAATACTTCTCTCCATGCTTTTGAACTCAAACTTTATTATCAAAGAATCACCAATATATCCATAGACCACAATTTAATAAATATGTGATGCAATTAATAACAGGAGACTTGGCGTTGGAACTTTAAACCCAAATAAACTACTACGTCAGAAACGCCAAAGAAAAATATTTGAGATGCACACAGCTGTTTCGGTAGACTTAAGCTTACCGTCTTCAGTGCAAAATGAATGCACTGCTTCTTTTTGCACTGAAGACGGTACGCTTAAGGCTACCGAAACAGCTGTATGCATCTCAAATATTTTTCTTGGCGTTTCTGACGTTGTAGTTTATTCTGGTTTTAATTTGATACAATTACTTCGTTTTTCTGATAAAATTACTTTTTATATAAGTTATTTATTGTACGATGCAATAATGTTATGATGTGAATTGAGATTAAGAAAATTACGTGGCTACTCTAATTCTTAATATTATAGTCTTTGAAAAACTTTGCCAGGATTTTATCATTTTTGCAGGCATATACATACATACTGATACATGCTCCAAAAGCTAAGCAAATTTTCTTCCAAAACGTTATCCTAATTGATTCCTTTCATAGTTATATTAACTGGAAAAATTAAAAAAACTCTCCATATTCTTCCTTCTGCAACACGAACCCAGCAGCATCGGATTTCAGATCGTATAACAGTCTCGACTATACATATTTCGGCCCTTATCGTGACGCAGCATTAGGTTATGGCGACAAAATGGCTCCATTTTGAGGAAACAATCACTTTTTTTTTTTTTTTTTTTTTTTTGCATTTCTTGACATAAATTTGTTTTCTAAGTAAAGCTCTTGCCGAAATTTATATATTAAAACTGATGAGAGTGTTTTTTTTTTTTTTTTTTTTTTTTTTTTTTTTTTTTGCACTATTTTTGTAACATTCATTTTTTTATTCAGTTGGTTGGTTGGTTAGGTTTAACATCGTAGTAGTACTGCACATCAGGAAATCGGCGACTGTCTGAGACGCACCTCTAAGGATGGCCCGGAGACATACCATCAAATTTTTTATCCTCCCGGCGAGAACATTCCCCCGCTTTGGTGACCCAAGAGGTATAATCTGGATGGGAACATGGAGGACATGGCGGCCACGACAAATTTTACGCGCACCAGCCACCATTAATGTACACGGTGGTCTTTCGCCGGCTCGAATATCGAAACCGCAGTCTTTAATTATAAGCTCGGTGCTCTACCAATTGGGCTACTGCCCCCCTTTTTGAAATCGGACACACTGCGCTAGTTTGTCCCCAATTTTCCTCTAGAAAATGTAATCTATTTATGCTAGAGGATGCATAATTTTTGAGACTCACCTGACCAACTTCAAAGAGCGCTCATTATTAAACATCCCTTTTAGTTCCCCATCATACTATAGGTATGGGGAACTTAGGTAATCGTGAAAAATTTCGACCTCAGTTTTTTGACTTTTTTACTCGTTTTGAGGTGTGAGGAATCCGAAAATGACAAAATTTGTATGGTGTCTGTCTGTAGGGTGTCTGTTACTGTGTTAGTCCGTTAGTTTGTTAGTCTGTGTACACGATATCTCAAGATAAAATTGTCGCAGAGAGGTCAGATCAGTTTTAAAATATTACTTTCGACACTGGCAAGAATCAGAAGAATTCATTCAAGAATTCATTTGCAATATTCGAATTTAAAAACTTCGTAAGTTATTAGAAATTTACGATTTTCTTAACATGGGAGAATAGGACAAAAATTCACTTAAACGTGCAATAAATAGAAATTTTTTACTGTAAAAATGTCAGACCAGTTTTAAAATATCAGTTTTGATGCCGGAATGAACATCAGTAACTATAAATATGCTACTTTGAAAATTTCGCAAGTTACTGGAAATTTACGAATTTCTTAACATGGCAGAATAGGGCAAAATTTCCCATAAACGTCAATTTTGAGAGATATTTTCATCGTAAAGATGTCAGACTACATTTGAAATATTATTTCGGACACTGGCATGAATATTAATGACTATGAATTTTCTAATATGCAAATTTCGTAAGTTATTGGAAATTTACGAATTTCTTAACATGGCACAATAGAGCAAAATTTCACATAAACGTCAATCTTGAGGGATATTTTCATCGTAAAGATGTCAAACCACTTTAGAAATATTATTTAGGATACTGGCATGAATATCATAGACTATGATTTTTACAATTTAAAAAATTCGTAAGTTATTTGGAATTTACGATTTACTTAACATGTCAGAATAAGGCAAAATTGAGCATAAACTTCCATTTTGAAGATCATAAATACATTAAACAACTTCAAAATTACATTTATGATATTTGTTTGAATACAATTGAATACAAATGTTCTAATAGGAAAATTTCGTAAATTATTCGTAATTTACGATTTTATCAACATAGCGAAATTGTAAATTTTTCATATAAATATGAATTTTGAGGATTATTGCATTGGAAATAGTAGCATGAAAACTAAACAACGGAATTGTCCCTGATAAAATAAATTAATAGATTAGAATAAGATAAATATGTCGATGTGATCAGTGGATAGGCTATTAGGCGGGGATTTCATTCTGTCACTATATCAAGCTTAGTCAATTTCATTTCTTTTAACATGATTATAATATGTCTCGCACTAGAAATTTATGAGAACATAAATATAATGGGGAACAGAGCAGAGTCCACCTATGCCAACTAGTTTTTTTTTTTTCACTTTTAGATGTAAAATAATTATATTTCCCACAGTATTCGTGATTTATTTTTTATTTTTGCGCGTAGTTAAATATTTTTTCCTGCTATTGTGATAAAGAAAACATAGGTTTTACATTAAATGAAGAGTGGTGTGGTGGTTAGCATCCCTGACTTCTCCACGGTTGGGCCTGGGTTCGAATCCCGGAGGGCATGGATGTGTTGTCCCTGTTAGGGGTAGCGATGCCCGCCCATTGGGTGTTCCATCACAAATGGTCATCATTTCGGCGACCTATCGGTCAATGATTGTGGCATATGCGCCGCGCTATTAGGAAAAGCAAAATCAACGGAGATGGATTATTTCAATTGCGACGTTCAGAGTATTTTTTCCCTACTCCAGCTATGGTCGTAAAGGGATTTGACATAACTATACTCTTTAGAAGATTCTCAGTCCTCATCTTAGCGTTCTTAGGTGCGCCATCGCTTGAATATCTGTATATTAACGTCCCGGGGAATAGTGATGCTATCGAACGGTTCAGTTACAAAATCATATCTTTTAAAACAACAAGAATTTTTCCACAGCAGTCATAAAATTCGTTTTCACTAATGGATACAAGAAACAGGGTTATTTATTTATTTAATGTTTTTTAAGCCGTTTGTATGCTATGGGTGTAATGACATAAACATTAAGCTTTTAAGAAATAGGAAAATATTCACAGAACAGAACAAAGTAAGGAAAAAATTACAGTAGCAGGCTGCAAGGCAAAATGAATGTGGGTGGAGTGGGGAAAGCACTGTATCACGCACGACAATGGCGTACGCCATCACTTTCCTTTTTCCACATTGTGAGAAAGTACAAGGGAAAAAATAAAGCGAAAATTTTATGTAAAGCCTTTTTTTTTTTGTGTGTGTGTATGTGTAACGCTAATTATTAAAGGCACTATATATATATACACCGGCTGGTCCAAAAGTCACGGAAAAGATAAAAAAAAAGATTATTATTTAAAAAACACTGATTGCAGCTTTATCCGGTTTTTCAATGAAATGTACAACAAAGCACGGTTTTTTTTAATGTATGTAAGACAAAATATTAGCTACATTTTCCAAAAACATATCGTGCTGTATTCGCAGTATCCTCTCACATTTGAAACATATTCGTCTGATCAAATCACGCCATATTTCAAAAACTAAAGATATTTTATGAAAATTTCCAATCTGCAATAGCTGGCGATCTTTCTAATGAATGACGTCCATTAAACTGAACATTCATAGTCCTAGTTACGTTGTTGAATGTGCAGCTAAACCATTAAAAAGAAGTAAATTTACAATTATAAGCTCTACCTTATGAAGGATATTTAAAGTAATTTTCTAATAAATCATTTGTTAACTAAAGAAAAAAAAAATCTATGCCTTTCTGTGCATATCAGTGAAAACCGAATAATGCTACTGTCATTACATTTTGAATATTTTTTTTTCTTTAAATTTTGTATCACCGTGTATGTATATATATATATATCAAATCTTTATTTACAATGAGCAATCACGTCCGAAAAAAAAGTGCCTGCTTCAACTTTTCATCATGTGACTTCGCCACTAATAAATCTGCCACGAGATTTTTCAGAAAAATAACAATTTACATTTAAGTCGAGAATATATTTTTGTTTTCGTATAACGAAATGCAGAAAAGGAAATAGAATGTTTATTTGTTTTACCCACACAATATATTCCGCAGGGAATATTTTAATTCTCATTTCCTTAAATAGCACAAATAAAAATGTAAAGGATTTTATGGTCTATAAGCTTATTGTAAGAATAATACTAAAGAAAACTAAATTATTGTCCCATTGTTGTGTTTAAAAAAGAGTTGCAAATATATATTTTATGTCATATTATGACAAAAAGTATTTTAGCATCAAATATTATTTATTTCCGTATGTAGAAAAATTGTAAAAATCTCTTATTTTTCCCTGCAAATATATATAAACCTTTATTTACTGTATGGGGATGGAAGGAAATGTCAACATTTCCTAGAATTCAGTAAAAAGCTTTGATGAGTTTGTATATATGACGTAAAAATGTCATTGCTTTTACAAATGTTACTTTCGTAAATAAAATATTTCCGTGTAATAATTGCATTCCTATTATTATCTTCCAAAGAATAAGTAAATACAGAGGAATTAATATCTTGTTTGAAATTAGACTTTCATTTTCCTAATATTTTGATTTGAAATTTTATGTATATATATATATATATATATATATATATCCCATTGAAAAGCAAAACGGAACTCATATTTAAACATAAAATTCAAGAATAAAACAAGTCAACAAAAACTTAACGAAATTAACAAACAAACTAAAACCAAATAGAGTACGAAAAATATCTTTAACATAAACCAAAACTAAAAATGAAACAGAGCGAAATTAAAATTAATATGGAGACAGGCGTCATGGCTTACAACATGCACTGCAGGGTTAAACTAGTTTTACGCATGCAACGTTCCCCTCACCTATCAAGACCAAATGAAAAAAACTCATGAAACCAATTATCTAACCCATCCTTCCTTTCAAACAACATTTTCAGTTCATTACTCCTTTTATACTGATTCACGAATTGGTACGTCATACTTTTCACCAAATCTCTATGGAAACCCTGAGCTATGCTCTGACGACACCATTCTACCATATCCTCAAACATCTCTTCCAAGTCTGAATTTAATCTAGCAATACGTATTAAACCATTTCTAAATACATTCTTTTTAACTGAAATATGTACGTTAGATATAAAATGCATTAGCTTTATTGTTTTAAAATTAAAGTATTTTCTTTTGTCATAAATTCTAGTTACCAAATTATCATTTTCTAATTTTATATTTACGTCTAAATAATTTATATTTTTACAATTCATTGAGGAGGGTTCTAGTTTTAAATTCTTAGGGTTGTACTGAAAATCAATATCTGTATTTTCACCATTCAGCCTTATCAATACTAGGTCATCGATATATCTACAACATAAAGTTTCTCTGTTTAAACTATTGTTCTTTTCATAAATATGTAAGTAGATATCAGCTAGTATAGAGCTGCAACTCCCCCCCCCCCATTGGATTCCGAAAACTTGTTTGAACCACTTTATTTCCCTCATACAGATAGTTCTATTGAACGACGAACTTAAACAAATTAACGAAGAAATCTTTATCACTTTCTTTATTACTATATTTATTATAAAATTCTATAACTTTTTCCTTTAAATCTGTTAAATCAATAGTATTATAAAGGTCTGCAAAATCGTAAGCATATAGGCTGGTAATTTTATTTGACTTAGTTATTCTAGTTAAGTAACCCAATAATTCACAACTATTTTTTATTATAAAAGATTGTTCTCCCAATAGTATTTTTCCAAACATTTCACTCAAAACCCTCAACAACTTTTTATTAGGTAGTTCAAGATAACTTCCATAACCACAAGTCACCACTCTAAATTTCACAGGGTTTTTATGAAACTTTGGCACTAATATTAAGTGTGGGAAACTTTGGCTTTTCTGTTTTAGTTTTAGCTTTTTATAAAATGCCTTAACCCTATTCTCAATAACTGTAACTTTCGAATTAATAAGCTCATAATTTTTTGTATTATTATAACTTTCGCTTAAAATCTCACCATACAGTTTTTTACAAATTATTGCATAGCTTATTGTATTAGCTTTATCAACGTAAGTTACTATAAACTTCTCCCGAAGTTCTGTAATTGATTTCATTAGTTCTAAATATTTTTCATGTGAAACAACATCACCATCCCTCACATATTCTCTCTTTAAATCCTTAAAAATATGATATTTCCATTCTTCGAAAACAGTATATGGCAAATTATATTTGTACATCATTTTTTGTATAAATATTTCTATATTAGAATTAAACCGTTTTATTGCGGCAGTTTTTGTTGTCATACGCTTAATTCTGTATTTAGTACCATATTCCATAAATCTTCTCAACTCTTCGTTCTTTATAACTTCCAAATTCCCCGTAATGACATGTCCATAATCTTTATTTACATAATCCATATATATCTCTTCACGACAATTACATATACTTTCATCAACGCTCAGCTTTAAATTTTTTGCGTAATCATTATAATTAAATATAATGCGTCCCAATGGTTTGTCATATCTAAATGCCTTAACGATTTTTAACTTTCCTACTGGTAAAAGATTATCATATTTATTTAATAATTTATTAAAGTTAACATTTATTAAAGTTAAATTTAATAATTTATTATTTAATATATATATATATATATATATATATATATAAACACGATAAAAAAAAAATACAAATTTGTTTTGTATATATACATAAATCGTAAGAGAATATCAAATATTTATTACTTTTAATGAGCATAAGTTGAAATAATTTAACTAAATACCTGTTTTAGTGTTTGATTATTTTCAAGGAGTGTAGAATTTTTTATATTTCATCTAAGTTTATATCACAGCTTTAAGAATTTTCCACATATATATATATATATATATATATATATACAATATTTCACTTTATAATAATATAAAAGAAATACTTCATTCATTTCTTTTGCTTTTGACTTCTTCTTACATTCTGGCGATAGTTTATTTAAATTTAAGGAAATTCCCTTGCCCCTGGAAGGGTTAACCTTTTTCTGCTGACTGTATTCATATTTCAACATATAAAAGCATAAAAATTCCAAAAAGTTTCGAATATGTAAACGTTTTTAAAAATATACATTAATTTGCTTTTAATTCATTAAAATTTTATTCGTCATACGGAACTCCAGTATCATACCAATCTGTATGGAATAAATTAATTAACTGAAAACGAATTTTTTGTTGTTTTATTAGTCAATTACTGGATATATATGGTTATTAGAAGGGCTTCGGAGAAACTTTAAAGGTAGGTTAGGGATATCCAAAGAAATCCTTTTTACCACGGAACACATTAAATGGACGCCATGTATGCGCGATAAATGGTCTCGTTTGTCTCAAAGAGAATTAGAAAACATGAACCATCATTATACTAGTTAAAGACGTTGCAAAAGTAGGTTAGACTTTACATGTATGCCAAAATAACCGGCATGTATTTGTGTTATGTGGTAGCTAATGAAAATTGGTGAATAGTCGTCCGTTTGTACTCTAAAACTCTCATACAAAAAACTTCCCTCACCATAAACTGTTTGCGCGTGTGCAGCTAGGGATGTGAGAGACTCGATTTTGTCTTGAAGAAAACTCATTTAGATCTAAACCGAACAATACGAACGTCTTACGAGAAAGATGTCGGTAAGGCAATTGTATACAATGCTCATAACAGTACACGAACTATCACGCATGAATTTACTTGTATACCAAAATACAAACGAACCGCTCTCCGTCCATTTTTATTAGTTGCCCGTACACTAAATGCATATGCGCTATCTCAGAATTACTCTAAAATTCCACCTATCCTTTGCTAAATCGTTGACTGGACTAGACATAGACACGGCTTGTTTTGCCCAATTCACTTTAAACCAAACAATGTCATCTAGCCCTGAGACCGCCTTAATTATAATTTTGTTTTCTCGGTATTTGTAAGTACTTAAAAAATGCTTATTCCAGCTTGTGGAATAAGCAAAACTGGAACATTTTAGCGTCACTCTGCGTAATGTTTTAATTCCATACATTTTAATTCCATTAGAAAAATGTAAAATTCAGCAAACAAAACTTTTTTATTTATTTTTAATTTAAATGATGTTTTTTGAACAACATAAATGCAATAGAAAAAAATCTGTTGTTTGTGAAATAACCACACAACTTCCATTACCCACTATTATACTTATAATATAAATTTGTTTGAGATATTATATGCATTTTTTGGAATTTTACAGTTAGAGAAACTTTATACACGTGTAAAGACATATAAAATAGAGTTTACACAGCGAGTTAAAAAAAAAAAAGTATATATATATATATATATATATATATATATATATATATATATATATTTGAAACACTAATTTTCAAGATCTAAAACCGACTATCGACTCCAACATAATTAAACCTTCCTTCTAAAATAAACATTTCTTATGTAATGGTATACAAGATAAAATAAATAAATAAATAAATAAATAAAAATAAAATAAATAAATAAAATTTTATCACAGAAAGACAAATCCTTATTTATTGATTTATTATATGATACATGGGTAAAACAACTTAATTAAAATGAAAATATATCAAATTCTAATATGAATTTAATGTTTAAATCTTTACATATAATTTTATATAACAAAAAGCAAATTGTCTTTAAAAGAAATTTTTATTTAATGTTTAACAAATATTTTGTGTCAACAACGTGAAAACTTTCAACATTTCCTTAAAAATATAAACTACAGAAAACTTTTTACGTTTATGTATTTACAATAATACATTTTTAGATATGTAACAATAAATTATAAAGAAAGTTTACTTGCACCAAATGTCACCTCTCAAACAAAATAATACTCAAAAAATTTTGAAAAAAGCAATTTTTTGGAAAGTCATGTTTTCTTAAGATGAATATGCTTTTCAAATTCATATTTTTCAAATTTTTCAAAGGAAAGTCATTTTAAACAGATTTATTTAAACACGTTTATTGGAGAAAACATTTACTGAATGCAGATATTTATACTTTATTGGAGTTAATTCACTGCGAGGAAACAGCAACCTGGAGCAAATACGTTAATTGTTAAGGTTATTGAAAATCCATGCTTCACGCCGCAGGTGAAAACTTTAAATTTCAACAGACTTTCAAGAATCAAGCTTTCACATTTGTTAAGCTTTCTGACTGACACTTTATATTATTGTTTACTTCATGAAACTTTTAATATAGAAAAAATAATTTATAAATTGAACATAGTAATAAAAAACACACAAATCATTAAGTGCATGAGCATTTCAGAAACGAAAATAGTTATAATAAATAAAAAATATATTGGAGAAGTTTCGATTTTGATGTTTCAAAAAAAGGAAAAAAAAAAAAAAAAAAAAAAAGAAAGAAAGAAAAAATAAAGAAAATGAGAAAAAGAAGAAAAGCTATTAGGAAAAAAAAAAGTAGCTTTAATAAGTTGATTTGGAATAGAAAAGGTAAAAAATAAAAAACTCGTCGCAAAATTCAAAGGCAGTGTAATTATAATTTGTATAAATAATATACAATACTTTTGTAACTGTCTATACTATATTGCTTTTAATATTAAGTTTGAACATTTTTTTTGTTTAATATATTGATTTTTTTTTTTTTTTTTGTAAGAAATAGCACTTGATTACTTTAAATGTAATTTTTAAAACAGTGTACAGTAAAGGTTAATTTTCGAATTTGAGATTTATAAACAGACAAATGAGTTCACATTTAATTATTATTAATTATCCTTTCGTAAATAATATCTATTTGGCAATAGTTTTGTGGCGTTTTTATTAAGATTTTTATTAATTATACATTTTTACTTTCCGAACACTATAGTGAGGAAAGTATTGTAATCATGCCAAAAATCCGAATTCAAGATTTTGATGTTTTTATACGTTTTGAGGTCCCCTGAGTCCGTTTTCACTATTCTTACGATGATGTATGTATGTGTGTGTGTATGTGTGTATGTGTGTATGTATGTGTGTATGTCTGTGAGTGAACACGCTAGCGTCTAAACGCTTTGTTCGATTAACCTGAAAGTTGGTACGCATATTGTAAGTCACCATAGTACAAACCCTATAGATTTTGGTGAATCTAGCACTTATAGTTTTTTTATAGAGACACAAAGAAAAATTCTTTATCATTATGGCCTATGGGAGCAAAATCTTAAAAGTGCGATAGCATCTAAACGCCTTATTCAATTGAGCAAAAAATTTATACACATATTATAGGTCACAAATACTCAATCTGTATAGATTTTGGAGAGTCTAGAACTTATAGTTTTTTTACAGGGACACAAAGAAAAATTCTTTATCATTATGCCTATGGGGCCAAATTTTTAAAAGTGTGATAGCGTCTAAACGCCTTATTAATCTGAGCAAAAAATTTGTACACATGTTATAGATCACAGTTGAACTAACTGTATAGATTTTGGTGAATCTAGCACTTGCAGTTTTTTTACAGGGACACAAAGAAAAATTCTTTATCATTATGGCCTATGGGACTAAATTTTTAAAAGTACGATAGCATCTAAACGCCTTATTGAATTGAGCTGAAAATTTATATGAGTATTATAAATCACTGTTGCACTAACTATAATCATTTTGGTGAATCTAGAATTTATAGGTTTTTACAGGGACACAATGAAAAATTCTTTATCATTATGATCTATGGGCTCAAAGTTCAGTAGCGTTAAATAAAACATCATGTAATAGATGGAGAAAAATACTCAAACACTCTATTATGGTTTTCTCGCTTTTGTTTGTTTAACTCCTCTTTCTTTACTTTATCTACAAAACTGTTGATTACTCAATGTTCGGAAAGTCGAGTGGAGTCACTCCAGATTTTTTAACTTCAGCCAGAAACTGAATTTAATTTATATTAAGAAACTTAATAAAACCGAAAGTTCTCTTCCAGTTAACGTCAACTTCATTCGAATCCCATATTGATCTATGGGGAATCGAATTGTTTATTTATACATAAGAACAAATTGTTACTTACATTTTTCACCAAAAAATCTCACTGCATTCGCAGTATCCTATCACATTTTTAAACGTATCGTTAAAAGATAAATTATATTGTTGGTTTATCTTTATTATGAGAATTACCAGTGCGCAACATCTGAAGGCCATTTTCGTCAAACATGGTCGTCACATTGCATATTTGTAGTCCTTGTTGCGTTGTAGAATCTACTTCGACACTGTAATATATATATATATATATATATATATATATATATTTATGCATGTATTTAACATTTAAAATCCACATGTTTGAATAGAATTAAACTAATTTGCCAATAAATAATTTGTTACTTAAAGAATCCTATGTCGATTTCTGCATTTCTGTAAATGTCGTATAATGCTATGGTGAATACTTTTTGAATAGTAATTTTTATTTTTCCTTAAACTTCTGGATTTTCAGATATATATATATGTGTGTGTGTGTGTGTGTGTGTGTGTGTATAATCAAGATATTAAAGATCGAAACAAAAACTTAGAGAAAAGTCTTGTAATTGAAATCAAAGCTTACTAAATTCATAATTTTTTCAAAGGAATAATTTAAATAATCAAAAGTTAAGTATGTCGGTTTCCGTGTAATTCTAAGCATATTTCAGAGAAAATCACCACTATTTATGCACGAACCATATATGAAAAAAATTAAAATGAAATAAAAAGTGTAAAAAAAATACTAAAACCAAAACTAACATTCTCATAAACCTTTTACGTAGAAAAATCAAGAGAGAACAATATATGGAAAAAATTGTATAATCCAAACACAGTTTATAATTAATAATAAAAACTAGTGATAACAAAAAAAAAAAAAAAAAAAAAAAAAAAAAAAAAAAAGATGCAGATTTTAAAAATAACATACAACTATTTTATTAAATAACATACAACTATAACATACAACTATAGTACTAGAAATAATGGAATTAAATTTAATAAATAATAAAATATTTGTAAAAATGAATTAAACATTTAAAAGAAATTTATCCATTGAAAGTATTTTCTCTTAAAAGCTTGCAGATTTCGCTTAATATGAGATTTTAAATGTAGGTGGTATAATATTGATGTGTAGAAGGTATAAATTTCAGTGCTATCATCTAGCTTACTGGCAAACAAGAACAAAAATCCATGCTGTTCGTATAAATTACAGTCGGCAGCAAAAGTATTCTAGAACTAGCAAAAATTCCTACGTAAAAATTTACATTTAATACAGTTTTATTGAATAAATCCTTGTCTGATTCTGCTCTTAGTCAGTCTAAGAAGATGATTAGATAAGGATTTATTTAAGAAAACAGTATTAAGTGTACTTTTTTTATATAAGAATTTTTGCTTGTGCTCGGATATTTTTGCTGCCGAATGTATTAGCACTCTTTTCAATTGTACGTACACGTTGCATCGTTCAAATTTCATTGTACAGTAGACTCTCGTGTAACGCGGGGGATACGTTCCGCGTAATAGGAAATCGCGTTATAGGAGACATACATTGAGCAGACGATTTCATTGCGCAAATAGACCAAAGGCGTCGTCTGTTGGCATAGTAACGGAGCAATCCTTATTTGCAGTGAAACAGTAAATAACTTTAAACAGGTTGAAAGTAGAAAATATGTCGTCAGGTGCTTCCTTTATCTTACGCGTTATACGAGACTCTTTATCGCGTTGTATGTGTAATAGTCGCAGATTTTTCGTCGCGTTATACGAAATCGCGTTTTGTGGGAGCGCGTTGTACGAGATTCTACTGTACTTTGCTTACGCGTGCACACAATAGATAGACAGAAGGACTGAAATTCACCCAAACGGATTTCGCAATCATTCATAAACATTTTTGTAAGGTGTTAAAAACGCCAAGGAAAAATGGCAATGCAATTCCAGCAACTTTCGATTATTGCTGTTAATGTATTGTAATATTTTACTGTAAATTTGAAACTCTTTGCGTTAAACATACCCTATTCTACAAGTCTACATATAAAAAATAAATGTTAGTTTAATTATGATGTGTGCAGTGCGAAATTACATAAATATTATATATAGAAATGTTAAAACAGAAATAAACTGCTACGTCAAAAACGCCAAAGAAAAATTATTGAATTGTTAGATTGAAGTGTTAAAAATATTAATGCAAACGAAAATGCAATTCGAGCAATTTCCAATTATAGCCCTTAATGCTAATCATTCCAATATTTTATAAAGACATTTTTGTTCACATGTGAATGATAAATATGAATTTCATTATTATTTGTACAAAATACTATTGTAAAATGAGATTTATAAAAGAATTATCGTATAACGCAATGCTATGGAATTTTTTCGTGTGTCAATGGACATAAATTAGTGATAGCATTTGCCCAATTTTAATTAGGGAATACCCAGTAAACAAAATAACATATAAAATGGATTAGTTTAAAAAAATCCTGTGGACGTTTACTGAATTTAAACTTCGGAGAGACAAACGGATAGAAAGTCAGATACATAGATGAATTAAAACCATAATCTCTCTTAAACACCGTTAGGATGCGTTTAAATCGATTAATGCAAAATAAAATCCAACTCCAACAAATTTCTTTTCTATACATTAATATAACTAAATATTTTTGTGTGGCCCTGTAGATCTTAATACTAATCATACTATATTCTACACAAAGCCTTTTCTTTTGCATATGCATTATTAATATCAATTCCATTATGGTTTGTGCAATACAAAAGTTGTAATAATTGTTTTATATACATACCTTTGATAGAATGTAAAGCTTTAGAATCTTTTTTGTCTGGCGTAAGGGCAACCCAATGGTGTTATTAACCAAATTTTCAAAAGAGAACATCCTATGCTAAATATAAATAGCACATATCAGTTTCAAGAAATTCTGTGAATATTTAAAGGATCTGTTACGTGGTCAGACAGACGTACAGATGGACAGACACACCGAAGTCATTAACATTTTTTAACTTTATTAAAAATTATTAAAAATGAACCAATAAATAAATATATAACATTAAATTAAATTAAATTGAAGTAATGTTATAAAATAGATAAAAAAATACATAATTAAATAAGTGTAAATCCCTTTGAAAATTCTAACTGTATCAAATTTCCGCAATTGTGACGCTTCCTCGCTCACTGTGAAAATCATCATTAAAATTTCTGACCGTAGTAAATCCTCACTTGGTGGAACCCACAACACATTTATCTGCCCCTGCGCTTGAAGTACCCTGTTCACTCATCGTGATTTTTTAATATGTATCGTAAGGATGGTTGCAGGAAGACATTTACTTGTAGAATTATGTAGTTTAGGTTCGATAAATTTCTTCCAAAATGGCTGTGAAAAATCACTCCTGAATGATTATATTCATTAACTCCACTCTGATGCCAAACTTTAGTTTGAGAAATGAAAAACCACAGACGCCAAATGCATAGGAAGGAATATAATTAATTAATCTTCAAGGATAATTTTCAGAAACTGGTCAAAAGTACGTTTGCTATTAGACTTTGTTTTACGCATAGCCTAAGAATGAAATTAGCCATCTGGAATTCTTTTAAAATCGAAATGATATAACGGAATTTTGCTAACAGCAAGATTACCGTTTCCACTTACTTTTAATTTTATTTTATTGAGGGAGAAAGGATTCCGCGGTTAATTAAAGACTATTATTATATTATTATATAAAACGTTAAAATAGATTTTAATTTAATTAAATATATATATGTATAAATATATGTGTGTGTGATTTCTACATCGCAATTATAAATGTATATGTGCAGTCCGCAAATATTTTTATGAGTAGTTTTATAAAAATTGTCATAAACTAAACTGCAAAAGCAAATTTAATTTACATTTCACTCAGACTTTAAAATATAGATTATTATTATTATTATTATTATTATTATTGTTATTTTTTGAAGAGAGAATTATGTTGATAGTTGTTGATAATGCAACTCGAAAATTTAGTGCCCTGTAGTGAATTAAGGCAAGATGGAACCACATCCAGTTTTTTTAAAAGAGCCGCGTTGGTGAAAGCATGATTCAGCTCGACAATCTGGCAAAAGATGACAGCACAAACGAATAAGACCTCGTAATTCTGATCCAGATCGGGGCAGAGTATTCTCTCATCCAGTATCCCTAGAAGTATCATTTTCACGACAGCTGGGACGATTTTGATCCTAAAAGAGATTTAAGGTGTATCAGTCGCCATTAGTGTATACGATGGTCTTCGGCTTGCTCGGGTTTCGAACTAGCAAGCATCCAGTTACGAGCCCGTTGCTCTTACCGACCATTCAACCGTCCCAAGTACACAATGTTTAAACACAACATTATATCTTACATGAAACATCTCATATTAATACAACATATATTACAATTTACAAAATTAGTTAGTTTTTGGATATTTGTTAATATTCACAACTAATATTTAAAAATGGGAAACAGTTTTAGTATTTGTCTATTTTATTTTTATTTTTCGCAAAATATTTCTTTTAAATTTCAATCATAAACAAGAAAATGATAAATTTAAGATGACGCATTAGATAAAATATATGTAAATTTTGTGAAAGGTTAGAAAAATAAATATTTTTTGTATAACAAGTATGTTAAAAAAGTACACTGTCTTTTAAGCATACATCAACAGTTAAAAAATATATTAATTTATTTTGAATAATTAATTTTGACATAAATTGCCGAGCGTTTTTTGTTCCAAAAAATCATTTAGTACTGAAGTTAATTAATCTTCCTTGATAAAAATTTGTAGCTTCAATATTTAATGAACATTTTTAATATTTTAAACTAAAGCTTTCAAAATTAAGAAGTATTTGTGCTTTTATTATTATTATTATTATTATTATTATTATTATTATTATTCTTTCAAAAAGAGAAGGGTAATTATTTTTAAAATAGCATTTAAAGTCATATAAGAATGCTTTATATATGCTATATATATATATATATATGCTATATATATATATATATATATTTTTTTTTTTATTTTTTTTTTATTTTTTCAAAAAGAGAAGACTAAGTATTTTGATAAAGGCATTTAAAGTCTTATAAGGAATTTTCTTTTCTTTCAGTTTAATATTAATGACCAAATATATATGAAGATACACATCTATTAATAGATAGCATTTTTTATATTTTTTCCTATAGTCCGGTCAATTTAGACATAAAAATAGTGATCAAATAAAGAAAATTCCGACAGAGCCAAATTTCCGTAGAGACCTTAGGTTCACCACAAAGAATAAGGTGTCAAAAGTCCCCATCGGTCCCATGCGTGCTAAGGGACTTATTCGGGCCCCAAGGTCAAAATTTTGGGTTTTTTAGATTTTTCTCGAAAACGGTAAGTTTTATCGAAAAAGTACCTCAGAGTAAAGTTGTAGATCTCAAAATTCTCTATAAAAATGGTCCTTATGATTTTTTTCTCTAAGACCCACCATTTCTACATGTGTGCTAAGGGACTTATTCGGGCCCCAAGGTCAAAATTTTGGTCTATAAAAATGGTCCTTATGATTTTTTCTCTAAGACCCACCATTTCTACATGTGTGCTAAGGGACTTCTTCGGGCCCCAAGGTCAAAATTTTGGGTTTTTTAGATTTTTCTCGAAAACGGTAAGTTTTATCGAAAAAGTACCTCAGAGTAAAGTTGTAGATCTCAAAATTCTCTATAAAAATGGTCCTTATGATTTTTTTCTCTAAGACCCACCATTTATACATGTGTGCTAAGGGACTTATTCGGGCCCCAAGGTCAAAATTTTGGGGTTTTTGGATTTTTCTCCAAAACGGTAAGTTTTATCGAAAAAGTACCTCAGAGTAAAGTTGTAGATCTCAAAATTCTCTATAAAAATGGTCCTTATGATTTTTTCTCTAAGACCCACCATTTCTACATGTGTGCTAAGGGACTTATTCGGGCCCCAAGGTCAAAATTTTGGGTTTTTTGGATTTTTCTCGAAAACGTACCTCAGAGTAAAGTTGTAGATTTCAAAATTCTCTATAAAAATGGTCCTTATGATTGTTTCTCTAAGACCCACCATTTCCCAGATATTGCGCTTGTAAGAATCACGTTCTACATAATATGCACCCATATGCCACGTATATACATATTCAGGTACACAAGCAAGTAAAAATGCCTACTTGTGTCTCTTTCATGTATACATTATACTATTCTAAGAAAATATACTCTCAAAAGACCGCCAGTCCCTTACAGTATCCCCTCTACTTGTATGGCCTTGAATAACATCTGGCTATTCTTTTGTCCGTGTGGTGTCGTTCACGTACCTGTTTCTTTTAGTGTTAAACGTGCAGTTGGAGTGAATATACGTATTTATTACAAGTAGTTTTTGATGGCTATAGTGACACAACAAAGAACATAAAAGCTGCAGAACAACGTCGTCGTACTACAAAAAGATCCTTAGGTTCCGACATAATGTTTGATGAATTTATGACAGTTCCAATAAACCAACAACAATTTTTTGCAAACAAACATTAATAATAAATCTCGATTTATTTCTATGTTGAGTAACAAATTAACTGCTGAAAATATTGCCGTGAAACAAGCTCCGAATGACGCCGATGTCCTCATAATTGAAACAGCAATAGAAATATTTAATTCAAGACACACAACTATTGTAGTGGGCGAAGATGTTGATTTGTTAGTACTACTCACTGCAAGGACTCCATCTGATAAAATTATTTACTTTCTGAAACCTGGGAAGGCGCAACAACGCACAGAAATATATTCTTCTAAAAGTTTATCAGCTTATCCAAAATGCCAAAACTATATTTTATTTTTACATGCGATAACCGGCTGCGATACTACGTCAGCAATGTTCAGAAGGGGCAAAAATTCAGTATTAAAATCATTTGAAAAAAAAAGATTTGATTGATTGCGCAAAAGTATTTACAGAAATTAATTCTCCACCTCAAATACTAATTACTGAAGGAATTCGGTTTCTTCTTGAGGTTTATGGAGCTCCAAAAAAAAATTGATTGCATAGATAAGTACAGATATTTAACATTTGTAAAAAATACACGAAACAAAAAGCAAGTACAACTATCTTGTCTTCCTCCAACATCGGCATCTGCTATTCAACATTTGTTTCGAGTATACTATCAAGTTCAGACATGGCAAGGCAATCAACTGAACCCTGAAGACTGGGGTTGGAAATTGATAAATAATACTTTGGAACCGATTAAAACTTTACTGCCCCCTGCTCCAGAAAAACCTCTTAACTCTATTTTTTGCAAGTGCAAGAAAGGTTGTAATGCCAAATGTGGCTGTAAAAATATAGGGTTGCAGTGTTCTCCAGCGTGTACCAATTGCCAAGGTCTATCATGTTCGAATGTTCAATTAAATACAAGAGAGGAAGATTCATGTGATTTTGATGAAGAGACAACTGATTCATCTTCATTTGAACAATTTTTGAACATTCAGCAACAGGAAGAAGAAGAAAAAGAAGAAGAAGAAGAAAACATGATTGTTGAAGTTGAGTATGAAGAGTATGAGTCAGATTAAAGTAACAAAAAAACATTCGAACGACAGTTGAACTCAATAACTAATATCAATAATCTTCATACTATTAAATAACTATTTTTCCTGAAAATAACGTCATACAGGTTCGTGGAATAGGCCTACCGGGGAAACCACGTTAAAAAAAAACGCGCCGAGTACACTACCTCACAGGTGGTGTGGAAATGTGTGCATATTATGTAGAACGTGATTCTTACAAGCGCAATATCTGGGAAATGGTGGGTCTTAGAGAAACAATCATAAGGACCATTTTTATAGAGAATTTTGAAATCTACAACTTTACTCTGAGGTACGCTTTCGAGAAAAATCCAAAAAACCCAAAATTTTGACCTTGGGGCCCGAATAAGTCCCTTAGCACACATATAGAAATGGTGGGTCTTAGAGAAAAAATCATAAGGACCATTTTTATAGAGAATTTTGAGATCTACAACTTTACTCTGAGGTACTTTTTCGATAAAACTTACCGTTTTCGAGAAAAATCCAAAAAACCCAAAATTTTGACCTTGGGGCCCGAATAAGTCCCTTAGCACACATGGGACTGATGGGGACTTTTGACACCTTATTCTTTGTGGTGAACCTAAGGTCTCTACGGAAATTTGGCTCTGTCGGAATTTTCTTTATTTCAATTGTCCAAATTGACCGGACTACTAGTACACATAATAGGATAAGATTACTATTTTTATTTACTTATTTATTTATTTATTTAGAGAAAATGTAAGTGAATATTCTAAATGTGTAATATAACAGAAAAATAAAAACTGTATGAAAAATCTAAATAAATAGGAATAGCAAAAAATAAAAATAAAAATAACAATAACAAACAGTTTTAATTAAATTTCTCTTTCTCCTCACACATCAGGAAAATGAATTCTTAATTTAGGAAAGCATTTTCTATTACATCAACATGGCAAATAGCTCTTATAACCCTTTATACCACGTAAAGAATTTTGCTGTTAAAGGGATTTTTATTTTATTTTATTATCAGTAAACAGATTAACGGATTTCGGAAACGTATTTGTAAATCAATTTAGAAAGAAAATGTTGATGAGCAATTCGGAAATACTACGGAAAATCTTTATGCGTTTAATCTTTTTTATCTAATATTTTCCGATCAGAGAGAAGTTATTTCGATGAAGCAGTATTAATAAAGTCTAACTCTAGAATTAGCTTATCAATCAAAGGTTTATGATAACAAACAAACAAAAACAATATATATATATATATATATGTATATCGCCATTTTAATTTATTAATTATTTTATTTTCTTCAAATAATCTCAATTAAGAAAAATGTCATGCCTCCAATTTTTTTTTTCTAAAATAAAATATGTGAAAAAATTTACTCGATTACATGTATTTATAAATAAAAGGAAAACTCTTATACGGATGTTTTAAAAAAATTCTGTTATTTATTTATTTATTTATTTTTCATTTAAAATAGCTTTTAAAATATACCTATTGTTAAAAAATGTAACTATAAAAAATATCATGAAAAGTGTGCGATAAAATGTAATTTTTGGTGGCTTATATATTTAAGTTAAATTAACACGGTTTTTTCAGGAAAGCAATTTTGCATAAAAAGTTTGGTTAAATGTATACACCATTGAATTTTCTATATGACCTTTCCAAATATGCAGACATTGTAGCATCGAAGTGCCACTTGTTAGCCGATATGCACCTAAATTGAATAAGCATAGTATTTTGTAATAGCTATCTTGCATATGTGCAACATAATATATTTTAGAAGCTGAGATATAGACATCCCATGAGTAGAAGTATTGTAGCACAGTATAACCACCAACTGATAAACGGTATATAGCGAAATCAGTTTAGCACCAACTTGTGTAAATGTCCAACCAATATATATATATATATATATATATATATATATATATCAGTGTCTATCTTTTTCATAAAGACAGTCCACAAAATTTTGTGTTACATACAAACTCCATATAGACATTTTCTGAAATTTGTCAAAATGTGTTCATCTTATCACTGAACGTGTTAATTCATTATAAACCTGATATTGAATTTTTTTTTTAACGATTTTCAAATTTTTCTACATTTTCCGCTACTTAATTTTGTACTATACAAAAGCAAATAGCGAGAAAAAAATTATATATTTTAAATTTTTATACATAAAAATATCCAGTTTCTTCAACAGTTGTTGTTGGATATTCTTTTTTCTATTACAAAAAATTTCAAGCAAAATAACGAATTTTTTGTATGCAAATGTTTAGTCAGAAAATTGAAAATACTGATAAATTTTTTTTAAATAGAATAAAAAAAAATAAAATCATTTTTTTCTTTTGGGATTGTAGGCAGAAGAAAACTTGAAATATAGAACATTTGAAGAGGATTTTTTTATTTATTTTTTAAACCACCATAAAAATTTTAGGAATACATTTTTCATATAAAAGAATGTTGAATTTCGAAAAGTGACATAAACATTTCATTCTTGGAATTTAAACGGCAGTTAGGAAAATGTAAATAATGCACCTACTTTTATCATTAAAATGTATTTCATTTTAATAAAATAAATAAACATATTTTAAAAAATAAAAATAAAAATAGTTTAGTTTATTTTAATATTTTTAAAGTAGCCGTTTTCCTTTAAATAATTAAGTAAAATAAAATGTTTTACCCGCATTTTTAATTGGATTCAATTCCTAGCGGTATATTTTGGATTATACAAATTAAGATATTGGGTATTTAAAAGCTAGCATAATTTATTTTTCCCTTTTTATATAGCGGTTTTATAATAACATTTATAACATACCGTGATCAAATAACAACTAAGCGAAATATGTGCGGGTTTGAAACATTCAAGGGAGGTGGTATATTAGATTGAAATAAGTGAGGAGCAAAATATACTGGAGGCGAAAATAAAAATGATATCCCTTGAATGGATAGTAATTACATACCGAAAAAATACGGGATGTTTAGATTTTTTTTTTTTTTTCCAAACTGATCAATATTAATGGAAGCATTCACGAGTTTAATTTGACCCTCAAAAAAAATAGTAACAAAATAAAATACATATTAAATGCAGCATTCATTATCAAGAAAAAAAAAGATTAAATTAAAATAAATAAATAAAAACATTTTATTTTGAGTTTTGAATCAGTTGATAAAATTTTCAATAACTGTGTTACTGCATTTTAAACCTTGTAGGATGGGCCTGAATTATAGAAAATTGCTTTCTCAATATTTATGACTTTAAAAGTTTTAAAGTTATTATTCTTAATTGCTTTCAGAATAACTTGCTTAATTGACAGTAGGTTATTATCCATTATTTAAGGAAAAATATAATAAAAGGCAAATTTTACTGCAACTATTAATTCATAAACATTATTGTACGAGGCTTCATGTTGTAGTAATTGTATCAAATAAATAACTAAAGAAAGGAAGAAAAAAATTAAGTCTAATCGATACTTGATATTTGCTTGAAATCTCTCTCTCCCTCTCTCTTTCCATGCTACATTTTCAATTAGTTAATATTTAGCTGAAAAAATAAAGCAATTGACTTCAATCAAAGAATGAAAAAAAAATAATAATAATAATATAAATTTTTGATAATCTAGTTAACGTGAAATTTTAGATTTGTGTCAAAACAAATGACAGTTTTCATGAAATACTGATTTTCATAGTAGGCTTCGCAATTTCATGAAACATCACATATTACAGTCGCATTTTCCAATTTAAATATTCAAATGCTATTAATAGAACAGCGATAAAACTTATTTAATTGCGCATTTTTTTTCTTCTCAGAGATAAATTCTGAGTGCAAAGTATCCAAAACAATTTCTCTGGAGATCTAATTATCTCTGATGTGTACAGAACTAGTTATGATTTATTTATTTATTTACTTTTTTTTAAATTGACATATAAGCGAAAATTAAATGTCAATGTTAAAATACTTAAATTATATTACCTAAATGAAAACCCTTTTGAATGTAAAAATTTAAATTTAAAAATTATTTTTAACATAATTCGTATATATATATATATATATATATATATATATGTTTTTTTTTTCTACTTGTTAAATTAAGATAGTTCTGATTAACATTATAAACAATTGTATCGCGATTGTTAAATTTTATTCCAAAATTTTAATTTTTATAATATTAAGGAAACCTCTGATTTAACACCATTGAAGGTATCACAAAAGAGGTTATATTTCCATTTAATATTTATAAATTGAACTATGTTGAGTTTTCTTTAACAAAATATATATTCAAGAAACAATTCTGTTAAATTTTGTTTAATTTATTACAGATTTCAAATCTTTAAAATGAGTTTTCTCGGTTTACATTTTTTTTCTCATGAATTCCGGATCTTTAAAATGATAAAACTTCGACAGATATTTATAAAAAGATTTCATTTGTTTGGATATTTATAAGAATATTATTAAAATAATTTGTGATTAATTTTGAAATTTATTAAATAGTGTTTTGGGGAAAAGAATAAAAAGTGCTTAACTGTGTGTAAATTTGGAAAAAAAAGTTATATTTTTAGTTTTTATATTTATTTTATGATACTGCAAAATCAACCCTTAATTATTTTAAGTAAGTTCTATAACACATTATATATATGTGTGTGTGTGTTTTTTCTTAAACACCTGTAGAAACGTTAGAATTTTGACGATCATAAGTTCATAGGAAAAAAAAAAAAAAAAACTGAGAAAAAGCAATTTAAAGATTTCAAATACGTAATAAATAAAACTTTAAAAATTTGTGCCTGAATATGAATTTTACTGGCCATACCTAATAAAGTTAAATTTGTAAATATTAAATGAAATAACAAGTTTTCGTATGAAACCTTTAGCAGTGCCAAGTCAAAGCTGCCAAGCCCCCTAAACCTTATGCAACAAAACCGTCCTCTGAATTTACAAATATATATACATATGAAAGGATTGAAAGAATTCAGATTCTAAAATTATTATTAGAAATTAATATTAAGTGATATCTTAATAGTATTAGCTCAAAATAAATCTTAATTTTAAGAACAACTTTGTGAGAATTCTATTTTAGAGCCCCATTAAAGTTAGTTTTTCAGTAAAACATGTCGTAGCGCGGGAATCGGAGTTAGAATAAGTTTCGTAATCACAATCATGCAATAGTCGAAATAAGCGGCAAGGCATTGCGAAATACGAAATCCTGGATATCCGGGTCAACCAATGTGAGAATGTGGGCTGGATTTTAGCTTACTTAATTATTCAATAAGAATTCATATTAGGAGTTGGGCCTCGCCCCAAAATATCCATATTTAAGCGGGAGCACACGAACATCGGCGACTTTTTCATGGAAGCTTTTGTGAAGTTTGCGTTGATGCAAACTCCATCTTAACTTAATTAGATCACTAAATGGATAAGTAAGAGAACACAAGACTTGGATTAACAATAACTAAAAGTTTATTTGAGCTAATTAATGGGAGGGTGGCCTGGCAACCAAACTAGCTCAGTCAGCGTATTACTCAATCAAAATATATGTATCAACAATTAAATTAGATTATCTTAAATATCTCACCCCAGCAAGCAAATGAAGGTGTAGAGACGGTTGCACTCGTAACTCCACTGCTGCGACTTCACATTCGATCAGAGGATTCCCTACAGATCGAAAGTCACTTTCACGAGCGCTAGCAAATACTCGTACTAACACTCATCACGACTTATTCCTCACTCCTCTAAATCTCCACTACTCAATACTCGCAAAAATAAGACTTTCCACAATTCACTATAATACTCCAATATCCACACTATAATATGCCCCGACATCCACCCCTATCTTCTAAAACCATCTCCATTTTATACTTCTTCCTACACCCTCCTTTCTCTTCATTTCAATCCATCCTTTTAAAATCACTTCTTATTTATCTAACACTCAGAATCTAATTCTTTCATTGCAGCACCCTGCCGACACAAAACTAACTCGACCTCAACTTTCACCGAGTCACTGGCGACGAAGCGATTTTCACCGTCCACCCTTTCTACTTTGCTGGATCCAGCTTAACTCAAACAACTGTGGTGACGTTCTGACGTCTCAACCTCACACTTTTACTTAATTAGTCCACGTCAATAAAAAGTTAATTTAACGGCCCCAGGCAACACCTCCTGTAATAATGCCTCCGAGCTGAGCTCTGTATCATGGAAGTTCGTCGATTTTATCCAATCAACACTTCCTATGATATATGTCGGATCGTGGGGATTGGATGAAATCGGCCGATCTTCCGTGACGTAGAGCTCAGCTGAGAGGCATTATTATAGGTGGTGTTGCCCCAGGAGGGGAATTGGTTTGCGGTTCCGCCGTTAACGGGACGATTACGGCCCGACTCGTCTACGGATCTGCATGTCAGCGTGCTCAGATTGATGGACTGTTAATAACGTGTATAATGACTAAGTGTCTTCAATAAACGACTGCATAAATTATTTTGGAATATTTATTTGAGTGAACTCTCTTAATATGAAGTGACTTTCATTAATCATCTACTAAAGAAACAATACGTTACATATATATATATATATATATATATATATATATATAGGGTGTATCTGAAATGATTCAACAAACTTAGATGGATGATAGTACTCATCAAAACGACCAAAAATTGTAATGGAACATGGGGCCGCAAATGACGTTTAAAGGTTGCATATCGCAAAACTAATATAACATCGAAATCTCGCATGCTGCTTTTCTGCAGAACTGGCTTGTAGCAATAAATTTTCTTTCCGTTCACTTTGTGTATACATGGTCCGAAAGAGATAACAAAAACTTGGAAGAAAGCCAAACAAATCTGTGAGCAGGAATCCACGTATGCAAATTTTTCATCTTCTTAGAATAATAACAATAAACGCAACTTTGCAGCAAGCATGCGTTGTAAGTACATGAACAGCGAACGACGATAGGTAGTACCACGGGAAAAACATGTTGTTTATACTTTCAGTAGGAATGGCTACCTCTTCCAATAACGAAATGGCTGATTAGCATGTGGTATACGGCGAAGCTGCAGGAAATGGCCACTTATCGCAGAGGTTATATCAAGAAGGATTTCTGACAAGACGTTGTCAATACCATATAACTTTCGCAAGAATTGATCGATGCCTACGAAAAACAAGATCCCGCGATAGAGGACGAAACACCCATGTGTGCACTTCCAAAGTGAAAGAACAAGTGCTGCAGCCGTTTACGGACTTTCCGACTACCAGTACGCGAGCGGTTTCAGCTGAACTGGGTGTTTTACAAATGTCAGTGTGGAGAGGTCTGCACATTGAACGGATGCACCCTTTTCACATGCAGAAGTTGCAAGCACTTGACTAAGGGGTCTATCCTCGTCGGTTAGAATTTGTACGCTGGGCAATGGATACAATTACGAATGATCCACAATTTACCTCCAATGTGCTATCTACAGATGAGACTACATTTACCCGAGATGGCATGTTTAACATGCACAATGCTCATATTTTGTCTACAGAGAATCCTCACGCCATTTTCCCGTGAAATGACAACATCGGTAGAATGTCAACATCTGGTGCGGCATCTTCGGTGATAACCGGGTGGGCCCGTACTTGCTGCCTGACCCTTTCAATGGTACAACTTACCTGAGTTTACTCCGGAATATCCTACCAGGTTTGCTTTCTGATTCACAAGCCGGTGTGCAGCAAGGAATTTAGTTCATGCACGATGAAATGCCTACATTAAGATAAATGTTTTGGGTATTTATGTTTATGGATACATATTGTATAATGCTGATGGATATTCATGAACATTACTATTATATATTTTTAGATGAAATCAAGTGTTTTATTTATTCTTAAATATTTCTTTTTGATAGAAATGAAAGAACAAATAATTACGCACACACACACGTATATATATATATATATATATATATATATATATATCTGTGGAAATGAATAGTATAAACATCTATTCTTAAGAATCTCCTCTATTACATCATAGTATACATTTATTAATTTTTATGAAATGAAATAATGATAATACTTAAAAATCCGTTTTTGTTATTAATATTTTACATTTTTGTAAATTATATATCAACGCTAATATCATCATTTTACCCATATTGTAATACACATTAATATTATTATTAAACGCATCATTTTTCCCAAAGCGAAAAATACATATCAGTTAAATTTATACTTTTAGTCATATTTATAAATATGAAATTAAACACACTCACACATTCTCTCTCTCTCTCTCTCTGTATAAAGGGTAAGTTTAGGAGAGATAGTGTGTGAGTGTTCTCACACATATGTCCTTTAAAAGCTTATTTATTTATCCAAATTTAATATATTACAAAAAGGAGGGATTAATATAGATTATATAAAATAAATCTTTTTAAATTTATCTAATTCAAGTAATTAATTATAGAGAATTTCCTGTTTTATTTTTAAATCAAAATTTTCATTTCTTTGTTCTTCTATCGTTAAAAACACATTGATCTAGGAATAAAATAAAGCAATTTTTATATTGGGGTTTGTGAAAAATAGTATGTGTATACATTTTCCCCGAATGGATTAAATCAATTTAGCTATAATTATTTATTTTGGAGAGGGTAATTTAAAATTCGTATCAGCCTACTTCTAACACAAGTAGCTATTAATAAAATAATAACTGTCATTTCAATTTATATTTATCACGCTAGTGTTTACATTAAATCAATTTAGCCGTAATTATTTATTTTCAGAGGGTAATTTAAAAAGCCGTTATCAACATATTTCTACTATATACAGCTATTAATAAAATAAAACAAGCATTTGATTTCATGTTTATTACCCTTGTATGTTTATGTTAAAAAACCTATTATTATTTCAAGAGGGTCATTGTAATTCTAAAAATAGATTTATAATGATGTTCGATAGTCTGGGCGTCGCCTTCTTTGTTCATTGAGAGTTGAAGGTCATTTGGCATGGCTTCTCAATGTCAAATCGATTTAATATTTGTAACGAACTTTTTATATTCAAAATTTAGTATGAATATCTTAGAAGAACAAAGAAACAGTTTGGCATTCTTTTGGCTGCATTTCAAAGATGCCAATCTCCGGGGTTGCGATTTTAAGCTATCTGTGGCTAGCAGATTTAGTGTATTCTTTTCGTTTTTGATCAGGTACTAAGTAGACGTAAATTTTTGAGGTCCTCCTCCCTCTCTGTCTAGTTGATGGGGATAGAATTTTTGTATCTGCTTACGAATATAGGAATGAAATGTAAAGTTACTGGTGACTGCAACCTGAATATTATATTGCTGCATTAATAAATCACAGTACTAAAATGATGTGTCCTGATTATTTCGAAGTAAAGACTTCTACTTTATATTTTTAACGATTCTACGATCCGGCTTTTGTGTGCGACGAACCTGACTGTGCTAGGCAATAGCATATATTATATGGTGCCTGTCCAGCTTCCCCGATCTTCAAAAATGGAGGGGGAGGAGGAACCCGACGGAATCATAATAAATTTTCCATGACGGAAAGGACCGAACATTTTATTAAAATTGCATCATCGAAGTGAATGTGGATAAGTAGTTGCATACTGCTATGCATACTCTCGATACTTAATTGGATTAATCATCGTTTGCAGTTGCAGATATTTGTTGTGAAGAAAAGTAGTGCAGCGAAGATTGAGATTTTACGAGTGCGCCTCACCTCTTCGTCATCTCTTTATCTGTAGAATTCCTCACTCCGTGTAAAGTCATTGAATGCGGGAGTTCAATAGTCGTGGAGTTATCAAGTGTTATCGTGGAGTTATCGAAGTGTTACGAGTGTGGCTCTCCTCTTCATCTTATATGGTTTGCGGATGTGTGCCAGCTAGAGTTTGTGTACAGTGATCAAGGCTGTGTTTCTTCATGGGTGTGTATATCGTGGAGTTAAAAGTCTTACGAGTGTGCTCTAGTCTTCAAGAGATATTTCGTTTATGGATGTGTACGTGATCGGTGCGGTCTTTCTTCGGGAATATGTGTGCGGCGATACAATTCGTGCATCTAGAGAAAAAAAAATTTTTTTCGCTCCTGCATCTCGTGTTTATTATGTGGAATGTGCGGATTTTTCGTCACGTAAGATGATCACTTCATTTTTTTTTGTGTGCGTTTTGTGACATCTACAAAGATCTTGTGTTTGCAAGTGTTTTTTTTTCGACTCTGCAAGTGCATTTTTTTTTTTTTTCTCCTTGTGAAATTTTTTTGGTGACTGGAGACAAGGGTAAATATTCATGTGGGATAAACAGCTGCTCAATTGAATAAAGTGAATGAGCAGAAATTGATAAATATTATTTTGTTTAGAAAATAAATTTCTTTCTTTTGCCTCTTAGCAAATCTATGTGCTGGAAGTGGTAAGTTGTGAGTTTATCTTATATTTTAAATATCCTAATGGAGCTGTTGCTTTTATTAATTTTGTTCCTTTCTCACCAGTAGGAAATAATAATGATAAATATAATAAAGAAGGGAAGAGAGTTTTTGGAAAATGAATTTTTTTAGAAATTCTATTTTGAAATTTTATTGAAACTTTGAACAAAAAAAATCTTCCTTATTCTTTTGAATTTTTGAAATATATATTTTTCCTAATTTTTAATAAAGTATTTCATATGATATAAGTATATGTGTATATATGTTTTGGTGTTTTTCATGATAATTGGTATTTTTCTTTGCTTATAAAGCTTAATGTGATTTATTTTTATTATTTTGAAATTTTTTGAAATATATATATTTTTCGTAATTTTTTTAATAAAGTATTTCATTTGATATAAGTATATATATATATATACATTTTGTTGTTTTTCATGATAGTTGGTATTTTTCTATGCTTATAAAATGCATAATATTTTGTGCTCATAGATCTTAACGCAATTTATTTTTTTTGCTAGGACAATTCTGAAATTTTTGGAATATATATTTTTAATGGGTCTCGCAGTATTTTGTTGGGATTTTATTTTTCTTTCATGATGATTAATACTTTTATGAGCATATTATGATTTATTTTTTTTTAAGTGATTTATTACAATTACTGCTGCAAATTTCTACAATTCCTTATGATTTATTTTATTTTTCGAATATTTTAAGATATATATATACATTTTTGACATTTTTAAAGAGGTATTTTATCTGATGCAGTTGCAGTAAGCATCAAAAGAAAAGATGCGTAATTTTTGTGCTCATTTAATTTAATATATTATATATATATATATATTTTACTCGAGTATTTCTGAGATATATTAATATTTATTTGACCCAACATAAATAATCAAGATGGCCACTAAAAAGAACATTAATATTAACATTTTAAATTTTGACGGGGACTCATCCTTACTTGAATTTTTTTCGATCAGATTGAGTCATATGCAAAATTAAATAGATTAAATTCAGAAGAGGCAGTGGCAATTTTAAAAGGTAAATTAACTGGCCCTGCATTAAAATTCATGACTCAATCTCCCTTATTATACAAATCGACAGATTTAAAATTTATCAAGGATGAATTCCAGAAATTTTTTGCTCCAATGAGCAGTACTCAGGCTCTTGTGGAATTTAACAATTTAATACTCTTACCACAAGAATCAATTAGCAATTTTTCCCACAGGCTAAATATTTTAGCCGATGTAGTATATTCGCAGATGAATGATGCTAATGCTTTAAATTCCATTAAATTTACTAAATTCATTTCAACCATTCCCTCAAACATTAGAGTTAAGATTCAAGAAGAGGGAATCTCTGAGTACCAACAGGCGGTCAACCGAGCACAGAAATTACAGGACATTAATGCTAATGAAACATTACTACAAGTGAGCTTAAATAACCCAGTTATTAATACACTATCTGAAAATTTAGTCGAACTGACAGATAGGATGAATAATCTGTCATTTGTTAGTAAATCTCATGAGGTTAATCATTCACACGAATCCCCAGTGCAAGATAGGCAAAGAAATAATGATAGACAAAGTGAATTAAGATATAATTATAAAAGTAGAAATCAAAATTTCAGGGGTAAACAAAATTTCAGGGGTAATCAAAATAAGAACAGATATCATTCTTCTCCTATTTGCCAGTTGTGCAGTAAAAGAGGACATGTTGCTACTAGGTGCTTTAGATGGCAAAGAAATCAGACTAGGGGTAAAAATTATGACAGAAATAATTATAGTAAAAATGCAAATAATTTAAACGAGCACAGAGATGTAGTTTAGCTGATGCAAGTACATCTCAGGAAGTGAATAGAGCATCAGCGCAAAATTTTTCTCTGGACATTGATAATAACGTTAATCTACCCAAATTATCTAGTGTTAGATTGGTCAATTCTACTGCGTCTCAGACACAACAAATCTTGAAAATTTCTGATTCTAAATGTACTCAAACGAATAACGATAAAAGGGAGAACATTTTTAATGTCCATGTAAATTCTCCAAAGTTACCTCTTATTAAAATTTTGCTAGATAAACAAAAGATAAACACACTTCTTGACACTGGTAGTTCTGTTAGTCTGTTAGCTGAAAGTACATTTAATAAATTAAAACATAGTTTGAAATATAAGCATTTATCTTCCCATGTGACAATCAAAACCGTGAACTCGAATGTACAGTTTTCATCTTGTATACAAACCACTTTCAAAATTCAAAATCAATTTTTTTCACAAAAATTCTTCATAGTAGATATTCCTGAAGGTTCTGCATTTAGGGTTATTTTGGGTTATGATTTTATTCAACAATATCATGTAATATTAGATATGCAGAGGTCCTTGTTAAAAATTAAAGATCTGAGTATTCCCATAACAAACACATATAGCGACCATGAAGAAAATCTTAATATGCATACTCAATGTAAGAAACTTTCAGTAAAAACGGGACAAAAACTTATTTTACAACCCAAAGAAGAATCTTCTATTACGGTTTATTGTCCCAGAGTTTCTTCGGGTGATTATTTATTTCAGAGTAAAAAGAGTTCTTCCAAATTAATTTTTTTGGATTCAATAGTTAATATTGATCATTCTCAGAAACAAAATTGTAATAGTAAATATGATAGAGTAAAATTTCAGTTATATGTTAAGAATAACACTAATAAAAATATGCATGTAAACAAACATTCAAATATTGGTACAATTAAACAAATCGAACAAATTATAGACTATGGTTCAAGACAAAATGATAATGTTGAAATTTCTGAGGATTCACAATTTATTAATTATATTCAACCTTCTAGTGATGTATTAAAAATGAGAAAACAAGATTTAACACCCACGGACTTTGATGTTAAACATCTCAATGGGTCTCATGCAACAAAATTAAAACAAATTTTATTAAGTAATTTCGCAGCATTTTCCAAAAATATGAAAACCCTTGGACATACTGACAAGGTAGTACCAGATTTAAAATTTTTAAGTGACTATCCAATTAAGACTTTGCCCTTTCCCATTCCTCAGGCTTTACAACAGGAAGCTAGAGATCAAATTAACCAATTGGTAGAGGCTGGGATTATTGAGCGAAACTGCTCAGAATGGGCTTGCCTAATTTTATTAGTAAAGAAAAAACAAGATGGATCTGGTAAACAGAAATTTTGCCTCGCGTTAGATTTAAGAATGTTAAATTCTATTATTCAAGGTTCTTCTTATCCGTTACCTAAAATTCAAAATATAATAGCTGATCTATCTGCGTATAAATTTTTCACTTGTCTTGATTTCCAACAGGCGTATCATCAAATTGATTTACCGGAACATTTACAAGATAAAATTACTTTCACATCAATGTTTGGCAGTTTCAAATTTAAAAGACTATGTTTTGGTCTTAAAAACGCGGCTTCTCAGTATCAAGCACTCATGGATTCTTTAATTGATGAAATTAATATAGATGGAATTTACGCGTATCAGGATGATTTAATATTTGGTGCAAATAGTTTTGAAGAGACATGTGTCAAACTTGAAAGAATTCTTAGGATTTTATTTAAATATAATTTAACCTTAGCTCCTAGTAAATGTACATTTCATAAGAGTGCTGTAAATTATTTGGGATTTCACATAGAGAATAATTCAATTTCTCGAATTGAGTCAAATATCATTAAAATAAACTCTTTCCCTACACCTACAACAAAAAGACAATTAAAACGCTTTATAGGAGTTGTAACCTTTTATAAGTCTCTTATTCATAATTTTTCTAAATTAATTCAACCACTTATTGAATTGACTAAACCGAAAACAAAATTTGTTTGGAATAAACATCATGAGGATATTTTTAAGAAATTTCAAGATATATTTTTAAATTCACCTATGGTAAGATTACCGGATTGGAACAAGACTTTCTTTCTCAACACTGATGCATCAAATATTTCTATCGCAGGAGTTTTGATGCAGAAATATGACAATCAATTATTACCTGTCGCCTTTTTCTCTAAATCACTTAAACCGTCTGAAAAAAGATATCCGGCTATCAAACTTGAATTAATGGCCATTTATAAATCTGTAATTGCTTTCAAATATTACTTATACAATAGAAAGTTTATCATTTTGTCTGACAGTGCTCCTTTAAAAACATATAGAAAAACAAATAGTCCTGCTGATTTAACTACTAAATGGCTGTTAGAGTTATCAGAATACTCATTTGAATTTGAACATATTCCTGGCACTACAAATGTTTTAGCGGATTATTTATCAAGATCAGACTTCTCAAATAATCAACAAAATTTAAAAACAAATCCAGAATTAATATTCAGTTCTCAACCTCTTCCTATTGTACAAGATGACACACTTTCAATTAATCAAATTTCCACTTCTACTCAGTCTGTACAACAAAATCAATTCAACAATTTTCTAGTTTCTGGTAATACTCAAAATAAAGATCCCCTTTTGGAAATTTCAAATAATACATTTATATCTGAGCAAAAGAATGATCCAAAATTGTCAATTATTTACAGACAAATTTTGAGAAAAGGTTTTTCAAAAAATAATGATAATTTTTTTATCCATCCAGATTCTAAAGTTTTAATGTACAAGAAACAAAATTTGCATAATAATACTTTTTCATATCTCATTGTTGTACCACATTCTTTAAAATCTAAAGTTTTAACCATTTCACACCTTTCTCACTTTGGGTTAACAAAAACGTACGAATTTTTATCAAATAGATATTATTGGAAAGGTATGTACACAGACACTTTAAATTTTGTTGCTTCGTGTACTTTATGTTTACAAAATAAACATCATAACACACCACCAGCTCCTTTACAACCCACCTATACTCCAACACATCCAGGGCATACTATTAGTGTCGACTTGGTTGGTCCTTTTATAGATGGACATTCAGTTTTAACTGTGATTGACCATTTTTCGCGACACATTGAATTATTTCAATTAAAAGACACTTCTTCATCAAAAATAGTTAAATGCTTATTTAATTACATTACAACATTTGGTAGACCATCAGTAATATTATCGGATTTAGGCAAACAGTTTACATCAACTATTTATAATATTTTTAATGATAAACTTGGCATAAAAATTTTACATTCATCTGTTGCTCATCCTCAAAGCAACTCTATTTCTGAGAGGTTAATTAATCTATAAAGTACTCAATTAACACTTTAATTTCTGAGGGGCATTCTTTTGAAAATTCACTAGCTATACATAAATCACTTTACAATGGTTCAACACATTCATCCACTTTGTTTTCACCTAACCTACTGCATTTTGGTAGGGAACTGTCTTTAATATTTGATACATTTGATTAATTTATAAATCAGCCATTTTTGGATAAAAATGTAGACATATATAAATTATTACACGAAATTATTACATTAAAGAAAATCAAGACAAAAGATATCAAAATTTTCAAAAGCGTGCAAAACTGAGGCCTGTTGCTGTTCATGATGTTGTATACTTGAAATCAATAGATAAATTTAAACCCAAGTATTCTGGGCCATTTATGGTTGTACAAAAACACTCGCCAGTTTCCTTTTCCATTAAGAGATTACATGCACCTGATAATAAAGCTTTCAGACTCCATATTGATAGACTCCTTATTGCTCCGCCTCGACGTAATTATTTGTTTACTGAACCCAACTCCAATGTAACACATAATATTGGCAATAATTCTACACATCCTTATAACTTAAGAAATCGCAATTAATTTTTTCACAAAAAAAGTTTGAATATATTTTGCTTCACAAATGCATTTTCCAATGGCCAAGGGAGTGTATTTGTTTGCTGTGCAGGAACTCGTCTTTATTTATTTTATTATTTTTATTTTTAGATGGCTGGTCCACTGTTTTTTATATTTTTCTTTTGATGTAAAGACTATTTCTTGCATTGCAGTGTTGTTGAATATATATAATATTTATAAATAAAATGCATATTAAAAAAAAAAAAAAAAAAAAATTGATTCTAATGATAACATAAATGCTTGTAGATCATATTTTGAATTTCTAAATTAGTAATCAAGGTGTTATTTTTTATTTAATGTATACTATATCTATTTTTATTGGGTGAAGGTTAAACAAAAGTAAGATAATTGAAATATATTTAATAGAGATATTTCATTAGAATACAGATTAAGTTCATAGGAAATTAATTATTAATGATAATAGTGCTAACAATATACATACAGCTAAATTTTATAAGTTTCCAATTGATTTTTGGTGTACAACATGTGTTTGGTTTGTTCAATATCCAATCTAAATTTTTATTATTTTGGCACTCCCTCTCATCACTCAAAATGTTGTCAATTTGTTTTCTTTTACTTATTTATTACCCTATCCTAGATATATGTTGTCTCGTTCAAAATTTTCTCCCGGGAGAGCAACATTGGATATGTGATGAGAACCTATATTTTTGTTGACATTAATTTTTCAACATTTATGACACTTAATTAATCGGTTTCGTGAGGTGTCCCTACAGGGGTCTGTGGACTCTGCTGGGGGACGGAGGCCTGTGCCTAACAGTGCAGGTCTTTCAACACACCCTGTCCCGCTAGGATGTTAGCCTTAAGTTAACATCATTACACTTACATTTTTGTAAGGATTAAGGGAAGATTATTTTTTTTTTGACTGCCAATGGCGTCCTTTTTAAAATCTTTCCTGTGTGGTATACACGAAAACTTTTCTGTTCTTTACTTTTATTTATTTTTTTTTTGTACATAGTTTTGTTTAACGTTGACCAATATGTGTAACCAATGTGTTAGACAAATAAATATTACAATAATATGTTGGAACCTTTAGTATTACAACAATGTGTATGCATATGTGTAATTTATATATTTTTTTTCTCTATTTCACTATACATATTAGTGTGAAAATTTAATATTTTGGAATGTAAAAATCTAACGTTAGTAAATGTTGATGTAGCATTATTTGCTATGTTCATCAAAAAGAGACTCTTTCACAAAAAAACATTTCAGCTGAAATTTTTGGTGGCATATAAAAAAAAATACTATAGACTATATTGAACTGCAGTTGAAATTATTTATAGAAGCCACATTTTTGCGCCTGTCATGACAAGGTGTTTCCTCTTAAAGTTTTTGGTTATACTGATATTTTTGAAATATGTGTATTTTGTATTTTTGAATTAGTGTTTATATTTCATATATATTTTGTTTGTTCAATATTAAGCATTCATATAATTTTTACTTATGATGTAATATCATTTTTTTTAAGTGTGCGTCTTTGGTAAGTGCTTTTGAATATTATTGTTTGTATATGCATTTCTATACAGGAGGCGAGGAGGAGTTAATTTTTTTTTTTTTACTAGTCGAAGGGGAGATATATGTGTGAGTGTTCTCACACATATGTCCTTTAAAAGCTTATTTATTTATCCAAATTTAATATATAACAAAAAGGAGGGATTAATATAGATTATATAAAATAAATCTTTTTAAATTTATCTAATTCAAGTAATTAATTATAGAGAATTTCCTGTTTTATTTTTAAATCAAAATTTTCATTTCTTTGTTCTTCTATCGTTAAAAACACATTGATCTAGGAATAAAATAAAGCAATTTTTATATTGGGGTTTGTGAAAAATAGTATGTGTATACATTTTCCCCGAATGGATTAAATCAATTTAGCTATAATTATTTATTTTGGAGAGGGTAATTTAAAATTCGTATCAGCCTACTTCTAACACAAGTAGCTATTAATAAAATAATAACTGTCATTTCAATTTATATTTATCATGCTAGTGTTTACATTAAATCAATTTAGCCGTAATTATTTATTTTCAGAGGGTAATTTAAAAAGCCGTTATCAACATATTTCTACTATATACAGCTATTAATAAAATAAAACAAGCATTTGATTTCATGTTTATTACCCTTGTATGTTTATGTTAAAAAACCTATTATTATTTCAAGAGGGTCATTGTAATTCTAAAAATAGATTTATAATGATGTTCGATAGTCTGGGCGTCGCCTTCTTTGTTCATTGAGAGTTGAAGGTCATTTGGCATGGCTTCTCAATGTCAAATCGATTTAATATTTGTAACGAACTTTTTATATTCAAAATTTAGTATGAATATCTTAGAAGAACAAAGAAACAGTTTGGCATTCTTTTGGCTGCATTTCAAAGATGCCAATCTCCGGGGTTGCGATTTTAAGCTATCTGTGGCTAGCAGATTTAGTGTATTCTTTTCGTTTTTGATCAGGTACTAAGTAGACGTAAATTTTTGAGGTCCTCCTCCCTCTCTGTCTAGTTGATGGGGATAGAATTTTTGTATCTGCTTACGAATATAGGAATGAAATGTAAAGTTACTGGTGACTGCAACCTGAATATTATATTGCTGCATTAATAAATCACAGTACTAAAATGATGTGTCCTGATTATTTCGAAGTAAAGACTTCTACTTTATATTTTTAACGATTCTACGATCCGGCTTTTGTGTGCGACGAACCTGACTGTGCTAGGCAATAGCATAGATAGCCATAGTTCTCAAAGATTGCAATACGAGCTCTTAGAATCCATATTCAAATAATTTTTATGCATATTTATAATTCTTATACATATGCTCATCATATTTTGGGCAAAAAATGTTAAATATTGAAAACAAAAATTGATAAATATGGTTTGAAATTAAAATGGCAGACGACCATCTACCCTTCAAGTCCAGGAAAGATGGTCATTTAATTCAAGAAAGGAAAAGCGAAGTTCAAATAGAGAAAAAAAAAAACATTTTTTTAATATTTAATCATGAAAAACATATGGTGATTTTGTGAGGTTGAGACGTCAGAACGTCACCACAGCTGTTTTAATTAAGCTGGATCCAGCAAAGTAGGAAGTGGGGACGGTTAAAATCACTCCGTCGAAAGTGACTCGGTGAAGGTTGAGGTCGAGCTAGTTTTGTGTCGGCAGGGTGCTGCATTAAAAGACTTAGATTTTGAATATTAGTTAAATTAGAAGTGATTTTTAAAAGTACGGATTGAAATGTAGTGAAAGGAGGGTGTAGAAAGAAGTATAAAAATAGAGATGGTTTTAGTAGATGGTGTGGATGTTGGAGGATCGTATGGTGGATGTTATGAATCTTAGTTTGACGGATATTGGGAAGTAGAGTAGTGGAGATTTAGTGGCGTGAAGTTAAGTAGTAATGAGTGTCGGTGTGAGTACCTACTAGTT
The DNA here is from genome assembly GCA_963930645.1 of Salticus scenicus. Classification (NCBI taxonomy): domain Eukaryota; kingdom Metazoa; phylum Arthropoda; class Arachnida; order Araneae; family Salticidae; genus Salticus; species Salticus scenicus. The sequence continues at coordinate 169,333,748 of OZ005650.1, read as the reverse complement.
TTCGGAAAGTTCAAGCTGGGTCAGAAGGGAATCCTCTGTCCCATAGTGAAGCTGCAGTATTGGAGTACGAGTGCGACCGTCTCTACACCTTCGACTATCTGCTGTGGTGAGATATTTAAGATAATTAAATTGCTGATTTATATATTTTTGATTTAATAATACGCTGACTGAGCTAAGATCTATTTCCAGGCCGCCCTCCCATTAATCTGGTTCTAATAAACTCTTATTGTTTGTTCAATTAAAGTCTCTGGTTTTCTTAGTAACTTAATTAAGTATTTAAGTTAAGATGGAGTTTGCAGGAACGCAAACGCCACAATATGTAAAAATGAAATTATATCACCGAAAATGATTGAATGCAATACGAATTAGAATGATTTGAAATATAATTTCAATCCTTCACTTTTTGTAAACTTTTATCACATTTTTTGCAAATATCTTGATAATTTACACGAGCTTCATGGATCCGCAGCAGGCACCTTATTGATTTTGTCCAGCTATTCATTTTGGTTGTGTTATTGTAGTCCTCTTCACATCCAACACATAAATCCTCATCTAGTTCTATTTAAATCGAATCTGTAAAATCTGATATTTTCAGTTATATTTCTTATTCTACACTGCTAGAAAAGTCGTATTGTGTTTTTTGTTCCATTTGTTTAGACTTTTTCAGGAATTTAAACTTTTTTATTAACTTCGTTTCTGGAACGAAAATTTCCGACGTTTCTCAGTATTTTCTGGTGATGTCTAACCATAGCTATCCAATTGCAGTTAACGTGCATTAAATATCATTGGTACGTTTTATAATTGTTTTTGTCGTGTTTACATCAGGAACTAGCGCAAAATCATACAGTACTTTCCCTAGTGATGGAACCTCATTAGTTTTTCATGTTTTAAAGTTGGCCATCTCCACCCGATTTGTTGTGACCATCTCTCATAAAATTTTTGTACAGATATGAACAGAAATTAAAGCGTAACTATGCCACTGTATGTCCTCGTTTTAAGCTGAAAAGCAAATATTGGATTATATAGTTGCCTTAAAAGTTTGTATAGTAAGACAAAATATAACGTACGCTTTGAAAAACATTCAGATATCTAACTTAACAAAAACATTCAACCACAAAATTAAAGAAACATTCAAATTTCACTTACTTTTTATAATAGAAATACACAGCTCCACGTCGCAGTAAATAATCTCACTGAAGTATTTTTTACGAACAAAACTTATGTTGCCATCCATGATCAAATTTAGGAAATATTTAGACTGGAACATCTCTCCATCAATGTCCCTCTCACCTAGATTTACCCTATGTGTATTTTGAAATTTTACAGTAATTACTGTGAATTTATTTTGAACAAGTTGAAACTAAAAAAAAAAAAAAAAAAGTAAAATAAAATCATATTTAAAGAAATTGCAAATTAAATAATAATAATAAAAACACTTTTTTTTAATTCAATACAGAATGAAATATCAATTTAATACCGTTATTTGAAAATACGTAACTATTTTAAAAACGCTTATGTTGAGAATATAGCTGAATCACCGATATATAACATTAAATTTTCTTTGGAAATACATTATCCAAGCTTAATACGACACTTGCGACTATAAAAGACGGAAGATGGATAGATGGATTTTACTTATTTATGTAAAACCACAAGTAATAATCCTCTAAAAAAGAATCTCTTCCAAAAGGAAAGCTATCTTTTATGTATGATGGACGAATGAGTTCTATAACATTAATCTTCTGTAAGAAAAAGAAAAGATTCATTTTTAAGAGTGAAATAATTTAACTCCCTTTGAATCCTTGAATTCGAAGAGTAGGTTATTTGTTAAAAGAAGTTTCCGGAAACACTATTATTTGAAAATATTATTCGAAAAAAAATAAAAATAATAAAGTTCTTTAATTAGTAATTTTTGGTTTAACACTTGAAAGAAGAAATTTATTTATAGATTTACTTAATCTGCATAAATTTATATAAGTTTGACCTATATTAATATATGTATTATTTGGTAAATGTCAAATTTATAACTCTTTTGTAAGATTATTTTAAGGATCAAGAAGACAATATTCTATATGTTTTAATAATGCATCGATATTTTTAAAATTATCTTACAATATGATTCAAAGTATTACAATCCCAGTTTTGACTGGCTAGCTCAGAGTTTACATTTGCAAAGCAAATATTTAGGCTGGGTTTCGTTAACTGGGTCAACGTTATTGAAATGCAGTACTCAGTGACTTACAGGTAAGCAATAATTTATTACCTTATCCACCGCATTATGAAATACACAAAAAAATTATTTGAAACATAGTTTTTTAGTTACTAAAGAGTATTTTTTAAAGATATATACAACATAATTTAGAAATATCACCGCACCATGTAATTAATGAGGAATTAATTTGTAAGGCGATGCTTTAGTGCAACACTGGTATATAAAAGTCAAAGAAATATTTGGATCTTAAAATAGTATAAAAAGCAGTTAATTTTTATGTAACTTATATATTTTCTAGGATTTATGGGAAACTCTTCAACTAATATAGGAATTAACTATAACACATGTAAAGATCGGGAAGAATGCCCAGCGGAAACAGCAAAAGCACTTTACAAAATCCTTTATGGAACCAAATGAAACTTTTAGTGCATTATAGGGAGATTAAATTGATGTATATAAATTCAATGAGCTCTTCTCAGCTGACATCAGAGGTCACATGACATGGGAAAAACAAACAGCAGAAGAAGTCTTCTATATCTATAACGATTGCTGAAATAACGTAATTTCTATTCTTATCAATCGTATTTAATATGTGTTATTTTTTTATACATCATCATTTTTAATACATTTTATATCATTATTCATCATCTTTTGTTTGTTGTATACGTTTTAGTTTATGTTTGTTATTGATGTTCTTGGAGAACATGTTAAATACTCTGATTTTTTGTACTTAAATCATTGACAGTGCGACATTGTACGGTGTTAAGCCATTTAGACCATTAACTAAGTAAATTAACTTGTTTTAACACCTTTATACAATCGAATTTAATTGAAAACCTTTTAAAATTTCAAATTATAATTCATAAACATTCCACAAGAACAAGCTATTATTTATTGCTAGATCAGTTAATGTAACAGTTACATTACAACATACAAAAATCGATTCTTACAGGTAAAAGAAAAAAAAAATGATTTTTAAAAATGATTAAATTTACAAATACAATTATTCTACTGTTTACAAATACACAATATTACTTTTATTTTACTTTATATTAAATATTAATGTTTCTGCTCTTAAGAACAGTATTTAATTAAATTCGATTCTCGGAATTCGATTTTACGTTATTCACATATCACGTGATTGATCAGACGACGCTGGGAAGAGCCCATAAATATCTTTGTTATTACTGTCATAAATTTCTCTTTATTCGCTTTTTAAACCAATTGTCCTTTAAAATACCAGAGGTAGGTTAAGGGTTAAGAACATTTAAAATATATATATATAGTTTTTTTATTCTTATGAAGATATGTATATACGTGTAAAGTTAGTATTTCAGAAAAAAAAAAAAAAAAAAAAAAAAAAAAAACAGTTGAAAAAAAAAAAATCAAAACATAGACTATTTTATTCTTAAATTTGCCTGAAAAATTACTCCAACATTTATTACTTTCAGCTATATAAGAAATATATTTTATTTTTTTTTAATAGGTAAACTACAGCTGGTAGTTCGTCATCATTTACTTTTTTATATTAATTTAATGAATTCCATTTCAATTTGAGGTAAAATGAAATGAATAAAAATTGAAAATGTTATTTGAGAAAGTTGACTAAGGGTGCGAAAGGGAATTTAATTGAGTTCATATATGAGTGAATATGAGGATAAAAAGATTTATCCTCATATTCCTTTCTTTACCGTCAGTTTTGCTTCATCGTGTAGTGACAGGATACAAACACAGGATGCAGACGCTCCAGTGCCTTAGTATACATTACTGCCCCTGGGAAGGCAGTTCTTTTCTTCCCAGAGGATCCACCATAGACTTTATATAGATAGACTACGCCACCAATAGGACTTCCCATTATAGTGAATGTCTTCAACATGAGGGTGTAATCTGATACCTTCATCCTTTGCGGTCAGCACCGTATGTCACGTGAGATAGACTTGAGGGAGATTCTTCTATAAGAAAGCACTTATTTTTGTAAGAATCAAACAAAAAATTCTCCCCTTCAGAATGGTTTTTCACAACAGAAACTTTTTTATAATTAATCTATGACATTTTAGCTTTCCAACGATGCGTAAATCTAAAGGCTTAAATGAAAAGTATGTGTACAATACAGAAATAAAAAAACCCCTCAAAACTACTTTCTTTCCTAAGGAAAAATCACATAATATTCATTCTCGTCTCTCTCTCTCCAGGTCCGCGTCACGTGATAATTTAGCTGGGGAAGCTAGCTCATCTCGCGGACAGATAATGAGGCGGATGCGTGGTCTATATATATATATGAGGTCTATGGGATCCACGACCAGGGGTGCGTCCCCGAAGAAAGCCGCGGAAGTAGAAGACCCCCAAATGCCGATCGACCTAGCTATTCACTTTTTATTTCGAGTCCTGGAAACTCACTTGAACCTATTAGGGGAGCAAAGCAAGGGGTGAAGGGTTAGAATAGCTATAACAAAGACATCGCCCTGACCTCAGAGTGATGGCTGAGCACGGCCGCCATAATAATCATAATGTCAATGACTCATGAATATGAGCGTCAATTTAAATACGGTCCCACTCGGATATAAGCCGTATTGAATAGCATCTATGCCGCCTCCTTAGCTCAGAGTGTCGAGAGACATTCCTAAACAGGAGCCACCTGAGCAAAAGTTTGGAGGTGAGGTCGGCCGACGCCTGTAAGAATCCTTCAGAACACCTCCATTGTGTAATGATAGGAGGATCTTGTAAATTTAGCACTTTCAATCAGCTTAAAGTTTTTTATACATGCTCAAATTTCTGTAATTTGTTCTTAAAATGTAACCTTTATTTTGTTTTATAAGATTTAGTTGAAAAGAAAAAGAAATGGCTTGGGTTATTCTTAAAAAGAATTGCAACCAAAATATTAAAAAAAAATTACATAATTTAATTAATTTATATTAATTCGAATTTTTCGATAGGCACGTTTGTGATTTTCTTAAACTCATATTTAATGTAAAGATAATGTTTTACCCCCACAGCTTGAATAAAAAAAAAATTCTGATTATAGCATCTTTGTATTTTTTATTTACGTAGTAAATCCTTCAAACCAGTTTTATTTGGTAAATATACATAAACAATTTCGAATATTAGATATTTCCGTAAGTTTAAGATTGTTACATCGTACATTTTAGTAATTTCTCGTTAACTATTATTTGGCCCCTGTATCACAGAATAACTCAGAAATTTATAATCGATGCACATTTTACAGACAATGTTAATTTGATGTTATTTATGTCAAGGGAAACTTTATATTATACTTTTATGTGTGTGATTTAAGACATATTTAATAGTTCTAGCACAAACTCTAATACTCGAAATCATACTAAAATAATTATTCAATTAAGAAAATTTATATATAAGGACATTTATACAATTTTCATTATTATTTATTATATAAAGTAAAATATTTGATACTGTTTTCAGAGGTAGTCAAGAGAAATATTACAAATTAATAATTTTATAACAAATATTGATAAAAGCGCTTGTTTGCAGCCGGTTTTTTTATATGCCAAAAAAAATCTGATTAACGATTTATTTATTTGGCTAAAATAAGGAGTTTTCCGATTTATCATATAGCATTATGGAAAACAGAATACGTTTCTTAAAAAAAAAGAAGAAAAAAAGTGGTTTTATACAATAAAAATAGTCAAATGTGCAGAAATTCTTTATTTAGTACAGAAAGTCCTCTTAGTGGAACTGTTTCAGTAAAATTCAGAATTTTTCACAAGCATGCAAAATGATAAAAGATTAATGACGTGTTTTACATTGAACAAAATTATGCAGAAATTTAACTCTATAGGTTCTTTGACTTCTTTTTTAAGCAATTATTAACATTCAGTAAACTTTAATGTTGGACAAACAGTTCAATATATTTAGAGCGGTTCTATCCACAGTGACTGATGGTCTAGAAAAGATTTGAAATAAGAAGGCTTGCCGCATGGATGCCACTAGAAGAAACTTCGAATACCCTAAAACTATATTCTTACAATTTTTAAGTAATCCAAAAGCTAAAAATCTGGTTACAAAATCATTTATCAAGATTTTCAGAATAGGGTATTCATAAATAAGCAGCATGAATGACTTCACGCTGAGTTTGCATTTATCGAAACGCATTTTACACTCTCTGATAACGATAATATACAGAATTGTCATACAAAGAGCACACGAAATATATATGCACCGATTCAAGAATACCTAAATCAACGAAAGAAAAAAAAAAAATGTTTCGATTTGCTTCACCGCTGATTACTTATTCGTTAAGAAATTTATAAATGTTTTATTCATTTGTGTTTTTTTAGAATGTCACAAATATTTAATAAAAAAAATAGTTTATTTCGTTGGCGACCACTGTTTTACATTATAATAGAATAAGATCATACCAGAACTGAAATGCAAAAGGCACTTACACTACACACAATCACCTTCATGCAAAACATAGCATATAGCTCTTCCTCATTAACGGCTTTTTCACACGAACTTTCGGTGAATATCGTTATCAACTAATCTTTTTCACACGCAAAGCCTTCTAAATCTCCCTATCTGACACCGTGAGACACTTTGTTGGGGAGATGTGCATATCGGTGCAAGTCAGTCTCATTAAAATGCCATTCGCCAACATGTTTTGGCTATACAGCAAGAAATTGTGTTTAATGCTGTAAATAGTGTGTTTCATCTGGCATTTGTGTTTCTGAATGACTGAGAGAGTATTAAGCATGTGTAAGTTTTCTTACAACATGTCAGCGATACATCATATATGCGTTCTCAGACAGTCAAGTAAAGAAGAATTTAATCAATTTATTTTATTTTCACTTACTTGATTTCATGAATAATTCGATTATATTTCAATCTGTTTGGTAGAAATCGAAACTTTTTAACTTTACTCATTCGTGATTTATTTTTTCTTAGATTCTGCCTTGACTTCTAAATCGCCGTATGTTACGTAGAATAATAGCATAAAACTGTATGCTAAAAAGCATTTGTTTTAAAAAAGAAATACTTTAAGTTTTTTTAATAAAATTATTATTATTATTATTATTATTATTATAGTAAATAAATACATTATATAGAACTCAGAATGTATAATGTCTTTTGTTATTATCTTAAGATACATATAAAATTCTGCTTAAACTGAAATGCACATTATATATTTCTATTAAAATAAAATATTTTTCAATATTTCATGTAGTAAATCTAAAAACTTTACTATCGTTCTTAATGCTTTTTTTGATTGAAAAAAAAAAAAAAAAAAAAAAAAAAAAAATTCGTTTGCCAACAATGACATATTCTCGTACAGAATAAGAAAAAAATATTGAACGATGGATAATTTTGTTTAATTTTTTGTTTAAAACATTAATCTACCAAAGTGATGAAAAATATCTCTTGAAATAGTGAACTGCACCATTTGTATAAAATGAGAAAAACGAATTAAAAAAATTAATTATCACCATAAAAACTTACTTGTCTGCTAGAAATATTTTAACGTACTTTCTCCCTTAATACCTCCGAAATAATAAATTCCTTTTACACATTTTATTCTCTGCAAGTTTTCTGAAACTTAAAAAACAGCAATTTATAAAGACTTCTTTGAAAAATTGTGTTTTCTGTAGAGGATTGGTTTTTCTTTAATACGTTATCTTTTGTTATTTTGATATGTTGTTTCTCTCTTTCGAATTATTTTCTTCACATTTCTCCAAACATGTTTTTTTTTTTTTTTTTTTTTTTTTCTTTTCTCAATTTTTTAGGTGGTATTTTTAACTAATTAAAATATTTATTATCCACCAATTTATCGATCTTGTATTGTAAAATACATTTTAATTTTGTTAAAAGTGAAAGAAATAAGAAATACTTTTTTCCTTATATCAGCGTAACCTGTTTCATTCTAGGCTCGTAGTATCAACTTCTGTTATAAAATAATTCTAGAGATTTCTAAAGTAGTGAATTGTTCGAGAATATTGATGGAAATGGTGAATTACAGAAAGGCGTGTACTGCTAGCTATAATTTCATCTGAATAAAAATGCATATATATATATATTTTTTTTGTTGTTTGTATGTTTTCAAACATATTATTGTTTTTTATTTTATGCATCACAAAAGATAAGTCTGTATTCTTCTTCTTTTTTTACTTTCTTTCTTTCTCTTCTTTTATTATTATTTTTTTTTTCAAAATTACAGAGTTTAATTATAATTTAAATGTATGTGACCAGCCTTTTTTTCTTATGGTAATCTGGCTGTGACAATAAAAATATAAAATATTAGCTATCCCCCCACCCCACCACCACTAAATTCTTATGTACTCGCTCTCATGTGGAACGGTCGGTAAGTTTGTGAATATCACGCTAATAAACAAGTCGCCTCCATTTTAAGGTAAATATAAGCTGTTCCTTTTGTCGCTCCGTTGCTTAGTTGGTTAGAGCGTCATTTAATAAACGGGGTGGTCGAGAGTTTGATTCCCGAAGGTCCGGCCGGTTAATTTTTGCTGATAAATAGTAGAAAAGGTGTGAATTGATAAAAGAAAATTGTTCGTTGCCTACACAGTATCCTAAGAATTCTTAAAGAGTTCTTTTAAGAAGCATTATTATTATTATTTTTTTTAAGCGTTTGGCCTTGATTGAGAGGAAGTATGTATATATTAAATGTGTTGTCACAAATAGGAACGATATTTGACATTATATATATATATATATATATATATATATATATATTAATAAATGAAGGTTGTTTTATCATTATTATTATTTCACTATACACACAAAAACACACACACACACACACACACACACATATATATATATATATATATATATATATTAACTTTTTACTCTTTGTTAGTCAACTAAGCAGATACAGCTACACTGAATAAAATAAAAAATAAACTAGAAAATGTCTGTGTGCTACTGAAAAAAAAAAAAAAAAAAAAAAAAAAAAAAGGAAGACAGAAATTATCTGTAACTGTACAATCAGATATTTATATGTTCTGAATATATATATAAAAAAAATAAAATCAGTTTCAACCAGCCAGAATCGAACCGGAGTCCACAAGTTTTACGTAGACAAAACAGAAAAAATATGTAACCTCCAAATAACATCTCTAACAAAGATTACAGGTTTTATCTGCTAACAGAAATATTTGTACATTAACAGATTGAAGCATATATCTAAAGTAAATTTTTGTTGTTTTAGAAAACAGATATTTTCTGTAAAAAGTTACAGAAGTTTTATTTTTTCACCAATATTTTTTACAGTGTACTTTTTAATAAAATAATACAATTTTGAAAATAAAATCACTCTTTAAAAAATTGAACCTATGTCAAAAATGAATCATAATTATTATTCAAACTACTAAAATAACTTGGAAATTGAAATAAATTGGAATTATAAATTGCGCCTAAACGTACAAAATAAATTCCTTTGTCAGACAACATAAACAAATTTATTAATTATGATTTTTGAAGTCGGCGCAAAATCAAATAAAAGTTACTAATTTTTTCGAATTTGTCTTTAGACCGATAATTGCAAAGACTGTTGTATCGAATGAGCCATTCTCACCGTAGTATTATTACTGAATACTATTCATGCACTACTAAAATACTGAATAATATTCATGCATTATACATAGCAAATAACTATCCTTTGCAATTCGCAATTTAAGGTAAAGTTAGGTGAGTTTGCGTACAATTCAACAAAAATATGTAAAAAATCTAAATATATATGTATATATATATATATATATATATATATTTTTTTTTTTTTTTCTAAACTATTGCTGACTTAATTTGATCCCATTTGTTTTCTTCATTGCATTTCCATTATTATTTTGTCGCTATGCTACAAATTAAAGCAACAGCGGTAATAAAGGGAGCTATTTTGCGCAATCTCTTCTTATGGGGTAGGAGAAATTGTGCACATGGGTTGAAGAGATTGCGCTTAATTATAAGTACAAATAAATTGTTAATAATAATAATTAAACTTAAACTACATTGATGTAAGGTTTTTGTAAACAAATATTTTTATATTAAGAGTGGCTATTTTGATTTAATAATTAAAAATTCAGAAAAATAAAAGAAATTAAAAAAAAAATAATAATATTTTAAATGTTATTTAAAGAAAAAAATAATAAAGATTCAGAAAAAAAAAATAAACAAGATCACATAAGATTACAAAATCACATTAAGTTGCTAGATAACACATTAAAGTCAAAATTAATACATTTCCTTTTCAGTTTTAATGTTTTCTTGACTTATTAACTATATTGTCGTTGCCAACAATAATTGCATTTATTTTTGTAAATGGTGAATGTTTCGTACAATCATCTGTTTGTACATTCATCTGACACAAATTAACTCATTCGTGATACATTGCACATCGCCGTGTGTGCAATATATTTCCAAGCCAAAAAGACAAGTAGAATTCAATAATTACCAATAATTTTGACAAGTGATATTTGATATACATAATAGACTATCAAGTTATTAGATAAACGTTACAAAAAAAAAAAAAAAAAAAAAAATATGGCGACTATTTTATAAAAAATCTGCTAGATCTGGCAACACTGGTAGCACACGGCGTTCCTAATACAGTTGTCGTACTCTCAGCACTTTTTCCAGAACAGTCTGATAGAAAGAAGTTTTTGCCTTTATTGCTACCACTATTTTTATACTATAATCTCTATCCTATTTAATCACGACACAAAACTGTAAAAATACCATAAAAATTTTTGCATGAAATTAGTGGTGGAAGAAAAAGGCGAAATTTTCTTATGACCAAGAGTGTACTGAAAAAAGGGCGGAGAGTACGACCCCTGATCTAATGATATATGACTAGTTCCGCCCACTTTAAAGCACAGAATCCGTCCATTGTTTATTATCTATTTAAATTGTCTATTTTCAAAGTTTTCCGCAGAAAAAGGTTCAAAACGCAAAACTAAATTTCTCTTGGATTGAAACCTTCTCGTTTCAACTTTAAAAAACTTTACGCTACTTTAATATATTTTACTGAAATTTAGACGATTACAACACACACACACACACACACACACACAAAAAAAATATATATAGAGAGAGAGAAAACTAATACTTTTTGTTTGCATTCAGTTTATCGCAGCTGTTTATACAGCCGTCAGTTGCATGAAACACTTGAGAATGAAACACTTGAGCATGATACTTGAAAATATTGCAAAACTAAACAGGTATATACATTCATAGTTTGCTATAAATTTCCCATAGGCTACCATTCGCACTCAAGATGTAAACACTATCAAAGTTATGGCTTTTGTCGATTGTTGCCACGCCTGAATAATGTGAAATTTCGGATTCTTAGGACGGTATACAAAAAAGTGTGCCTTGGACAATGCTTTAAACAGCTCAGCCACTTGTCGAAGTCAGCTTTTGATACAATTCTGGACATTCAACAAACTTTTTCTCGTTGCTTTGTCGTTACCAATAAGCTGCGGAATATATCCTAGTATAAAATTTAATGGAATCAATGCGCAATCTCATAAGCAAAAAATGCATGATCTCTCCCAGTTCGGTAGGAGAGATTGAGCACTTTTACTACATAGCACTTTTAACTACATAGTACTTTTATAATTATCGTTGCAGCCATTCAGCAGTTAAAAAAGTAAAAATGAACTTTATTGGGCATCCTGTATTTTGTTTCATCATAATGAAACTTTTTTAAGACCAATTCTTTTCAACAAAGAAAAAAAATATAAAAATCAAAGCATTTGTTAAGAAATTATGAGCTTATTATTAAAAAAAAAAAAAAAGGAAAAAGGAAAAGAAAGAAAAAATACGATTTGAACTGAGAACCGCCCCTTTCTTTGAAGCCTATTACAAAAAAAAAAAAAAAAAAAAAAAAGAAAAAAAAAATAATTTAGGAATCTCAAAGTCGATGTTTGAAGGAAAAAAAAAAAAAGCGTGATACGTTCTATTTTGAAAGTTTATATTTGCTTTATCATTCTACTCACTTTGATTCAAAAATTAGGAACGAAAATTTAATTCATATTAAGATTAAACGTCATCGCTAAACTATCAATAATTTTTCGATATTCCACTTTCATTAACCAATATATACATTCTTGAAAATAGTTGAAGGCATAAATATTTTAATAATAATCTTTATCTTAAACTGTTTATTTGTACTGTATTGATAAGATAATTTCTAAGAAAAAAAAAAATTTTGATAATATAAAGTTTAGTTAAGAATGATAATATAAAGTTTAGTTAAGTCTGCTTGCTGTGCTATAATCCTCATATATATATATATTTTTCTTTATTTCTCTCGAGATTAAAGACTGTAAAAATATACGAATTCCTGTTTCTCTATTCAAAATTTTGATTATGATATATTGAAAAATCACTATTTAAAATAAATAAATAAAAATAAAAAAAAATGATATATAGATTTTATATTCTGACAAACATATAATAAAATATACCCTTAATGTCTAAATGGAACTACACCGCAGGCGTTACAAAATGCTTTAACTATACAAACTTTTCAAAAATACTTCCCCATCTATTCAAAGGACATTCAACATCTGTCATTAAAGCAGTTTTCAATACCCTGCTGATTCGGCAAAATAATTTAATGTTGTATTACCGGCTTAAAATTATGAATTTAAATTAGAATTCCGGCAACTGCTGTAAATAATTTAAACATTTTGGCGGATAAGCTTCGCTTCGCTCAAGGAAATAAATCCTCAAAGATATTTAATTGAAATATCTCAAATAAGCCTGATTTACATAACCATCAGCCTAAGAGAATTTTTCATTTCACCAACGGAATAACATTACATCATTAAGTATTTGATTAAAATTATATATATATATATATATAAGAAATCTTAATTTTTACTAAAAAACTTGCTATATTAATTAAAAAGGTGTTTTCTATACTGAAAAATTTTAACTAATTTTATGCAATCTAGTGGTGCTAATAGAAATCATCCTCTTTATCAGTCTCTGTTCCTTTTAGGGATCATGAAAATTGTGATAGCATGTTTCCGGACCACTCGTAGAGTTAAGTTCCAGACTGTCGCCAATTCCCCATTGCGTAGCTGTGAGGCTTGTATATGTACGAAATAACGCATCCGATTTTTTTTTTTTTTTTTTTTTGCATTAAGCATGCTTTATGTACCCAGCGATTTCGCAGATTATTAAGCGGTAGCCACTCTTTCGGTCCTCATGTATTACTTTTGAGTCATTTGTTTAATGCGTTTTGTAGTTTTAGCTTGATAAAATATGATGTAAGAGAATGTTCAACCAGATTTTGCTCAAATCACTCCAGTTACGGAATAAAATATTTATTCTTTTCTCAGATCCTACGAGGTGAAGAACATAACTGCGATAAATGTGCCAAACGGAAAATCTTTCATTTTGCGATGCAACTGGATGGCAGCTGATGTGTCAGCGTGTATTTAATTAGGGTCCCTACATAGATCTAATGCAACGTAAAATCTTTCATTCACTCCCTATATTTTCACATTTATTAATCAATAAAAGAAACTTAGCAAATTTCTTAAAATATTCCCTCTCATAAATCAAATGATTAGAAATATTTCCTTGAATCTTATTTTAAAATACGGATAAAAATACCAGAGTATCATTCTACAATCAACATTTCTTTCTTTTTTTTTTTTTTTGACTTTTCTTAAAAATTTATGTTGAAAAAACCCAATCTCATTACATATTCTATTTTTCTAATATCATATATTGAAAAATTGTAGATGCTCATAGTCAGTATTTTGTAGGAATGTTGAAAATTGCAAAATATTACGAATGATTCGTTTACATCGAATGATTTTTTCAGTTGAAGCAAACTTTCAGTTAGAATTAAATCGTTCTCGATAGAGTTGCGATGTTAGTTACAGTCGGTAGCAAAGTTATCCAAACACTAGCAAAAATTCCTATATAAAAAGTTACACTTAATACTGTTTTGTTAAATAAATCTTTCTATAATCATGTTCTTAGACTGACTAAGAACAGTATTTGACTAGGATTTATTTAACAAAACTGTATTAAGTGTGTATTAACTGTATAAGAATTTCTGCTTGTACTCGGATAATTTTGCTGCGGACAGTGCAGTGGTGGTAGCAAAGTCCAGATTTTTGTGAAGTTTCCATGCATGGCTGTATTAGAAGGTATATTATGAAGGTTTGTAGTAACGGAGATTTAAACTCATTATCTATTAACGAACTAATTTAATAGCGATACTTTTGAGATAAAGGAATTTGTTTCAGGAGTTCAGTGCTAGAGTGTATAGCTTCAGAGAGCTCGTCTCAAGCTGTTTCTTCGGTGCACTGCTGTATCTTTTTTGAGCGCTTTCTGCAAAGATTTTAGGGACACTTGGATTTAATTCAAGCAAAGGCATTAGAATAGCTATATAATTCACGTTCACCAGTCGCCATTTATTTCAGAAACATACACTTTTCACATATTTCTTCACTAATTCTACTATAGCTCAAAATTTAGTATCTCGGGGTAGCCATCATACTACTCACTTCCGATATATATATATGGGTCATTCACATATAATGGTAAATATTGGTTTCAGAAAAAAATGAAAAAAAAATTGTTTTAATTCTGGATTTTTTTACCTTAATGTAATTATGCATGTCTGCTATAGAGGAAAAATTTACCAGCAGAGATCATTTGCCTTAATTACAGATTAATTATTTTTTTAATTTCCATTGCAACATGGTAATGACATTTGGGAACATGGTAATGACAGGCAGAACCACAGAAATGACCAATGGCGAAATAATTACGCATTTATTTCTGGATAGCTGTATTTATCATTCTAATTTGTAACAGAAAACTTAAAATGTCCAGATGATATATAGTGGTGAGATTTTTTGGAATAATTTTCACTATACGAATCCTATAGCTGTCTGTTTTAATAGGCGACATAAAGTTATTTACACTTTACTGCCCAGCAGTCATTACCATGTTCCTAGACATCATTACCATGTTCCTAGATATCATTATCATGTTTTCAGAACACCTTGGTAATGACTTTTTTAATGTTAAGCCTATTTATGACTAAGTTATAGCAATTAAAAGCTAATGCAATATTTATTCTGTATGGGGTCCCAAAGATCTTTATAAATCATTCAGTAAATTTAAATTTACTAATTGTGTATTTCCGTAATAATGGACTTTGTAATGACACAAAATAAGTACACTGACTATAATTTTAGAACAAAAACAGCAAAATGAAATAATTTGTATTTACTTAAACTAAAAAAAAAAAAACTTGTCTGCTTGTAAGGGCATGAAACACTTTACTTTTGACAGGTTGATAATTGTGAGAGCACCATCTAGTAGTGAGGTACTGAAAAAAAACTTACACACCTTGGTAATGACAATTACCCTTAGGGACAAATTTTAAATAAGAATAATTAATAGATTTCTTTTTTTTTTTTATGCCTAAAATTCCAAAGATATTAAAAGTAGAAAAGTGAAATACACCTAGCAAATTGTTAGCTTTGTTTAATTTTTTTTTCAATTCTTTAAAATAAAGGTTCAAATAAAAAGTTTGGAGTTTGGGACAAGCCTTGGTAATGACATTTACAACTTAAAAAATTTTTAAATATTGAAATTTTACTTTTTTTAATATTCAAATTACTGCACAGTGTAGTGCTTGAAAAGAATTGTTGAAATTTTTTTAATTTTCATAGCTGACTTGCTCAAGTAACATTTTTTAGCCAAGGACAAAAAATTTACCATTATGTGAGAATGACCCATATATATATATATATATATATTTCACATTTACTATATAACAAAATAAATTTAGGAAATTTGTATCAACAAGCTTTAAAAAACAACAAAATTTCCATTTTAAGAAAATTTGTTGCAACAGAGATCTAAACTCATACTCTAGTAATGTTCTCTTTAAATAGTGAGACTTTATAGTTGAGTTCTAGAGAGCTTAGTTTCAGAGTGTTTGTCTAGAGCTTCTTGTTCGGTGTACTGCTGTAACTTTTTAAGAGCGCTTCCTGCAAAGATTTTAGTGACACTTGGATTTACTTCAAGCAATGGTTTAAAATATATACTTATACTAGGTAAGTCGTTTTAACCCTCGACGATAGGTCTAATGACCCAGCCCTATCCTTCTGCTCCACAGTGTCTTTTTCTAGTCAATCTTCTCCTTTTATTTCTTCCGGTGTCCGCCTTTTTTTTTTTTTTTTTTTTTTTTTTTTTTCACACTTGACATTGTGAATTTTTTTGGTTTCCATCCCATGTTTTTCTATGGATTTTTGACTGTTTCCCCCCCCCCTTGTTTCTATGTATTTTACGTTCTAAAGGCTTCCACCCGCCCACCTTAGAGACTTATATTAGGCGAGGCGTTTTAAACCCTCGACGATATATTTAACGCACCAAACCGCCCGTTCCCGCTCTTCAATGTCTTTTTCTAGTCAATTTTGTCCTTTTATTACTTCTGGTGTGAGACCCCCCCCCTTTTTTTTGTAACACACTTGACATTGTAAGTTTTTTTTTTTTTTTTTTTTTCCATCTCATGGTTTTTCTATGGATTTTTAACTGATTTTTTTCCCTTGTTTCTATGGGTTTTTAGCTTTTTTTTCCATGTATTTTATATTCTAGAGTGCGGTGGCTATTATTATAAACCTAAACGTTATATTAAACATTATCTATATAATTAACGTTCACCAGTCGCCATTTATTTCAGGTACATGCATTTCACATATTTCTTCACTAAGTGTACTGTGTCGTCAGTATTTAGTATCTCGGGGTAGCTGTATCCCATTTAATGAAGTTTGTTATAATTTTTTTTTTTTTATCCCACTTTATTTTTGTTTATAATGTAATTTTTTTAGTTATCAGCATGTTCAATAGGAGGTATAAAACAAGGCAACCTCTTAGTAACGGCCATTAAATCTCAATGTACTCAATCCCCTCAAGAGTGTGTTTTATGGAATAAAAAAATGAAAATAAATTTTCCAGCAACTTTACGAATATTTTTATTTAAATAAAGCTGATGATACTGAAAATTGTAATGTACATTAAAGTAAAATGTTTCAAAGGCAATGCCAAGAGTTTGGAACGACACTGTAGCTTCAATTAAACAAGGACAAAACCCCATATTATTTATATAGAACAGTAATTTCAAATATTTTTTGTATATCCAAATGCCGTAGAAAATACAAAATTCGCCTAGAAATGTAGAGCATCTTAATGCTTCATTTTGACAAACCAACTGCGTTTCACTTATACAAGTTACATATAATAAAACAGTTGGAACCCGATTTACCGTTTAAAGAATTTTTATAAATACCTCCACCGCTATTCATATTTCTAATTCAAGATTATTTAGTCTTTAAACAAGTAAATTCATATGAAGTAACCTTTCAAATATTATAAAACCGGCGTCAACCTTCTGAAGTTGAGAGTGATTAAGTAATTTGAGAGTTAAAATAATTTTCTAACACGGAAAGAAGTTCTCTCCCACCTCAAAATTATTAATTCTTAAACTATTACACCTAGGAACAAAGTCGGGTATTTTTAAATCACCGCGCAGTTGTAGAATATTATCACTCTAAGATTAATTATTTCAAAAACTTTCGCACCAAAAAAAGGGAATAAATACGCTCAAATTCAAAGGCAGAAGCATCTAAAACTTGAAATTTCGTAATTATATCTTAATACAATTCTTATAATCATATGGATTTTCCTCATCTAAAACTTATTTTGCACTAAGTAGTAATCTAGTCTGTTTGGAATACCTGATCATATATCTTTCACTTATTTTTTACAAAACTTATCGTAAACTCATTTTATTTATTTATTTGCAAAAACATGGATCGCACTAACTTAATTGTAACAACTGCTCAAGATGAGTAATTTATCCAAAAAGTTAAAAGTATGACAAATCAAAACTAATAGACCATATTCTGTTTTTCAAAATTTATAACACCCATGCATCATGAGAATAATAATAATTCGGAACGGAAATTTTCCGTTAAATCATTGACTACAAATAAAACAAATTTGAATAAATATGATTTTAATAAAATTTCAATAAATATGATTTTCTTCCACGGTTGATGTGTGATTTTTAATAAAATTGTATTTCTTTCTCCCATTATCTAATGGTGTTTTCCATTTCCTGCGGCTTACTTTCTGTCGAGCTATCTACATGATACACCAGAGATGTTTCTGTCTAAAGGTTGTCTGAGTGAGTAATGCTGACCGGGGTGTCGGCCTGGATAGCTCAATTGGTAGAGCCTTGACCTTGTAAATCAAAGATCCGGAGTTCGACTCCCGGTCCCGGCATTATTTTCACTCAGTCGGAAAAATAAAATTTCAACAAACAAATTTGGTTTACAAACTGATCGAATCATAAGAATTTAAGTTAAAGTATAGACTAGTTCTTCAAAATATCAAAAATAAATAAATAAATAAATACTGAATTTAAAAAGTCTATTGAAAAATTTCAGGATATTTTTTGTAACACGCCTGGTTTCAGTATGTTTTATTACCCGAAAATGGTACTTCGGATAAAACCCTGAGTTTCAAACAATAGCGCTTAAAACATCTCAAATAAAATTATATAAACTAGCGCGTAGAGAAACTGGTTAAACTGGCGGTTAATTTGACCGTTACTTCCCCAAAAGCTTCTCCGGTGTTTTTATTCCGCAATAAAAACGATGTACCAGCTAAAGATTCGGAGGCTTGACATTTAGCAATCAACTATAGTACATTGAACGCCATAACCCATAATTTCCAGTATGCTTTACTCATAATTAATGATTTATTAACAAATATAAAATCTACAAAATTTATGTCACCATTGAATGTTAGTTTTGACTAATTTTAAATAGTAATGAAACGAGAAGGTTTTTTAGCTAAAACAGATAAATTAATCAAAAATAGGCTTTCAAAATTACGCTTTTCTCTACTTTAGAAAAGCTATGAAAACAAATTTAGAACATGTAGTCGGAAAATTTGCTTATGTTTATTTATATCATATAATCATAACCTAATCCGCATTTAAATAAAACTAATCGTATTTACCCCACAGTTCGCAGGTGAATCAGATGTTTTAGCTATTTAGATAAAAAGATTGCATAAAAAAAAAAAAAAAAAAAAAAAAAAAAAAAGCTTTAAATTCCTCGTAAGTCTTTAAGAAATTTTCTTTTCTTTGGAGGGGGACTGGGAGCATTCATATTCAGTATTACGTATAAATATCAATTGTAACGAAGTTTTGAGAATGATTCACTTAGTTCGAATGTTTTTGTTGATTAAATCAAAGTATTTGTTAGAATTCGTTCTGATTAAGGGTGCGTTGCTATTTATTGTTTTAAAAGTTTAGCTTTCGGTGAAATTTTTGTAGATATGTGGATCAATAAAATTTAAGGGAGTTTATTACAGCACATTTTTAAAGTGACGCTAGATTTAAGGGTTTTTTCGGCAGCGAAAGTTTGAAGATAAGAGATTTCGTTTCTGAAGATGAGTTCCGGAGAGTTTAGTACCAGAGAGTTTCATTAGATCTTTTTCCTCTGGAAGTACTATTCTTTTTCTGAGAGCTTTTCCGCAGAGATATTAGTGACACTTTGTGTTACTTCAATCACAGAGGTATTATATTGTTTGCATAATTAAAGTCTTTTAGATACGTAAAGCCAACTATTTTAGTTACATATACTTTCCGGACTTTTTCCCTACGTGCAATATAGCTCAATATTTAGTATCATAGGATAGTCTTATGTTCCCCCTTTACTGATGTCTAGAAGAAATTTCTTGTGTTTTATGTTCTTCGTTATATTCTGTTCCCATCGCTCAGTTATCAGTATATTCAATCAGGGCGTTCAACACATGGAAACCTCACGCAATCATTCCTTAAATAAACGAAATTAATAGTAAAATTGTGAGGCTATTTTTTCATTAAATTAAAACAATTTTAATGTGAATTAAAGTATTTAGGTCTAAATCATACTACACCGCAAAAATTTAAAACACTTAAATTATATAATACTATTTAAAGATATAATACTACTTTAAAATGTATTTATGTTTATTAAAATGATATTACACATTTATCATAAAAGCAGTTTTTGGCATTATGCTGATTCCAGAGAATATTTAATGTTGTATTACCGTCTAAAATTATGAATTTGTATACGAATTTCGGTAACTGCAGCAAATTTTAATATTTTGGTGCAATTCTTATAAATAAATAAATAAGTAAGGATATTTAATGGAAATATCTCTAATAACGTCGATTTACATACAATCATATATATATATATATATATATATATATATATATATATATATATATATATATATATATATATATATATATAAATCGGGGTTTCGATAAAGATTTTTGTTTTATAAATTATCAAGATACTTTAGATATTGCAATTTTTTAACCAACAACATACAATATAAGCAGTGCTCTGAATCTATAATTATTCAAATAAGTCTTCCTCTTCAACAGTTTCTCTGTAAATTTTTGGACAATTATAATATAAAGAAAGGAAATTAAGAAACCTCTTTAGATTTTATATTTCTGTAAGTTCTTTTTTAAAAATATCCTTATGAATATCATCTTACCATCTTTATCACACAAAAGTTTTTGCTTTTCGTCTTTCAAATTTAACCACTGTAGAATGTTTTGGATTTTTATTTTTATATTCAAAATTTCTAATATCATATTACTTAAATTTTGAAAAATCTAGATTTTATGATATTAAATATTATAAAACAAATTTAAATGGCAATAAATTAATTGGGCTGAAGTAATAATAAATGCCCAAGAAATAATCCTCATTAGGAAAACACTTTAACTGCGGTTGACTTTTTTCCTCTTAAAAACAAATACTGGACGAAAATTCGTTAACTTCATACATGTAAAGAACATTCAAAAAGTCATAATTTATAGTGTCGATTTAGTCACGACTATAATTAAGGGACCAACCACAAACTAAAAAATACACATATAATTTTTAAATTACTGTATATCATAATAAGTTACCTATGACTTGTAAATTTAATATATAATGCCAATCACAATTTGCAATTTTTGTATACTTTTTGTAGAAATCGTACAATTAGACAGATATATATATATATATATATATATATATATATATTTCTAAAATTATAAATTACTTTTAACGAGTGTTTTCTTATAACAAGAATAGTTTACAACAATTTTTTACCATCCTTGCAGGAACATTGACAAAAATTAGGTATACATTATTCTGAAACATACTTAGCATGTATTTAATTTTCGCTCAGATTATAATTGTAGGAAATAAATTTTTCCAAGCATGCACGGAAGATATCAATTATTTTATTGCTTTAGTTCGAAACTAGATATATTGGAAAACTTTTGACAAAAGGTCATTTAAATAGAATAAAAAATAAACTAATTATCGGCAAAAGAATGTGTTACATTTTAGATATTTTCAAGAGATGAAATTTTGTAAAGAGTTTTTCCCATGCCACATATTTAATATGGTTGTTCAATTATTTTAGCAACACTCCAAAAAATCATTTTTAAGAAAAAACCTCATGATCTCACAAATCCATATAAAGTAAAAATAAAAATACATTAGAGTTATTTTTCAGAATAAAGAATTTGTGCAATATACCTCAAACAATTAGATTTTCAATTTAAGTCTGTGACACGTGGAAAACATCTCATGAAATTTCTTCTCTGGAAAATATCTAAAATCGAGCTCATTATTTTGCTAAAAATTTGCTTTTTTTGCTGAATTCAATTGAATCTTTGACATAATCTAGATTTTAGACAGTGTATCTAGCTTTATTTCTAGGTAATAAAAAATGATGTATTTTGAGCCAGTATCAAAATATTTGCCACAAAACTCATATCTTAGCGAGAAATATATGTGTGCACTTTATGTTTCAGAATAATACTTTTGTTTTTTCCATTGTTATTCGAGTTTTGTAAAATTTTGTTGAAATCCATTTTTTTATAATGAAATAGTTTCAACAATAATTATTAATTTTAGAAATAAAAAATATAGTTGTTTAAATAATCGTTCGAAATATACACAGAAATTCTCACAAAATATATACAGATATTGTAAATTGTAAGTGAAATCATGTGTAAAAGTTACAGGTCATGCGTAGCTTTTTTTTTTTAACATTTTAACACAAGGTAATCAAAAGTATTTGTTTTACTCTTCATTTTGTAGTTGGACCCCTAATTGCACTCAAGAATTAATCCGTGCTGGAAAGTGTGAATTTATAAATATTCTTTGCATGTTTGAATTTCAAAGTTTTTTTTTTTTTTTTTTTTTTTGATAAATTAGAAAAGAAGATCTTAAAAGAAATCCTAATAATTTGGTCACTTCTTTTTTAATAAACCTTTCTAAGTATATACTACCATTCCTTAAATATTACTCAACATCTCTCTTTTAGGCAGTTTTCTATATCCTGCTTATTCCAAAAAACATTTTCATGCTGTATTACTGAACTAAAGTTTATAATCTGAAATAAAATTCAGGCAGTTGCTGCAAATAATTTTAATACTTTGATGGAAATGCTCCTAATTATATATGAAATTATATCCTTGGGGATCTTTAATCGAAATATTCCTAATGAAAGGGATTTACACAATCATCAGCTGAACAGAATATTTATTTAACCAGCTGACAAATTTAATCTATTTGCAGTTTGAATAAATACACAGTGCAACGAATTTCCAAAAAATTCCTAAATCCATTCAAATGAATATATTTAAATTTCATTGATCATAAATTGTCGTAATGGAAACACTTAACTAAATTATTAGTTCTAGTGTGTGGAATTAATGAAGTACACCAGTGATAATTGTATTTTGTTAAATTACATTGCACTGAAACAAAAAAGAAAACAAACTGACCCCTGATACCAGTCTTGCTGATTCTTATGTAAAATAACCTCCTGAATCCGAATATGACTTCCATTTTGCCCAGTCACTCACCGTTTTCTCGGGACACCACATACTCCCACAATTTTTATTACTGTTCGGTAGTTTAATGGCCATGGATTTGATTTGTAGAATGAAAAATAATTATTTTTACACTTAAAAACAAAAATTTATAATGTTTAATAAATAACTTTAATAATATAATTAAAAAATATAAGAAATGTAATACATAATTCCAGTAGCAAACCCTCCCCTAAATTTTCCTCTTGCCGCAAATGTTGATGTTTTAGAATTTTCCAACTCTGTAGCCCCTCAGAGGCTATTTAACAGTTAAAATAATCCTCCCCCCCCCTCTAAAAACCAAATTTATAGGCATAAAATTACCGAAAAGTGATAAAAATAGGGGGGGGGGGTTGTCCCTAAAAAACAGTGAGTTATAAGGCAAAATGGACGTCATATTCGGAATTCGGATTCAGGAGGTCATTTTACATAAGAATTTGCCAAAATGGTGTTGATGGCAATTTTCATGCCAAGAAGTGTTATTATTAATAATAATAATAATAATAATAAATCAAATATATGTAAATTTAGATGTTATTAAATATTTTACGAAAAATTAAATGAGTGAATAATTAAGTTTAACGTTTTAAGGTTCATTGAACAATTTTCAACAAATATTTTAAGTCTACTAAATCAGTCATTTGATCAAGAATTTTGTTTTATAAATTATTAAGTTCGTTTATGCACTGTGGTCTTATGAACCAATGATGAACACTGAAGATCTAAAAAATTGGTATATTTGACCGATATGGAGCAGGGCCTCCTAAGCACGCATAAATATAACAAAACGACATAAAATGAGCTGGACTAATGTCTAAAAATGTGCTGGAGGTAATTCCTACCATGAATCCTTTAGGACAATCCAAAAATCCACAGGGGTGCAAAGGAGGATCTCTTCTGAACGTCACGTTGCAAGGCATCCTCCATAATGTTTATGTCTGGAGATTTAGGTGGATAATGTATATGTGTAAAGTCACATGTGATCCTGATGCCTATCGATAGCAACTGTCGATGTGTGGGATATAGCATAGTCCTGCTGGAACTGTCCGTCAAAATTAACAACGAATATGATTTGAGTGCAGGTGATGGGACAGGATGCTTACGTATGTGTCCTAAGCATCTTGTCTGATTCGAGAGTCATGCTATAGGATTCTGGACGTGTCAAGACTCCTGTAGCATGCCAAATGTACACGCCCCATATCATAATAGAGATTTCTCCAGCTGGAAGAGTTCCCTTTTGATATGTAGGACCATGGATTCATGAGGTTATCTATATACTTATACATGTCCATCCACCGACGCAATTGGAAATGAGTTTCATCAGACCTAACAACGTATTTCCAGTCATGAACAGTCCAATGACAAAGTTTGCGGGTCCAAGCGATGCGTAAAGCTTTGTGTTGTGCAGTCAACAACGGTATATGATTGAGACTTCAGCTCGGAAGCAACTATGAATGATAATCCGTTAAATAATTCACTCACTGGCATTTGTTAATGTAACAACTATGAAACATGCAGCAATTTAAGAAAGGTTTGTACATATGCCAAGGGTAATGATTCTCGTCCTGTTACTCACGGATTTTATTACGGTCGACACGTTATCGAAGATTTGATGTTTTACCAAATTATTGATATACATGAAATGATGATCTCTTGAAATGATCATAAGCAAAAATTAAATTTTATCGCTACCTTGAAGATGCTGTTAACCCTCTCTAATGCACCAAATATAACTTCACGTTGAAATTCTCTTAAATCTTTATAACCTGTCATCGTAGCAGTAGGTCATTCTAATAGTTTTCATATACAGTGAAGTATGTGTCATTCCCGCAGCGTTGACAGACATCTGATAATTTATAACTATGCCAACTCCATCATATTACTGTGACTGGTTCCATACCTCTGTTATTTGCAAATGTAGGTCAATATCAGTTTTTTTTTCCCTTTTGTCTTTTTAGGGTGTTTTCTAGCATCTTGTTAACGCTTGAAGTTTTTAATATTATTCTTAATATAAAACAATCTTTCTTGAGATATTTTAGCAAAATTATAATACAAAACAAGAAACTTAACAAACCTATTGAGAAGATTTTTTCTAAGAAATGAGAAGAAAAAAAAATATTTTAACATATAATAACGTTTAATATCAGTGTACAAAACTATAATTTGCATAAAATTTTTGTTTCAATTTTCTCGAATAAAAATAAAACTTTTGCGTAAGTTTTCTCAAATAATATAGTAAAATAATATAGTTTCTTAAAAAATATAGTAAAATATAGATTGCAATTTTTATGTTATAATTTTCTATCGTCATATATTAAAGAATCATCAATTAAATATTAAAAAATCACAATTTTAATGGTAATTTGAAACTTTCATCATGACAAATTTATACTACAGGTTTATACAGAAACTGTTTACTAACAAATTTATATACAAGTTATACTACAGGTCTGATGTTAAAACAATTTAAATTTACAAAACTTCACAAAAATACTTTTTCATATATTCAAACTACATTCAATATCTGCCATTAAAGCAGATTTTAATACTCTGTAGATTCTACAAAATAGTTTGGTGTTGTATTACCTACCTAAAATTATGAATTTAAAATATATTTCAAGCAACTGACGCAAACAATTTTAATACTTTGGTAAAAATGTTACATTTACTGTAAGAAAATAAAATTTTCGGGATACGTTTCTAAGAACATTGATTTGCATAACAATTAACGGATGAACATTTTTGGATAGACCAGCTGGCAAACATTACAAATTGTCACAGTTTAAGTGATTAAAAATTAAGGGTGTATGTTCGTTAAATTTTTTTTTAAATGAAAATCATTAAAAAAAAAAAAAAAAAAAAAAAGTAAAATTTCATTTTAAAAAGCATGTGATTTTGATACAAGAGTTTATAATGAAATATTTTATATAAAAAATCCGGTGTCCTATCAATTACTTTTTGTGATATTTTTCAAAATATCTGCGAGGCTGTAATTTCACTAATCACTCATATGAATTTTAGTAGCGCATTGAAATCATTATTATTTCAATATAAATTTTCCTCTTAATCAATTTTTTTGATTTTTTTTCACAATATTTATTTGAAAAGAGGAATATATTACTAAAAAGAAAAAAAAAAAAAAAAAAAAAGAAGAAAAGAAAAGTATATATATATATATATATATATATATATATATATATATATGTGTGTGTGTGTGTGTGTGTGTGTGTGTTAATTTATATGGTATTAAATATACAATTAAAAAAAGGGAAAAAAAAGCAAAATTTCACTTTAAAAACATTCGATTTTGATACAAGAGTTTACAAGAAATATTTTATAGAAAAAATCCGGGGTTCTGTCAATTTCTTTTTGTGGTATTTTTGAAAATATCTGCGATGCTGTAATTTCACTAATCAGTCATGTGAATTTTAGTAGTGCATTGAAGTCATTATTATTTCAATATAAATTTTCCTCTTACACTGTAAATACAAGTGTCTAAAATGGGTGTTTAATTTTAAGATGGTAAAAAGTGTCTTATTTATTTCAGACATTTATGTCAGACACTTGAAGTATCTTAAAAGGCACATCGTTTCACACTCGAAGTGTCTGAAATTCCGCCATCTTTGATCCTGTCTACAGAGAATATTTTTCATAAATAAATAAATAAAAAGATGCGTTTTATACTTTTTACCTGTGAAAAATAGATTTTAGAATCACCTAAAGCATTACAAAAAAAAAAAAAAAAAAAAAAAAAAAAAAACATACAAAAATATTCCCCCGTTGCCCGCTCCAGAAATCCAACTGACAATCAACGGATTCAGAGTGGAACGTTTCCTCAATCAAGCCATTGGTACTCACGCTATACGCTGCTTGTATAATGAAAGATATTCTAGTATCCGTAAAACAAATGGAAGTTTTATGTCTTTGCAATAAAACTGTTCATAAGAAGTAAAGCTTAATACATATTATTATCTTAAATTTCATGTGTAGAGGTTTAGAGTTTTTTTTGTAAAATGCGTAATAAGTATGAAAAAATAGTAGACTATGGATTTTAAACGATTTTTTTTTTTTTTTTTACTGGTATTTGCAAGAAAACAAACGATATACATGAAACCAAAAAAATTTCTCTTTTACATTTCGAAGTGTAGGGAAACATAAAATAATTTTTAAAACGTGGAAAAGAAATCAATTATGTGCAAATGGTTTAAAATTGTTTAGTTACAAATTCGTTTTCTTAGCTACAAGTTACATGCTTCGTTTATCATATTTTTTTTTTTTTTTTTTGTTTGTTTGTTTTACTACAAGTGAGAACTTTAAATAAAAATTAACTTTGTTTTTTAAATTTTAAGAGAATAAATTCTACGTCTAAGTATTTTAAATAAGTTAACTACTTATATTATATAAAATAATATCAAATTTATTTATTAATAGAAATGTTAAAACAGGATATACATGCGGCTTAAAGTAGATTTTATATGGAAAATTTGTTAAGTAATACAAATGTCTGAATTTCTAAGTGTCTGAAATTTGTAATGGCTGAATTTTTAAGTGACTAAATTGTAAAATGTCTGAAATTTTATGTGTCTAAACTGCAATATGTGTTAATTTCAGACTATCAATCTTATTCAGACACTTATCTCAGCTAATTTATAAAAAAATACACTTACATGTCTTAATTTAAGACAGCATATGCGTCTGAAATTTTGCATGCGTAAGTGTTTCAGGCATTTATGTGTCTGAATTGGCATTTCAGACACATTTCTGTCTGAATTTAAGACTCTTCTGTTTACATTGTAATCATTTTTTTTTTTTTTTTTCACAATAATTATTGCAAAAAAGGAATATATTATGATCTAAAAAAAAAAAAAAAAAGAAAGAAAAACGTTCTAATGAAAAATAAAATAGTATTTATATATAATTTAAAATTATGTTAAGAATATTGGTACCAGATTAATTCTCAATCTTTTATGTCTATTTGTCCTATGATCTCCAAGAACTTCTTAATTTCTTTCAACCGAAGTTAACACTATAGAAAAATACGAATGCAATTTTGCAATCGAAATTTTAGCACTTCATAAATTAAAGATTTTTAGAAAAACTAAGATTTAGAGATACCAGAATTACAAAAACTAAAACTAAAGAACTACTGAGTTTAAACTTAAATTAGTTAAACTAAGGTTTTAACTCTACATCTAACATTTTATTACAACTAATTCTAAAAAAAAAAACTATTTAGGTCTGAACCAAAATACACCGCAGGCGTTGAAATCACTTTTAAATGTATAAATTTTCCAAAATACTTTCCCATATATTTAAACGGCATTCAACATCAGTCATTAAATCAGTTTTCAATATCCTGCTGACTCTACAAAATAATTTAATGTAATATTACCTTCTGAAAATTATGAATTTAAATTAGAATTCTGGCAACTGTTGCAAATAATTTTAATGCTTTGGTAGTAATGTTGCATTTCCTATAAGGAAATAAATCCTTAGGGATATTTAATCGAAATGTTTCTAATAAGACTCATTTATATAAGAGTCCAATGAAGAGAATTTTTCATTTGACCAACTAACAAACTTTACAGAATTTACTGTTTGTATGATGAAATTTTAATGAATGAGTTCATTTAAATATGTTTCGAAATTTCTGATATGAGAATAATTATCTGAAACATGTTTTGAAAAAAAAATTATCATATTAAATTCCATTTTACACTGTTTAACATATGTAAGAGGATAGTCACGCTATGATAATTATATTTATGGCTATCAGACTTGGTTATCAGACTTGGCTATCAGACTCTTGTATAGATTTTGTTGACAGTGACTTCGTTTACTTAAGGTGTATAAGAAATTAAATATGTATTTGAAATATTATTTTTTTATGATTTTCAGATTGCAAAAAAATGTACAAAGGAACATATTAAAACTTTTTATTTTGTGGATTGAATACAAAAAAACGAACATCCACCGATATTCTTTAACCTTTTTGGTTGAAACGCATATTGCTAATAAGTGTATTTTTTATTTATTTATTTATTTTTATAATTTCAGAATAAATATAATGGGTTTTTAAAAATATATCCAGCAACAATCTTGATACACCTTTTTCCTTTCCATGCTCAGCTTTTGTAGCTAATTTTAAAAGGAATCATTATTTTACCATTTTACAAAAAAAGTTTAATTCACAATTTCTTTATTTTTCTACTCTTGTTTGCCACATTTTCTCTTTTCCGTTACCTTGTGACGACCACTGCGTTAGGTATCTTGCCATTATATGCTTTTTACCTCCCACTCTAAATATTTCACTGCTCCAGTAGCACTCGAAAAGACGCAAAATTCTTGATATTTTTCCCCCCCAAACATCTGATAGGTCACATTTTAGGTACGAAAGCTCTATTTATATTACATATACTAACTGATTTACAACGAAATATTTAAATAATAAAGACTGTAATGTACACTTGAAACAGTCACTTTCTTAATATCTACTCAACAATAAAAGCAAGTGTTCCTTGAAATTAACTCTCAAAATTGACGACATTGCGACGAAAATGTATTGAAGCAAACAAAATATTTTTTTATCCTTAGCATGGAGGAATGAATAAAATATTACGCATGTAGGATGATCTAGCAGAAAAAAAAATGACGTCAGATTTGCAACAATGTACTGAGAAAAATAAATGTATCCCTGATTTCTGGATCCTTGTTTCAACTTTACATCGCATAAGTGCTATTCTACAGAGTGTACAATGCATTGATTAAGTATGTGTCCAAACGCGTATTGCAACTGACAGACTAAAATTTGAACATCGAAAATAACGGTATCTTCAAAGATCTCGTTGTTTTTATTTTTGAAAACATTTCCTGAAATCACGGCTTAGGGAATTGTGACAGAACAAATGCACGATTTAAGCATTATTTTTTAAGAATTGATGCCTACAAGGTGCATTTTTGTACTAAATTAACTACAAATGTGTAATTCACTACTCCCTATCTCTTATCGTTTCTGTAATAAAAGCACTAACTACGCTGTTTTCTACTAGGATGCACAGTAAATGGTCGCATTTTTAAGCGCATAGCCCCTTCATTATAACTAAACACCACATACTTGAATATACCTGTAGCTATTCAGAAGTTAAAGGAGGCGTGAGCGGACTTTAGAGAGCCCACGATTATTTATATATATATATGTATATATATATATATATATATATATATATATATATATATATATATATATATATATATATATATATATACTTTTTATTTTCAAATTAATAAGGAAAAGAAAAGTATAGGACAACAATTATTTCTTTTATATATATATACACACACACACACACATATATATATATATATATATATATATATAAACATTTTTTTTTTTGAAAACCTTTTAAACATTGAATAGATGAAGATGAGAAACATTGAATAACATGAAACAGAAAAAAATACAAAAAATAGATTACGAATATCAAGCAACCTTAAATTGAAACATGCAAATTCATTACGTTTTGAAGGGTATCGAATAAATATTGCATGTAAAATAGGTGTTATTTCTGTCTTGTTGTATGCAAATAACTAAACATTTACAACAAGCTATACCCAATAACACCAAAAAAAAAAAAAAAAAAAAAAAAAAGGAAAAGTTTGAACTGAAAGAATAATATGTGAAAAACTAAATGAGAATCAAACTTGTTTAAATTCAAGCAGAAATTTCGAAATTATTAATTGAAATATTAATAATGGTCGTTAAATGAATTACCAGTGATAACTAATAAAACTAAAGTTTAACATACATTACACATGAAAAACTAGTATAAGTAGCTTGATCACTAAACATACATGTGGCTGTATACAGTTAAAGTCACAGTTAATTTTGGAATCGTAATAATAACTGAACGACTAATTTATTTTTAGAATTGTATTCGTCAACTGAGCGAAAAAGTTGAGTGAACTGTTTGATTTTTAATAATTAACCTAAGAGTGATAATTTAGAATTAAATTTTGATTAAAAATTGATATTAATTTGAATTACGAAAATTTGGAAACTCAAGGGTGTCATTTTGTTAAAACACAAAATCAATCTAGTTAGTAAGTAGCGCCATAGTGAGTGTAGAAAAAGTAATGACCCTATTTTTTACTTTCCGAACACTATAGTGAGGAAAGTATTGTAATCATGTCAAAAATCCGAATTCGAGATTTTGATGTTTCTATACGTTTTGAGGTCCCCTGAGTCCGTTTTCACTATTTTTACGATGATGTATGTATGTGTGTGTGTATGTGTGTATGTGTGTATGTGTGTATGTGTGTATGTCTGTGGGTGAACACGCTAGCGTCTAAACGCTTCGTTCGATTAACCTGAAAGTTGGTACGCATATTGTAAGTCACCATAGTACGAACCCTATAGATTTTGGTGAATCTAGCACTTATAGTTTTTTTACAGGGACACAAAGAAAAATTCTTTATCATTATGGCCTATGGGAGCAAAATCTTAAAAGTGCGATAGCATCTAAACGCCTTATTCAATTGAGCAAAAATTTTATACACATATTATAGATCACAAATACTCAATCTGTATAGATTTTGGAGAATCTAGCACTTATAGTTTTTTTACAGGGACACAAAGAAAAATTCTTTATCATTATGCCTATGGGGCCAAATTTTTAAAAATGTGATAGTGTCTAAACGCCTTATTAATCCGAGCAAAAAAATTGTACACATGTTATAGATCACAGTTGAACTAACTGTATAGATTTTGGTGAATCTAGCACTTACAGTTTTTTTACAGGGACACAAAGAAAAATTCTTTATCATTATGGCCTATGGGACTAAATTTTTAAAAGTACGATAGCATCTAAACGCCTTATTGAATTCAGCTGAAAATTTATATGAGTATTATAAATCACTGTTGCACTAACTATAAGCATTTTGGTGAATCTAACATTTATAGGTTTTTACAGGGACACAACGAAAATTTCTTTGTCATTATGATCTACGGGCTCAAAGTTCAGTAGCGTTAAATAAAACAACGTGTAATAGATGGAGAAAAATACTCAAACACTCTATTATGGTTTTCTCTCTTATGTTTGTTTAACAACTACTTTTTCTTTACTTTATCTACAAAACTGTAAATTACTCAATGTTCGGATAGTCGAGTGGAGTCACTCCAGATTTTTTTTTTTTTTTTTTTTTTGTGTGTGTTTGAGTGTGCTGAATAAAATCCAATCAAATGGTATCATTTAAAATCCAATTTCAAGTTAATAAATAAACACAATGCAATATGTAATTAAAATTGAGGTTAATTTTTTATTTAATTAATTAATTTTATTATTATATATATATATATATATATATATATATATATATATATATATATGCATTTTTTAAAATGTAGATTTGATAAATGTTTCCATGGTCAAATTAACTAATTTGAAAGTCAATAATATATATATATATATATATATATATATAATATTATTGTTATTATCAATTTTTTTTAAGAATATATAAAGCAAACACTTTATTTTTAAATTATTTTTTTGTTTTTAAATACATATGCATATACATATATATATATTATTGTTATTATCAATTTTTTTAAGAATATATAAAGCAAACACTTTATTTTTAAATTATTTTTTTGTTTTTAAATACATATGCATATATATATATATATAAATATATATATATATATATTATAGTTATTATAAATTTTTTTTAAGAATATATAAAGCAAACACTTTATTTTTAAATTATTTTTTTGTTTTTAAATACATATGCATATATATATATATATAAATACATATACACACACATATAATTACGCGAGAATCACAATCCCTCCCAACCATCCAGGCAAACCACACCACCCATCCTCCTTAATCGCGTATCTGCCCACCCAACCTCCACGTTTTTTGTTGTCTTTTATTTTATATATATATATATATAGGTAAAAAATACACATATGCACTTTTTTCTTCTAATTTTTAATTTTTTTAAATTAATGTGAACACCATTGACAATGAAAGATGATTAAATCAGAAATACGACTTAATAATTGAATTTAGTAAAAATTTTGGATAACCATATACTCTAGCTTGAATATAGTATATATAAATGACAGTAAATTTTGTATAAATGTTAGAAGCAGAAAAAATGTGATTCCTTATAACAAAATGCAAAATAACGTGTTAAACTGTACATAAGAATCAAAAGAAACTAGAAATGTGAATAGTCTAAAAATTTATATCAATATTTGATCAAAAGTAATTTTATTTATTGAAATAAGATGATTTTTATTCAAAGGATTTTAAATAAAATTCAAAAGCAACGCATATAATTCACAATTATGGAACAAAATCGTAACAATTCTTTCTTTCTTTCTTTTATTTTTTTATTTCTTTCTTTTATTTCTTTATTTCTTTATTTATTTTTTACGTGTTGGACTTATACAGTCGGTTCCAAAATTTCCATTCATGGATATATATCACATGAATCACCATAGAAAATGGTAGATATATTGAAAAAGTATAATTAAAAAATGTAAAATATATTCAGTATAAAAAAATAAGATAATGTACAATCCAGATATCAAAGGCAATTGATTATAGAAAAAAAAAAAGAAAACCTTAGATCATTTACTGTTTCACAATTATCCAAACCCAAATATACAGGTGGGTATGACTAAAAACTTCTGTTACAAAAGCATGCTGCAAATAAGGCAAACAA
Source organism: Salticus scenicus (assembly GCA_963930645.1). NCBI lineage: Eukaryota > Metazoa > Arthropoda > Arachnida > Araneae > Salticidae > Salticus > Salticus scenicus. The sequence continues at coordinate 169,299,819 of OZ005650.1, read as the reverse complement.
GCATATTGGCATTAGGTATTTTACGATTATATGCATGACTATTCATGACTTTTCCTGAAATGCGTCGAAAGATTTAATTTAAAAAACTGTAAAAATGCTCGCTTGGTGACTTTTTTCACAAAAAAATTGGAAAATACATTAAAAAAAAAATCAATATGGTTTGTATAATCTATTCAGATATTAATTGTTTGATGTTATTTTATTAACAAGTTGAGCGCTATGTCAGCCACTCTAGATTCTAGATATTTTGTCATATATCTTTAAAAGCATAGCTGCCAAGTTTTTTAATTTATTCCGGTATGTTGTTAGCCCCGTTTTTTTTTTTTTTTTTTTTTTTTTTTTTTACACCGTAATCTTTGTAGAAAAAATTTATTCAGTATATAATTACGATTAAATATGAAGACAATTACTCTAAAACTATTACGGTGTGAGAAAGAGGCGGGACTAAAAACAACTCGGATAAAATTAAAAATACTTGGCAGCCATGTCTAAAAGTACTGAAGGAATCATCTTGAAGCTTTAGGAGTGTGCAGAACATGTTGTACTTCAAACATTTCAGTGAAAGTTTTACCCCGAAAGTAAAAGCAATACCAATAAAACATTAACACATTGAGCGTCATGTCAGACATCGGTGGCTGACAGTGACAAATATGATATAAAGCCATTTAAAGCCGCGTCAACCATCGGTGATTGACAGTGTAAAATAGGATATAAAACTAAAAATATTACATTCATTTAAGTAATTATTGAAAATTTATTTAACATTTACTTAATTTATATTTATTACAGGAGAAATCATTATGGAATTTTAATGGATTTTAAGAATTCGCGTGGCGCTCAACGTGTTGATTAATATTTCTACATCTCCATGCAAAGCACAGTCTTATGTATATATATATATATAACTACTTTTTTAATTGCTTTAATAGGTGATAAAATTTTTACATATATTAAATTTAATAATAGTCCATTTGTCTGTTTAAGCTGTTAAGATGCTGCTTATAAAGGAAATTTTACTAACACTCTCTCTATAATATATTTGTACAGATGTTTCACAATTTATTCCATCTTTAGATGCTCAGTTGTTAATGCAATATTGACTTTGAAATTAGAAGATTAAGTCATATAATATTACTAAACACAATGGTGTAATTCATAAAAAATCAAAATGAATAAATTTAAACAAAATTTCATGATTCACGTAATCTGTATCTAAAAAGGGCAGCAACTTAAAAATACATTATTCAGTTTCTTCAAAAAATCTATAAATCAATAAAATAAAATAAAATAAAATAAAATAAAATAAACATGATACATTAATAAGCAAATATTTAGTTATAAATATCCTTTTCTAGAATATTTTGTTTTGTTATGAATATATCTTTGGGAAATATTCTACATGCATTGGAAAAATAAGTCAGATTGTTAAATTTTTAAACATAAAAGAGGAAGATAAACATCAAAATTGACTTGAGGCTAACAGATGGATTTACGAAACTGGAATACCGTTAAAGAAAGCAGATTCGAATTTTACACATACTCTTTTACAAATGAAATACATGTACTCTTTTATTTTTCTGTTACTGGGATTCTTTCATTGTATTGTTTATAAAAATTGTGCATGTATTTTAAGCCAGTAAAAATGCATACTTTTCCATAAGAGTATTACAGATCATTGACTTAGGAATATTTTCTTTTCTAAGAGGATTTGATAGAATAAGTGAATTGTTTCGTTTGTATGTTATTTTACATTTTCATAACAAATGAAATATAAGTTTAAAAAAAAAAATATATATATATCATAATATGACAGAGGACATAGTTTTTTCGAAATTCTTTTTTTTTTAATTGAAGTAAATTATTTATACATAAACTATATTGCAGTGTATCTTCCAAATAGTAGAAAACTCAAATAAAAATATTTTTTCATAATATCTGTAGTTATAAAATCAGACTTCTGTCTGTAAATTTGTCAGAATCAAAAAAATTTGCGATATCTTCAGGTTTCACACACCATGAAATCCAAAAGTGACTTCAGAAAATGTTGTCTCTCTCTGTGTATGTCATCGTGTCTGTATGTCTGTAACGTTACTTTTGTCCGGGTATCACGTGAGAAAGGCAGGGCGGAATTCCAGGGCTCTTAAAAGGAATATAGATCTTTATCCAACATAAAATTATATATATCAACTTTTTCGAAACTTCCCTCCGTTCCCCCCTGGGGGGAGGAAGACAAAACACGTTTGTAATCATAACTCGGCTCCAAATTACTTCATAGTCAAGAAATTGCACATGAGGAGAGTAGATATGAGTACATATGACTATATATCTGCGATTAAGGAATTTTCGATTTTTAAAGGGAGGGACGGGGAAAAACGATTTTTGGCGGGAAATTTCGCAAATTCTGGATTTTTGAGTAGAAATCTACCAAAAATGGAAGAAAGGTGTTGAAGATATACGACTTCCTCAGGATATTTCTTTACTATACGACTTCCTCAGGATATTTCCAAAAACACTTTTTTTGTGTGTTGGGGGAGAGGGTTACGAGGGGGCAAAATCGAGACACCCCATTTAGCGAAAAATTTGTTCTGAGAAATCTATGGAAGCTGCGATCACGAATTTCGGTGCTTGGATTGATTATACGTATCCAACACCTAAAGTAACGGGGTTTATCGAAATTACCCCCGTTCCCCCCTTGGGAGGGACAGAAGGTAAATTCTAGATTTTTGAGTAGAATCAAAAATGGAACAAAGATGTTGAAAAAAGCTATGCGACTTCATTAGAATATTTCCAAAAAAAAAAAAAAAAAAAAACATATATATATATATATATATTGGGGTGGAGGGGGGGAGGGTACGAATGGTCAAAATCTGGACATCCACTTTAGCGCTAAATTTGTCCTGAGAAATCTATGGGTGTTGCGGTCACGAATTTTGGTGTTTGGATTATTTATATCCCATATAACAACGATCTTTCGGATATCTTGAACCTCCCGGTTTCTTCCCGGAGGAAAAACGGATGACATGTTTATAAAATCTCAGGGAAAATGTAATTTGACATTTCTAGAAATGATTTTACAGAGGTAGTTCTCGAAAACTACGACGGAGCTACGAAACTCGGAAATTATAACTATGTTCCTACGGAGGCCGCTACGCCGGACATTTTGCATTTCTACGGAATATCTTGGGAGGAATATGGGAAAAATGGGACTTAACGTGGGAACTCCAACGGAAGAATATTTGCTATATGGGATGTATCCGAATCCTAAAGTAATGGAATTTATTGAAACTACCTCTGTTCCGAAGTTACGGAGTTCCGAAGTTCTTCTCCATGCAGAAGTTACGAACACCTTTGTAAGCATAACTGGGCTCCAAATTACTTCACATCGAAGAAATTGCACATGAGGAGACTAATAAAACATTACACATAGTACAAATAGAACATTATCTGCGATTTATTATTATTATTATTATTATTATTATTAAGGGGAGGGGGAAAGTGATTTTTGGCGGGAAATTTTGCAAATTTCGCATTTTCGAGTAAAACTCTACCCAAAACACGGTTATGATTTCTTGCGATATTCCATTTTTTTTGGGTGGAGGGGGTATGTGTTACGAAGGGCAAATTCGAGCTGTAACTTTTAGCGCTAAATTTGTCCTGGGAAATTTATGAGAGCTGCGGTCACAACGTTTGGTGCTTGGATTGTTTATATGTATCCGACCCCTAAAATAACGGGATTTGTTGAAATCCCACAGGGGGCAGTATTTCCCCTAGGGGGCAGTATGTAAAAAAAAGTTTTAAATATAACTCGACCCCAAATTTTTTCATGGTGAAGAAATTGTACGTGAGGAGACTAGACTTGTATATAAATAAAACATTATGTCCGATTTTGGAAAAATTGTTTTTCGGGTGGAAATTTTAGGAATTCCGTATTTTTGTGCAGAGCTGTACTAAAAATGCTACAAAGGTAAAACAATCATGTGTCTTCTTTAGGATATTGCCAATTTTTTTTTTTTTTTTTTTTTTTTGGAGGGGGTTGTTACGAAAGAACAAATTCCAGAACCCCTTTTAGGGCTAAATTTGTCTTAGGAAATCTGCGGGATTTCGCAAAACTTGGAAATTAACCACTGGAGAAGGGGAAGTAAGAAGCGGGGAAGTTGCCCGGGCTTTTCACGTTTCGAGCGAGAAAAACTTCTACTGAACACAGCGAGAACTTTAACTTAGGTTATTAATAAAGATATGGGATTTTGACAGTTTTTTTTTTTTTTTTCTTTATGTTAAACTGTAGGAAAAAAATAAACCTGGCATTTAAAAATTCTTGTACTATTGCAACCAGAACTGAACCAGATTCCACTGCATAATAGGTGACGATGTCACCTCGCAGCCACAGAAGCTCAATTTGTAGTTATTTTCACCTCTTCCATATCTTGATTTGATACAATGTTCTTCATAAGCAAAACAAAAGACAATTTAGCTGTTCCGTTTAAATCTGTTCTAAAGGTTATGAATTTTATCTGATTGCAGAAAAACTTTATTTTTATTTATTTTTTATTTATTTTTTTGACAGATTTGGATGGGACTTTGCAGAAAATTTCTGTGGTTTTATAAAAAGTAGAAAATTTTGTGAGAAAATTACAGAAATGAGAATACTTTTGAACAGTTTTTTTTTTTTTTAATTAAACCATGGAATGTATTTTTTCTTATTTTTAACATGCTAAATGCAAATGACAGTGAATTTTTAATTATGTATAAATTTATATTTATATATTGTAATGTAGTTCATTAAATTCAAAAGTTTTAATATAATACAATAAATTTTTATTTGTCTATTTTAAATAACAAAAAATGACAATCTATAGCATTACCAAAATATGATTATTTAACAAAATGTTTTTTAGTTAAATTTAAATATTTTAAAGTCATGTATTCACCAGAGATGACTGCTATATTTACAAACTTATCTCATCGCAAAGCTCTTTAACTAATTGGCTTGAACTTCATTAATTAATCAATGGCAATAAATTCTACTATGCGCTTACCTTCAGAAAAAATTCTGACTTTATTATAAGATTTCCAATCTCCAAATCTCTTCAAAACAGTATTAATCAGAAATAAATATATTGTTTTTGACTGCAAGTCTACAAAACAAAAGTGAAGAAAATATTGGAATGAATTTTGAAAATGTAAATAAAGTGAAAAAGAATTAAATTCCAGTTGCAAAAGCAAAAATTGACTAAATAAATAGTATTTAAACATAATAAGAAAATAAAAACAATATTTAATTAGGTTTTTTTTTATTTTGTCTTTCTTCTATGTGTATAATTAGAAAAAGTATTGGAAAAATTTTCGAACTCTAGTTTTCGATGGATTTGCATGTTTTGGGATGTCCTGAACATGATTTGACTGTTTTTAGAAAATGTCTGTCAGTCAGTCTGTTTGCCAGTCAGCCTGTGTGTCTGTGTGTGTATCACAAATTTCGTGGATGTTGTATCTAACGAACTAATGTACGAAATGCAACCAAACTTGGTATTTAGTTGGACCCTGACATGAACTGGTGCTGATTAGATTAGGGAAATAATCGCTCAACTGTGGCGCTGTCGTTAATTTTTTTCTAAACATTTAATATGGCAGTATAGGACAAAATTTCGTGTAAATGCACATAATGAGAGTTATTTTTCAGTGTGATTGTAAAATAAATATGATTTATTGATAATAGTAGTAATAAACTAGGAAACTTTTTGTGCATGTGGAAGCAACCGTTTTTTCCCTGGGGGGAAGTACACCCCGGCGGGATAAATTTTCAATATGGGTATCTTTCGAAAGATCCATTAATACCTTTAAAATGAATGTTCGAAATATAGATTTGTGATAATTTAAAACAAAGTTATCGATTTTTTTTTCTTTTTTAACGAAAAAAAAATCGTATATCTTCTTATAATTGATCAATATTGACTTTAATCGGCATTTAGTGATAATGCCTGTAGATAAGGTAGTGATAATGTGGTAGTGATAATGCCTAGGTAGTGATAATGCCTAGTGACTGACCTTTAAATACTGCTCTAAGTAATTTCTTAAAATTGTTTTTTTTTTTAATTAATCCATACGAACTAGAAGCTTACTGAGTAGTATGATGTTTTGCAGCCATAATGGCATGAAATTTTATATGGTCGGTATATAAATACATTAATAAATGAAAGAATGACTTTTTTATTAATATAAACTACATAAAACTATTCATGCATGATTATTTTTACTTGATTCTTCGGCCACATTTAAAAATTATTTGAATATATATATATTTGTAAATATGCAAATTTGTTTATGTCTATATATATATGGGAATGTCTCCTGTTATGGGCTTTCTCTGGTCCCACCATATTTTTCAACAGAAAGCAAATATGGTGGATTTGAGCAAAGTCAAACTAGTATTGTATTACTATTTGCCCTTGGAAAAAAAAGCAGAAAATTTAAAAATGTATTTAATAAAGTAGCGAAAACATAAAATATGCAATTTTTTGCAATGCTCTTAATCATAAAATATATTATGATATTAAAAGTGCATTTTTGCTATTAATTGTCACTCAGGATTATATTATTATTAATATTAGTTTATGGAACTGTAGAGAAGTGTCACACACAGTTTGTAATAAATGTTTGTTAAAACTCTCAGTTATTAACCTTAAGTATACATTTTAAACTAATAGATGACGTTGTTATATATATATATATATATATAAAAGGAACAAGAAACGTTTTTAAACCAATCATTATTATTTAAAAAATACTCTGGTATAAATTAAATATTTATATATACATATATACACTAAGCGACAAAAAAAAAAAAAAAAACCGCACTCGGATTTTTTTTTTTTTTTCGCCTTCTACAACCGCCGATTTTATAGTTTAAAAGGCAAATTTTCGAACAGATTTTATTATATTGTCCTCTACAAACACTTTTGCTTTGAGTCCAGTGTTAGAAACAAAATGCAATTGTCAGGAAAATTGTAATTTTAGAAATTATTTCAAAAATGGTAAGTACAAGGCAGTTAACGAGGCCCCAAAAAGGATTGATTTTTGAAGGAAACTCAAAAAATATTTTAATACCTGAGATGGCAAAATAATTAAACATTAACGAAATATTGGTAAAAGGGTTTTTTAGCAAGATATAAAATTTTTTAGCCGATTAAACTGGAAATTTGATTTTAAGCGGCCATGTTGTTCATCCAAACGAGATGACCGTAAGTTAAAAAGCCATTGCTTATAAAATCGATTTGTATTACATTTAGAACATAAAAGATATTCAGAAAAAGTGTTTAGCAGCACGATTTTTTTAACTACAGTACAGCAACTATTAAACAAAGCAAGTTTAAATGATAGAAAATTTGAAAAATTTCCATTCTTAGTGAAGAGAATTACGAAAGCAAAACCTCAGATGGCTAAAAAAAATTAAAAAAATTATTAGTTAATTATTGGACTGAACTGGTTCTCTTTGATATGTCAAGTTAAACTTATTTCGAGATAAAGAAAACAAGCAGATGTGACAACGAAAATATGACCGACATAATGAAAATCGCAGTTTTAAAACAGTGACATATTCTCCGTACATTATAGTACGTATATGCATAACTTTCAAACAGTCGGGCAAATTTTTATGCTCAAGAGATCAAATAACTTAAAATAAAACACAATCTTCATAAAAGTGTTGCCTGACCGACTATTTTGGAGGTTTCTTGTACATTTCCGCAAACAGCATTTCAAGATCTGTAAGTAATCATACCTTTTATCACTTTATGAAAAACCTCACAAAGGATATAGTAGAATTTCTTCTATACCAGACATGAAAAAAGTCCTAATCGCGATCCGCTCGAAAATGTTTCGTCTATAAAAAGGCGTGGGAGAGAGGAGAGGATTCGAAATTTGCACCCTATAACTTTGCCAGAATTAGAAAAAAAAATATTTGTAATATTTGGCATATTGAAATTTCTGAGATTTATATTAAAACACGGTATAAATCTATCCATTGCGCATTAAAGCAGTAATTCCATATAAAGTGAAGCGATGTGTTGTTACAATAAATGAAAATAACGCTTCTCTGACTCCTTAAGAATTGATAATTTACTATTTACAATCAATTAACGACGATAAAATACAATATTTTGTACATTTTTCGGATCACAAACAAAACAGCGACTTTGTTGTCATTGTTCGAAAAGTTCTATCGTTGCCATACAGTTCTGACAAACTTAAACTGAAACTTGAAGTCCGATACGATTAATCGATGCGACACTACACACCCCCTTCCCAGTGAAAACGATTACAGAAGATAGTCTTTTAAGTGACTGGGAAACTTCACATGCCTGCCGGTTCTGGTTGTCTTGCTTTCCTGTGGAGTCGCTGGACTTTCTTCCGTAGTCTTGAGTACAGGCGTTTCGTTATGCTCATTTTCCGTGGGATGTAGCTCTCGAAAAGGGATATCTGTTTCTTTTAATAGAAAACACGGTTTCACTCTGTCGATAGAAACTCGTTTCACTTTTCCCTGGATTTCGATATCGAAATATTTATCCTTTCTCGCCTTTACAGGGTATGGTCCAAGATAGACAGGTTGTAGTGAAGAACTATTGACGTTGTTGTATAGAAATACATGAGAACAGTTGCACAGTTGTTTAGAAACAAAGACTGTTCTGTTTCCATGGGTTGTTGTAGGTCGTGGCTTCATATCTTGTATTATTTTCTGGAGGTTTTGGGAAAATTCAGATTGTTTCATTGGAGGTATTGTTGAGAAGAATTCTCCTGGTAACGCCAAGGTTGTTCCGTAAACAAGCTCTGCGGATGAGCATCCTAAGTCTTCCTTGATAGCAGATCTTATACCTAAGAGAACAAAAGGCAATGCTTCCAGCCATGATTTTGCTTCTAGCAGGTGGCATTTTAGGCTAGCTTTTAAAGTCCTGTGTTGGCGCTCAATCAAGCCATTAGCTTGTGGGTGATACGCAGTTGTGGTATTCGTCTGAAAACCGAGATATTTTCCTAAGGCCTGAAAGAGTTGGCTATCAAATTGCCTGCCTTGGTCAGATGTTATTCGATTCGGGATTCCGAAGCGAGAAAACCAGGTGGAAATCAAAGCTTTAGCGATTGATTCAGCTGACTGATCTTCTAAAGGCACTGCTTCAATCCATCGAGTGTAACGATCGACGATGGTGAGAAGGTATCTGAATCCTTTGCAAATTGGTAACGGACCAACCAAATCTATGTTCAAATGCTGAAATCTGTGAGGAGGTACTTTGAATTCTCCTAAAGCTGACTGGGTGTGCCTATGAACTTTGGATCGTTGGCATGGTAAACATGCTCTAGTCCATAGCTGGCAGTCTTTATTCATATTGGGCCATATGAAACGTTTTGTGATCAATTTGGTTGTGGATCTTATTCCAGGATGAGACAAATTATGAATGGATAAAAATATTCTTCGTCGAAATTCTGCAGGTATGTATGGACGATTATAGTTCGTAGAGGTATCACAATAGATTTTCTTGTCGCTGTCCGGTATAGGGATCTGTAAAATTTTCAAGTTTGGATTACTTTTCAGTATTTCCAACTCTTCATCCTCTTGAGAGTTTGCGATAGTTTGTAAGTCTATTACAGGTGGTACAGAAATGGTTTCAATACGAGAGAGTGCATCAGCAACGGTATTTTCATCTCCTTGGATGTATCGGATATCGGTTGTGAACTGACCAATGTATGACAGTTGCCTGGCTTGCCGAGGTGAGGCTTTTTCCAAATCTTGCTGGAAGGCAAATGTGATTGGCTTGTGGTCTGTATATATTGTAAAATGTCGTCCTTCTAAGATGTATTTAAAATGCTTCACTGCTGTATAGATGGCTAATAGCTCTCTATCGTAGGCACTATACTTTCTTTGGGTTGGTGTCAAAGAGCGTGAAAAGAAACTCAAGGGTTGTTTTGCCTTGTTCACCAGTTGGTGTACGACCGCTCCAATCGCAGTGTCTGAAGCATCAGTTGTCAATGTTATTTCAGCCTTTTCTGATGGGTGAGCCAAAATGGAAGCATGACTGAGTGCATCCTTTAAAGCTTGGAAGGCATTTCTTGCTTCTTCCGTCCAGAGTATTGGTTTTCTACAGTTCTTTTTGACGCCTGACAGCAGTGTTGTTAATGGTTGTTGTAATTTGGCACAATTTGGTATGAATCTGTGATAAAAATTTATCATACCTAAAAATCGTCTTAAACTGGTAAATGACTTTGGTTCTGGGAAATTATTAATTGCATCGACTTTCGCTGGAAGTGGTTTAAGACCTTCAGCCGATACTTCGTATCCCAAGAATGCAAGTTTAGTTTGACCAAATTTACATTTTGCCGTATTAATGCACAGTCCGTTTTCATTTAACCTCGAAAGTACTACTCGTACGTGTTGCCGATGTGTTTCCTCGTCAGCAGAGGCTATCAGGATATCATCCAAATAACAAAATACGAACTCCAGCCCATTTAGAACAGTGTTCATAAAACGTTGGAAAGTTTGAGCTGCGTTACGAAGACCAAATGTCATGTATGGAAACTCGAATAAGCCGAAAGGCGTGAGAATTGCGGTTTTCGGTATATCTTCCGTACGAACTGGAATTTGCTGATACGCTCTAATGAGATCAATAGAAGAGAAAATTTTTGTTCCTGCTAAAATAGAACTACAGTCTGTTAAAAATGGAAGAGGATATCTATCGGGGATTGTGACGTTGTTTAACGCTCTGTAGTCACCGCAAGGTCGCCAGTCCCCCGTTTTCTTCATAGCGAGATGGAGTGGACTGGACCAGTTACTCGTAGAAGGTCTGCATAAACCCATTTGGAGCATGAATTCAAACTCCTTTTTAGCAGCCTTAAGTTTGTCGACCGATAGCCTTCTGACTTTGGCGGTAACGGGTGGGCCTCTGGTTTCGATGAAGTGTTCAGTGTTATGATTTTTAATTTTATTGTTAATTCCACTCAGTTTGAGCAAATCTGGAAAATCATTGATAATATTTTTGTATGGATCGTTAACAGCATTTAAAATTGGGATATTATTATTGTTTTGAAAGCAAGGGATTCCATTAATAGTGAAAAATGTAATGCCATCTATTAACTTACGGTTCTTAGTATCTACCAACAGGTTAAAATTAGCGAGAAAATCCCTACCTATGATGGGTCTATTCACTTCAGCGATTACAAATATAGCGATTACAAATATTATATTCAGTAACTTCTGAGTTTTCTGAGTCTCCGAGTCAGCATATAAAGAAATTAGCCTGTCCTTTATAGCTTGGTATTTATCCTGTTGTGGTGGGGTAAGCAGTATATCGGACACTTGCGACAAAATATCCGGTTCAGTGGAACTAATAACATAATCATACTTAGTTTGATCAGCAGTTATGTTCGCATTTCGAAACTGAGCTTCCAATTGGAGGAACCATATCTTCGGATCCGGTTTCCAGAAAGTAGGAACTTTGACGCTAACTCTAGCGACCGCAGCCAGTGTTGCAGTTTCGTTTTCTTTGTTCTTCTCGTCGTCTGGCATTTTCAACACGGGTCACCAGATGAAGCGATGTGTTGTTACAATAAATGAAAATAACGCTTCTCTGACTCCTTAAGAATTGATAATTTACTATTTACAATCAATTAACGACGATAAAATACAATATTTTGTACATTTTTCGGATCACAAACAAAACAGCGACTTTGTTGTCATTGTTCGAAAAGTTCTATCGTTGCCATACAGTTCTGACAAACTTAAACTGAAACTTGAAGTCCGATACGATTAATCGATGCGACACTACATAAAGGTTGAATTAACCCAATGCTGAAAACATATTTTTAATAACAGATTGCTTAGATCTAATAAATAAATAGTTTTATTTCATGTATTAAAATATAACTTGTATATTTCATATAAGAAATCATAATAGAATACAAAGTGTATGGTAATTGCATTATGTTCAGAAATAAAGTTTTATGCGGATTTTTAAAAAGTACTTCGTAGAGTGCAATAAAGCGAATTATTAAATCGAAAATGTTCATAGGTATAATTTCATCGAATGGTATCAGGCAAACAAGACAGTTTTATTTGTTTCAACATTAATTGTAACATATATTTTAAAGTTATTAAAAATAAAAAAGGTATAAGTCATTTTCTCTGCAGTGCGTTTTTTTTTTTTTTTTTTTTTTTTTTTTTTTTTTAATCGCTTAGTGTATATATTATAAAGTATTGAATACTTTTTGCCTAACCTATATTTTTTAGCATAAATTACAAAACTTTGAATAAACACTATAAAATGCAAGAACTCATAACAATTGTTTCTGATCGAAAGATGACACGACCCTTTGTCGGGCGATCAAATTAGGCACGAATGCGTCAAACAAAGCGGCAACGCCCTATTTGATGCCAGTTCTTGCAATTTATGGCGTTCATTCAAGGTTTTGTACTTAATATTTTTAAATGCCAGCTCTGGGGTGATTTTATAATTTTTTATTACATTTTTGCGTATTGCATAGACGTTAGGTGTGGACCTAGTTTATTATATATGTTTGTTTAAACGTAACTTCGTTATTTTTTGCGAAACTTAATGAAATGGAAAACAGTGGTTGTTTTAGAAATCGCTTATATTTCTACTCTCCATAAGTGCACTGGTGTCAAAATGCAAGGTTTAACCATTGTTGTACTTGTGAAATTACTATAGTATTCCTGGTATAAAAACTAATTTATGTTTATAGATTTTGAATTAAATTTGAACACATTATATTGATAACATTTTTTTTTTTTTTCATTTGGGTTAGCAGTCGTAGAAATGCTAAACACAACAAAATTTTGCATGTATGCTACTGAAAACCAAAGGGGAGTTTATTCTTGTCCAAAACACCGCAACTTCATCTCCTTTTTTATTATGCCCATTTAGTTCTGTTTTTTAATTTTCAATTAAATATAATATTAGCATATTTTAGAAATTCTTAAAAGCGCAAAATCTTCATTTTTTACATTTAAGTTGCCACAGTGTTAAATTAGAAAAATCTACTCTTAGTTGTATTTCATACCTAAATATTTTTTTTAATGAAAGTACAATAACAACTGAGAAAATTGGGTTTGATATAGAACTACACGATAACGCGATTAAACTTACCCCATTTCAAACTTCCTATCTATCTTACATCGCTATACAACTGCACGTATCATTAATTAGGTATTTGATTTGGTTATTGTATGCTGATAATAAGTTTGACCATTTTTCCGTATCTTAAGTTGTTATCAATGCAATATCAATTGTTTGATAATAACAATAACGAGAAAAATTTTGAGCGCAACATCAGACTGAAGTTTTAACATTTTAAAGTAAATTCTAACAGCTATCTAAATTTTGGAAAAACAATTTATTCAGAGATTTCAGTAAATTTGCATTGACTGCAACATAACTGTTCCTCATACCTATAGTATGATGTGAAACTAACATTAAACAAAATATATTTAGAAAATATCAGTCTAAAAAATATGTTTATTTTTTAAATATTTCATTTTTCACAGCTCTAAATAATTTAGTTGATGTTATTTTAATTGAATAGGATTAAACTGCTTTGTGTAAATAACGAATGGAAAAATCATGTATTTTGAAAACATGAATACATGGAGGTAATGCACTTCGGTTCAGCTAATAACAATATGAATAATAATAATGTTTGGTATTTGCTAAAAACGTTTCTAGTGATGGTAAATGTAACTTTTTTCTTTGTATTTCGGGTCGATAGTGTGGAAGAAAACATTAAAATTTCAGATAATTTTAGATTTGTTTTTCAGATTTAAATGTTACTTGGGTATAGTATAATTTGAAAAATGATTACTCAAACTGCTCAACTCGTTTGATAGGAATCGTACAATTTTTCCAATAAACGATTGTTCTTCTCATTTAGCATCACAAGAAAACAAAGTTTTTATTAAAAGAATGCAAATACAAGAAATTTGATTCCTCAAAAAATTATGTACTATTTCTTTCTTTTTTTTTTTTTTTTTTTAACCCAAGAATTTTAAAACTTTCTTTAATTGTAATTTATTATCGAATAGCTAATGTCATATCGAATGGGATGTGTAATTTGATCACTTACTGCAGAAATTATGTTACAGAAATGAACAAGTACCACATTTTTAAGTTATTCCATAAGGTTGTTAGTACTTACACTTTATGCACACCACATTCCTTGTAGATTTATTTTCTTCAATATATAATTACGATTAAATACGACGAATATTACTTTTCAATAAAAAAAGGTGTGAAAATGTCGAGTCCTAACAAGTTACGGAATAAGTTTTAAAATGCGGTATCTGTATGCATGTAACCTCTAAATATGAAATACAAGTTAGTACATGTATTAATTTGTTCCCTTTCCCACCACAGAAAATTGAAAATAAAGATTAAATTTACCATAAATATGATATTTCCATACAATCATTTTTAAAATTTATTAAATACATATAGATTTATCGAAGTGAAATGTCAAGAATTCGTACTTTCAAAAGCCCGAGCTTATTTTTTTATTTTTATTGATTATACCACCATATGGACGGCTCATTGTAAAAGTGGTGCAATTCCATATTTTTAAAATATATCTATTTTTCTTTAATTGTATTACATTTTGTGACATCTTTCATTTAAAAAAAAAAGAAAAAAAAACTCCAATAATTGCATTAAAATCCCATAAATGGCATTACATGTTTCTCCCAAAAAACTAAAACACCTAAATATTCATTATAAAAAAGAAGTTTCTAAGTTACTTCAAATTATTTTTAATATAATTCATAAATTCTTATAACTATATGATTTGTATTAAACACAAAAATCGACAGCACTTATTTTATCTTGACTTTTCTTTTTTCCTACGCATAAATTTCAAAAAAGCTCGTTATTTCAAAATCAAATTCCAAGGAGATAATTCACTTTTACAATGAACGACCCATATAGGTAAGAAATGATAATGCTTGTATGTGTTCAGAAAGATATTCTCTGCAGAAACCAAGTTAAAATTAGAAAATGGGAAATCCTTTGGAAAAAAAAAAATCCTACGTCATACCTGAATCCTATATAAACAGGATGTCGCCATTTCTGCCGTAATTATGGAGCTTTAAAAAAAATTACTCTTTTTTTTTTCCAGGTTATATCTCACGATATATTTGACCGATATCATCATTGTGTTACACCTGAAGTGTGCTATGTATCGTTTTTTATATGCCTACATTCCATTTCCCGTAAATCAGTAGAGCGACCACTGGAAAAAATCTGCCATTATCACACACACACACACACATACAAACGAAAAACACACCATTTGCATATTATATCCTTTCTTTATCTGTCGACCTTTACCAAATTTCGGAAACACGCGTTCTTTATATGAGTACTTAACCGGTTAGTAGTCGTTAGTTGGTCGATTTGCCACTCATCTCTTCAGTGTAGCCAAATTTTTCATTCAATAGCCACCAAAAAGTTTTAGAAGTGTCATTTGATATACATAAAAGACGAATAGAATCGAAGAAACGTCGATTATAATATCATATATCAGTTCTTAAAATTATTGGTGACAGTTGAATAAAAAGTGCGCAATCTGTACCAGGTGGCGCTGTCTATAGCGACTACTAACGGGTTGAGAATACGGAAAATTTTCGTTTTTGTATTTTTGAAGGTCATCATTTATGAAAATATATTATTTTTCACAATTTACTTTCTTTTAGATGACAACAATATATACGTATTCCGTTTTCGTGAAGAAACAAGCTGTAACCGTAAAAGTAATGATAATAAATTGTACGAATATTGTTAAAAACATTTTTGATGATGTCGAGTAGTTTTCCCATATATTTCGGATTAAAGTAGACTTGTTGCCCATGCATAAATTTCAAAGATTTTCATTATTATATATCTTTTGCTGAAATATTGAGAAATTTGTCATGAATTCGGGATTATTTTCAATGCATTGAGTAGCGAGCCAAGTAAAAAAAAGAAAATCATATTTTTGATTAATTTGTGCATTAATATGAATTTATAAAATAATGTATTGCTACCCTCTGTTTGCTAAAAGATATTTTTTTAAATGATTTAGTAATCTTTTTGAAATACCAAACAACAATAGAAAATATGCGGAAAAATATGTATATAGATTTATTGAATTGCATAAGGAAAACATTTCCCAATATTTTTTCGATTTCTAGAAATGATCTCCGCATTTTTTTTTTTCCTTTGTAGTTTTCAATACAAAAATTCAGAAGTCTTAGAAAAAATGTTTATTTTGCAAGCGTATATATTTTGATATTTTCAAGGAAGCCCCAAAAGAATCAATCATTTCAACAATGGTCTTTGTAATGAAAGAAATGAAATAGATTTCTTTTCAACAGTTTTGTATTTTGTATAAGAGAAATACGCTTTGTTGGTTTATTCGGAGTTTGCTTCAAAAGGATTAAAAAATTGAATATAATGATTTTATAGAAAAATGTGAGGAAAGTCTGATTTAAGTAAATCAGTTTATATTGAAAAGAGTATTTCATCCTTATATATTAAGTTATTTTTTCCACTTATTTAGTTCTTTTAATAGTTTTTATAGTAATAAAAAATTATGTAATATTGCTAAAATTGGTTAAAAGCTCTCTAATACTAGTTCATATAATTTTAAATTCATTGTCTTGAAATATATATATATATATATATATATATATATATATATATATATATATATATATATAAAAATTATAAATTACTTGATAAAAAAGAAAAGAATAAGAACATAGAACAGTCAGTCAAATAAATCACCACAGAAACATACATATTCCAACAAAGTAACTAGTTATCTTAAATTTATTTAATTTTATAAAATAAATAATATTATTTACTTTAATTTAATAGACTACACTACCTCTTCAAAACATAATAAAGGACCGTGCAATGTGATGCTGTAGAAAAGAAAGAATATTAATGGGTAGTACTATGAGAGGAAATAATAGACCTTCCATTAATGAAATGAATCTTTTAATTTGAGATTAGTAAAATAATTTCGGATCAAAGAATAGGAACAAGATTGAATTTTAAATAAAAAGCTCAAAATGCGATAGGACTTCTTCAGGTGTTATCCCTAAAGCATTTAGCAGAGAATTGTAGGTTTTCTGTTTTTAGTAAGCATTTTAGCAAAAAACCAAAAGATAGCACAAACCCACAAGAAAAATCTACCGTGAAATGAATCAAATGAAATAAAGACGGAATATATCCTGAGTTTTTTAATTGAAATATTCACCAGAATAAAAATTGAAATGAAATCACGAGTAAAACAAATCGTCGTATTGAGAAAATGGTTTTTTCAAAGTTGAGTTGTATTGCGTAAGTTTTAAAGTTAAAAATAATTTACAACTCATTAAATTTTAACATTATTGATATCCAACTATCTTGAACTTGATTATTTTTTGATTTATAAAATGTTTAATTTTTTAGTTCAATTCATCATAATTAATTTTGATTATGTAATTATATTATGAACTGGGAAGCATTCTAAATATTAAATGTTTGCTTAGTGATGCCATCTATATTTCCTTTATATAAATCAAAGTAACTTAAATAATGCAGATCTATTTTTCTTATAACGAAACCAACTTTTCTTAAAGTGAGAAAACGTAATGAAATGCCTTGCCATGAATTCAAAAACCAAAGTGAGTTTAGACTTAGCTAGATGTTTAATTTTAACTAATTGTCATTATTATTATTATATATATTTTTTATATAAGAATTTAGTAGTAAGGAAAATTTAAAATTTATTTATTTATTTATTTTAATTTATTTATTTGTTTATTATAATTTTAGTAGTTAGGACAATTTAATTAATTCAAAATTTAAAATTAAAAAAGGAAAACTAAATTTAAATTTTTATCTTTAAGTTTTTTTTTTTTTTTTTTTTTTTTTTTTTTTTTTTAATCTTATTTCATACAATTAGATTCTTTTTGTAAAAAAAAAAAAAAAAAAAAAAAAATATATGTTGTTTTATAAAGAATTTATTCATATTTCTATTTCAAATTTGTAATATTGATAACGTAAGAGTTTTTATTAAAATAAGTCTAATGTACTCTTTAAAAAAAATCAGCAATCGTAAGGTGCATTACTCAAAGGAAATCTAATTGTTTAATAGTAGTATATGGAAGGTATTACAAAATTTACTGTCTATAATTTTCTACACAAATTCATGCAGAGAAAATTATTAATCAGAATTATTATTTTTCAACGTTATTGCCTATAATAATGACATACGATTTCCATCCTAAAATATCAAAAGAAAGTGAACTTTGCGACCCACAAAGGATATTCTAGATCTAGGCAATGCATATTTGAACTGTATTACATTCTCTCTTAAATATATATATATATATATATATATGTATATATATATATATATATATATATATATATATATATATATATAAATATATTTAACAAGTACGTCATTCAACCATTCGTTTTAAATTCATTTAAGATCTCTTTGTAAAAATGCAGTTATCGCACATTTACATTTACAAATGGATCATACATATACAGAAATTTTATTTGGTTAAGAAAATCTCCATTGTACACATGTATACGATAGGCAATAATCTCTTAGTCGGTCACTTCATTTGAAATAATTCTGGTGTATTAATCATGCGAACAACTACTTCTTAACGGGCAGTTTTGTTGTTTGTCTGTTTTTTTTTTTTTTCTGTCCTTACAGCAAAGGATTTCTAAAAGTATTACTTTTTTTCACATCGATAATTTGTACTCCTGGTATTTTTCAATCACATTTATGGTTTTTAAATTCAAATCGTCTGAAATACACTTATTCAACTGTATTCATATTCATTAATTATTATGTTTTTAACTAGCATGTTTATATTTCGAGTTTATTCTCAATGTGCACTTTCAATACATATAATTTTATTGACACATTTCACATAAAGCGGTATAAATTTGTTCAAAGTAAGTAAATGAAACATTCTATTAATATTGAAGAAGGTTGAAGAAGTTTGAAGAAGGTTGATCCTTTTCGAGAAATTTTCGGCTTGAAACATCTGTAAGTAAACCTTATTAAATTCAAATAATATTTAATTTAATAAATAAATCACTTTATAAGTAAACATTATCGACAACAACAACTCGTAAAAGCTGCATAGATCCCGACATTTCAATCTATTCCGGAGTACTTTAACCCTTTGTGGGGCAAGATAACTATGATCATTTAAATTACACTGCCACCGGAATTTACGAATATAATTATAATAGAAGAAATTTTAAATTTTCATGTTGAAAAAAGGGTGTTTTCTGCTTTGTTATAAATGTAAATTTTTGCTAAAAAATTTCCGGGATGAGATTTGCACTTGAGAATTAAAATTAAGTGTTCCATGTAGTGGAACACTGAGCGGCAAAGGGTTAAAACGACGTTGCTAAATCTACGAATTTGAACTTGTAGCTGAAGAGTCATAGTTTTCATTCTAGGTCTCAATAGTCCGTGATATATTGTTTGTATGTAAAAGTTGATTCCCGATTTATACATAATATTTTTTAATTCAATAGTTAAATAAAAAAAAATAATACAAACACCGATGACAAAGTTTAACGAGAAAACATTAATCCCTGATATTTATGTAAATAGAATGTTCCGATTTATAGGAATGTAAACTTCATAAATAAATGTTAACGCATTTGCATCGGCACAAATTTGCGTTTTTTATGTTGTGGGGCATGGTTAAATTCAGAAAAATATACCACTATCTAGAAATATTATTTTCTCTTTAATATATTACAGAAAAAAGTTAAAAAAAGAATGCTGTATAAATATACGTATGCCAAAATGGCAGTAAAATCTACTCATAATATGTTTTAGTCAGCAAATTACCCGCCAATTTTTAGGAAAATCGCCTAAATCCATTAGGGTAAAGAATAAAAATTTGCATTCATTAATTTAAGTAATGTGATGTTTAAAGGTGAAGTGAAATCTGGATTACTAGTGCTGCTACTTAAACTACTTATTTGTTCTATTAATTTATAAATTTTTAATACACTGTATATATTTAGTTGAACAAAATCGACTGAACTACAAAGACTGAAATAAATGTATGCATAAATAAAAGCACTTACAGGATTTTTTGCTGAAAATAATTATATGCATATATATATATATATATATATATATATATGCATTTTAAATAAAATATTCACATATATATACAGGAATATTATACACATATTGTGTTTATGCATCTCGTATTTTTTTCTTTAGTATTCAGAAATAAAAAAATAGACAATGTTATCATTTCTTTATCAAGTGCACTTCAGCTAACAGGTTACTTTTTATAAGGGTGTGGTGACAGAAAAACTGCAAAATTGATAGATGTTCCAATCATATTATCGAAATAGCACGTGTAGGGTAATGGATGACTGTTAAAATTATTCGTTATTACATAACATATTTTTACTTTCAATTACCCACATATATGGGATAGAGAGAACTGATTTGGAATAAATTTTCGAAATTGAGTTTTCATTATATTTACACGTTTTAAGGTTACTTGAATCCTAAAATCACGCTTTTAGCTGTTGGTCTCTCTCTCTGTGCGTGTCTGTTTTCTATCAGTATATCTCAAGAACAAATATTAGCAT
The DNA here is from genome assembly GCA_963930645.1 of Salticus scenicus. NCBI lineage: Eukaryota > Metazoa > Arthropoda > Arachnida > Araneae > Salticidae > Salticus > Salticus scenicus. The sequence goes on along the minus strand of OZ005650.1, from coordinate 169,279,150 downwards.
AAAACCCAAACTCGATGTTCTAAATGTGTATCATATAGGGATGCTACATTAAACTTTTCGTTGATATCAAGCAAATGGTTCGTGAACAGGGACACACAAGAGCATTCAAATACATTACGTCTACGGGAGAAATTGCCGGAAATTAAAGTTTAAACAACTATAGAATGCACTAAACCTAATGAAACGGATACATGCATAAAAACATATTTCATGTAGAATATTGTATGAAAATCTATCACTGTTCGTTTACAAGGCTACACAGAAGAACTAGATTATATTGCGACAATTTTTGAAAAAATGATGTTAGTGTATTTCAGGTTGCACCGTGTGTTATTAATACAAAATTATATTTATGTACACCATGTGGTTTAGACATTACCTTCAGAAGATGTACAGGGCTGCTAATATTTAACCCATAACACTGTTTTTTGTTGTTAGTGGAAGTGCTTAACCATAATATTTTGCGATGCACAGGAATGTTGCTCAGGAATTGAAATTAATCCCCACAGCCATATGGTAATTAATGTATTTTTTAAGCTAAATATCGGTTTTGCATCGCTTGTTTTTTGTATATTTACACATTTTGAGGCTTCCGGAACACCAAAGTCAAGATTTTAACATTTGATCTTTGTATGTGTCTCTTAGAGTAAATTAAAAACAAATAATATCAGGCGATCAAAATACTGCATTTTGAAGTTAATACGTTTGTTACTAGAAAAGTTTGATCAAGATTCATAAGTTTCAAGGAATTTTGGATGTGAAATTTTTTTGAATAATTTTAAATGGACTTTTGCATTTAATAACATGTTTGAATTCTATATAAATGTAGGTACAATAATGAAACGGCTGGTTCAAGGTGGCGGTATCCCATCTTGCCTAGAATTATTTGTCAAATAAATCTGTACCGAAACCAAAATTGAATTTTTTTAACAAAGATTTATACAACAGTGTTTGTTATATTTTCCCTTAATCTGCATTTTTTGAATTAAATTTCAGGGTAATAGAAAGTCGTCTGAGTGACACCCCTAACTATTTATTTCATTTTTGGTGTAATATTTACATATACAATTACATGACTATATTTGTTAATCTGAGAAAATCTACAAAAATATCAGAATATATATATATATATATATATATATATATATTTTTTACCACGAAGTTAAATGTAGATATATCGTTTGCACATACTATTATTTTGATATCGTATAAATCATACATTTTTGTTTATATATGTATATATATATTCAAAATATTTCTTTGTAACACTGTAACTTTTGGTATGTAAGAATGTACCATTTAGAAATTACGTGCTTTTGTTGAGACACTTGTTTAATTAAGATCATAATGTTTAGTGAAAATTTATATATATATATATATATATATATTATATATACCGGGTGATCCAAAAGTCACAGACACAACAAAAAATATATTTTTCAGAGTTGACCGTAACACTAGGCGTTTTTCACTGATGTGCACACAAAAACATGGATATATATATATATATATATATATATATATATACAGCCCTTCTCATAATTATAAGGACACCCGTTTTTCTATATTAACTAAACACTGAACACTATTATTTAAACAAATATATTTTTAATTAATTTGAATTTCATTAATAAACGATATTTAAAAAGTTTTATCGTTTTTCTATCTTAAAAAACTTTAAATATGGTAAAAAGGTGATTTTTCAGGTGTTCACAATTATAAGGACAGCTCGAATTTTAGTAATTTTTTCTTTAAATTAATATTTTATGGGGTCTCTTTTTAGGGTTAAACAGTCAGACATCCTCTCTGATATATATATATATATATACATTTGTTTTTAATATTCAGTTTCAATACCATTTCATATAGCATATATGATATTCTTAATACATTTAAACTATTTAAAATTGCTTTCCACTTGCATGCACTTTTCTAATATCATAAGTTAAGGTTTTTTCAACTTTTAGGCCATGAGAAAGGCAATAATATAAAACTTTCTTTCTTCAAACTATTTCCTATTGCTGTAAAAGTAGAGCAAAAATGCAAGTCTTGTTGAAAAAAATATTATTACCCCCCAAAATCTAACAAAAATCTGATAATTCCACGTTTAAAACTTGCGGATATTCTTTTGCTGTCCATAATAATAGAAAAAATTACTAAATTCATTCTGCCTTCAGTAGAAGCAGCTCTCCAGAGCACCATAGATCCACCTTTAAAATGCCCGATTCATATCTGCCTTTAAAAAATCTGCTCTGTCTTTCAATATCTTCAGATCGTACCAGTAACTGTTAAAACCATTTGGTTAATCAAGAATAAAATGTTTTTCATCCGAAAATGCAACATTTTACCATTTAATATTGTCTTTATTCAACTTTAACACAGTCGTTCTTTCCCTTATTAAATGCTGATTGATTATTACAGGTTTTTTATTCATTTTAACATATTATTAATTATTTTAAACATGCATAAATGTGGGCCCTAACCTTTCGTTAAAAATTACGAGCAAAATCAGCAGCAGTCATTATGAGTAGAACAGTAAGAGGAATTATGAGTCTTCGATCTCTATAAAACAACTCTGATTTTGCATCAGATCTCTCTCCTATCGAACCAGCAGTTCAACGTTTGATCACATTTCCTTCACAGGGATGGAACACGGGCGCAGTATTCATACCACTATCAATGTAACAAATTTTTCTACTTCTTAAATAACGATATTATAGTTAGAGAAATTTATTTAACAAATACCGGTGTGAATTCTGCGCCCGTGTTCCATCCCTGCCTTCAGCAATTTTAGACCTTTGAATTTCATTAGAAATTCCGCGGATTGATATTATCCTTCCACTTAAAAAACACATTTATCATACTTCACTACTTGAACGTTCTTTTTTTCGAAGAATTATCAGTAATGTCCGTCCAAGAAAAATTGAAAGCTTATATATGAATTAATCTAGACCAGTAGTTAACAAATTCACATGTCAACTGTAATTTATCCGCTAGTAAGTTAAATAAAACGAAAAAATCTGGATTGTCCCTATAATTATGAACATCTAAAAACGTGGAGAAAAACACATTTTGCATTATTTTTTTATTAATTTTGTTTTATATTAAAAAAATTATAACAGTTTTGGTTTTTAGAATACTAGATATATAAGGTGCACTTAGTATAATCTTGTTTACAATTATTTTTACATTAGTTATTTCAAAATATAAAGTGTCCTTATAAATATGAGAAGGAGTGTATATATATTTAGGTAACAAAAGATTTACTAGCAAATTCGTTTAAAATTTCTTCATCAGTGACGTTTAAATAGTAAAATTACTTTTAGTTCCCCATCATACTATAGGTATGGGGAACTTTGGTAATCGGGAAAATTTTCGCTCTCGGTTTTTTGACTTTTTTACACGTTTTCAGTTGTGAAGAATCCGAAAATGACAAAAATTGTATGGTGTCCGTCTGCAGGGTGTCTGCTAGTTTGTTAGTGTGTTAGTCCGTTAATTTGTTAGTCTGTTTACACGATATATCACGAACAAATGATTGCAGAGTGGTCAGACCAGTTTTAAAATATTACTTTCGATACTGGCAAGAACCCTATTCCTTTACAACATTTGAATTAAAAAACGTCGTAAGTTATTAGAAATTTACGATTTTCTTAACATGGGAGAATATGACAAAATTTTACTTAAACGTGCATTAAATGAAAACGTTTTACTGTAAAAATGCCAGACCAGTTTTAAAATATCAGTGTTGATGCCGGAATGAACATCACTAACTACAAATGTGCAAATTATAGAAATGTATATAAATGTTATTTTTTATACGTATGTACAGTTTTTTAGGGACAGCATAAATATATAAAGAGTTTTAAATATTTTATTAAGAAATGCAAGAACGTTTTGCAAGTTTTAAGTTTTAATTCTAGAGATTTTTATCCAAATTTCATGAAACTTTAAAAAAAAATTACCACAAATGCCAAAATTATTTCACAATATCTTAAAACAAATTCATTTAATATTCAAAGGTGTATGGACAGTTGTAGTAAATAATTTATTACTGTGTATGCGCAGACGTTAGCAGAAAAATCTTTGGCATAAGTTAATACTCATGTATACGGAGCTCTTTATAAAAATAATCCAGTTGATTATCATGGAAATTTATAGAGATATTTGTAATTAAATGAGCTGTTTTTCAGCTATTTTCTAAAACGAAGTCGACAATAAAGGGTCATTGGCAAATATTTATTTGTATCTTATAGGTAAAAGATTAAAGTAATTAAAATATTTATAATTTAGAGGCTTTGTATTTGGTTGACGATTTTTTTTTTTTTTACTTCGATAATGCGACGAATATATTTTACCGTATATAGTGAATATTTGAACTCGAAAGTTCTTACTAGATCAATAATATATTTAAAATAACAAACTGCATTTTTAATCTCCTGCTAGCACAAAAAATGAAAATAAAAAATTTCTGATGAATATGTGATTTTTACAAATGTTTACACGGATGCTCTACAATTATTGAATCTATATCTAAAAGAATAGTACTCATATATTATAATATAAATATAACCTTAATTTATTTTTTTGCATGTTTCTCCTATGAAACTACAAGATTTCTCCAAAATTTCTCATGCCAATTTCATAAACTTTGAATATTTCTATGCATAATACTAATATCACAAAACAGACATATCAAATATTTGTAGAGATATAAGCATATATATAAATTAACTTTTAATTGTGTATGCGGTAATTGTGGCAAAAACATTTTTAAATAATTTGAAAATTAACTGATAAAGCAACGTCCTTAAAATAATTCCCTCCTTAATGACTGTGAGGTTCTGCTGTCTAAATGTGTTGGCGGGTGGTGCCGATTCAGACGATTTCAGGTCTTACTCGTCTGCCTAGCCCCTCGGAGTTTTCCCTGATGTTCTCTGAATCAGGGAACCTGGAAACCGTAATAAAAGGGCTTCCATGGACGGTATCGCATCCAGAGCTGGAACTCTAGAGTATTCAATCGGCTTTAATCTGCTTCCCCCACAACACAGTACCATAAAATGACTACTCGAATATTGAGAAAATTTACCGAAATGACGAGAATATATTGAACTTATTCTAATTATTTTCTAAATGTGACTAGGTTATGAGGATCACATATTGCTTTCATGACTATTGTTGCAATTTAAACACATTTTTAGACAACATATTATGTTTTATGAAATGCAGTTCACTTGTCTTTTGGCAATATGTTCGTATATCTGTACGCGGGTGATTCTTCGGCAAATGGATACAATTATTGTAGAATGTCCATGTAAAAAAATTGTAAAAATCATACATCCACCAGTTTTTTTTTCTCTATTAGCAAGGGATTAAAAATACTGTTTGATATTTTAAGTGTACTATTGATCGAATAACTACTTTCTTGTCTGAATATTCACTATATAATACACTGTAAAATTACATTCCCAGAGTTAAATAACATTTGATTAAACAATTTTTAAGACATACTCTAAAGTGTCTAAAATTAAAAAAGCGTATCTATTATATAAAACTTTTACTTACATGATAAAAATGAAAAGTTGCAAACAACTCCTTATTACTAAGCTTGTTTTATAAATCTGCTGAAAAAATCATTTAATCACAAATATCACAATGAATTTTCATTATATTTAACTGGACTTCTTTTTGTTAGGTGCTGTAGATAATTGACTATGAAAATATTAAAAAGCATTTTTTTTTCTACAGTACGGGGCCCCTGCTCGCTCCGCTTACCAACCCCCGAGGAGGGTTTGACCTCCCCCCAACTCACTTTACTTATTAAAACATACAGTTCTCTGCCCGCCTATTCGCTACTTTCTTTCACAGTAAAGGAATATTAATAGTGCATATTACAAGACAAATGCAGAAAATTATTACGGAAATCCTCGTATTCAATGTCAAATTGAAATATATAATATTTATAGATATATACTTAAATAGAAAGAAATTCCTAATATCTAGACCATTTTGCATTACACTTTTAGTAAATGACCCTTTTTATTTCTTCTTTACAACTTTAGAACCGGACCGCGTTACCCCAGTCGCTAGAGCACCGAGCTCCTAATTTGAAGATTGCGGGTGCGGCTCTCGAGCTGGCCAAAGATCGTCGTGTACACTAATGGTGCCTGGTGCACGTAAAATATGTCGTGGCGGCAATATCCTCCATGTTACCATTAAAATTATACCTCTGGGGCCATCGAAACGGTGGAGCCATCTCCTTCGCGTAGGACCAAAACTGGGGTGGCATCTCTCCTGATCATCCGTAGGGGTGCGTCACAGACAACAACTATCCCTAGCTTAGCAATGATGCGACGTCAAACATAACTTATCTACAACCATTGATGATATTTTTATTTTCCCGTGTAAGAAAATTAATTTTCTAAAAGTAGAGGAAAAAAATATTGATATTTACTTTCTTTCTTTTTACATGCATGGTTTCGGGCCACGGTACAATAATCGGTAAAGCACCGAGCGCGTAATTGGAAGATACCCGATTCGGTACTTGAGCCGGTCAAAGACCGTCTTGTATACTAATCTTGTGAACGTTAAATCTATCGTAAGTCCTCCACACTATACCTCTCGTTCTCATCCACGCTATACCTCTGGGGATCACCAAAGCGGGGAGGGGGAGCTTCCCCGCCTTGAAGGATCAAAATTGTGATAGTATGTCTCCGGAACAACCAGACCGTTGCCAATTACCTATAGCGCAGTACTGGTGCGACGCTAAATCCAACCTACCTACCTACATACAACCATAGATCATATTTTAAGAATAATTAAAAGAATCATTGTAATTATATGCTATATCTACAAAGAATTTCACGTATTATATTTCCCACGATAATCAAAAACTTTCTTTTTCATTAAATTGTTACGTTTTCTTTTATATCTTAAGGTTATAATACGACTAAACTAAAATGAAATTATAAAACTAAAAACAGTGTCAGAATAATTAAAAATTAATAATAATAATACAATTGTAAGGAAAATTTAATATGTAATAATAGCATTGAATAGTTGACATTTCTTTGTATGGATATCGATTATTTAAAATTATTTAACTACACAGTGTTCATTTGTAAAATATTTCATAAACTCTTGAGATACCTAATTAAAAATCATTTTATTAAAATATAAATAAATAAATAAATAATAATAATCTGTAGCTTTTAAACTCGTTTAATATATATAAATTTTTTATTTAAAAATGAATTTGAACTATCCAAATATATAAAAAAGAATAAAATAATATCATTCAACACAAAGAAAGCTACAGTCTCTTTATATTATTAATTTTTAAATAATTTTTTTTTAAGGAGACATTTTAAAATATGAAATAACTATTAAAATATTGAAAATGACATTTTCGATCAGAACTTGCTCTGATGGCAAAAGGCAATGATGATAATGTATAGTTGATTATAGAAATTAACTATATATTAAAAAAAAAAAAAAAAAAATCTTTGTAATTCTTTTGTAAAATAATAAAGCTTAACCGAAACGATATATAGCTATTAATTATGGCGGAAAAGATTTATCTTATATTTCTCTAATTTTCTAATAGAAAATTTCCTAACGTCGAATCCTATTAATTAATTAATGAATATTAATTAACTTACGAATTTTCTCTTTGTTAGTATGAAACGATTTCTCTTTCAACGCTTCTTCCGAAAACCGTTTCAAAGCGATTGTCATATGTTTTGTTTGCGTTATTTAATGCATAGTGCATATTTGAATAAAGATAAAATAGAAAAGAAACGCATAAATCATTCATACAGATTAGCTTATCTACTAATTAATACAACAACTGGTAAACCATTTTAGACTCTTTTTATTAAATATAAAGTACATTAAATTCGGATTGAATTATTACTTTATTTTCCCAGGCGTTAAAAAATAAATTGGATATAACTCGATTGTAAGGATACATAATTAACATGTTTCATTAATGAATAAGAACATAATTTCAGAACAAAATTAGTACAAAACAATTAATTTAACTTATACTCATGTTATATATATATTTAAAATCCTTTACCAATGTAACTATAAAATACTATAATTAGAGAAATATGAGTTTTCATTTACAATAACACTTGTATTTTGAAACTGAAATGTGATTTTTCAGGAAAGAAAAAGGGATATTTCATAAATATCTAAACTTACTTTCAAATAATTTAATCTTGAATATACCATGTTATTTTTATATAAATTTATTTTTTTATTGTTTCTAGTATTTCTGAATAAACATCGTACTGTCACTATTTCTACAATAAATGATAATACACGTGAGAATTTAAATATAGAACTCCGAAATCTAAAGCTAAAACTGTAACTATTACTCTGCAATTCGACGAATAATTCTTGGTTTTAAAATCTGTCAAGGGGTATTTTTCCATAAATTATCAGAATGTAGATAAATTATGTGTTGGAGCAAATAAAAAATATGTAACTTTTCTATATGATATCTTAAAAATTTAATTCAACCTTTTAATTTATTTTATAATTTCAAATATATATTTTCCTATTAAAAAATATCCAATAATTTTAAATATTTTATTTAAATTTAGTACTCGTAGCTGAACGGATTTTCCTTTTTGAGAATTTATAAATCTCTATATATATATCATGGGTGAGAAGCCTAATATTTTTCAAGGGAAACATTATACCGGAATTTTTTTATAATTTTGTTCAATTTACTTAATCGACGAAAATACGTTTCACACACTCCTTTTAAAAATAATTTTTTAAAATCTGATTTATGAATTAAAAAAAAGGTTAGTAACTATTATATCAAAATTTTATCACAATATCACATATATTTTTACTTTTCGAACACTATAGTGAGGAAAGTATTGTACTCATGTCAAAAATCCGAATTTGAGATTTAGAGGTTTCTATACGTTTCGAGGTCCCCTAAGTACGTTTTCCCCATTTTTACGATGATGTATGTATGTGTGTGTATGCCTGTGAGTGAACACGCTAGCGTCTAAACGCTTTGTTCGAATAAGCTGAATGTTGGTACGTATATTGTAAGTCACCATAGTACGAACCTTATTGATTTTGGTGAATATAGCACTTATAGTTTTTTTTACAGGGACACCGGGGAAAATTGGGGCCTATGGGGCCAAATCATTATGGCCTATGGAGTCAAATTTTTAAAAGTGCGATAGCGTCTAAATGTTCTATTAATCTGAGCAAAAAAAATTGTATACATATTATAGGTCACATTTGCACCACCCGTATAGATTTTCGGGAATTTAGTTAGCACTTGCAGTTTTTTACAGGGACACAAAGAAAAATTCTTTATCATTATAGGTCTATAGGAAAAATTTTTTCAAAGTGCGATATTATCTAAACGCTTTATTCAATTGAGCGAAAAGTATATATGAAGATTATAAATCACTGTTTCACTAACTATAAGCATTTTGGTGAATCTAGCATTTTTAGGTTTTTACAGGGACACAACGAAAAATTATTTATCATTATGATCTATGGGCTCAAAGTTCAGTAGCGTTAAATAAAACATCGTGTAATATACGGAGAAAAATACTCAAACACTCTATTATGGTTTTCTTTCTTTTGTTTGTCAAGAACTCCTCTTTCTTTACTTTATCTACAAAAATTTTAATTACTTAATGTTCGGAAAGTCGAGTGGAGTCACTCCAGATTTTTGCTTATTTATATCTTCCCAAATATCTAAATATTTTATGCTAATAAAATGAGAGAGATTTGTTTATTAAAACTCGATAAGATATGTAGTTTTTGCCAGTTTCGCCTCATTTGATCATTTAAAGAGAAATATTTAATAATTTAACGTAAAATCTTGTAGAAATAATGTTATAAAAATTGGAGAGAATTTTATTTCCAGAAGATATTTTCCGAGTTATTACTTCTCTTTAAAAAGAGGATTTTTGTATTATTTTCTTTTTTATTCTAAATAATGAATTTTAAAGTCAGAAAATGTCTTCTCAAATTACTGAAACTATCGTTTAGCATTAAAAAAAAAAAAGTTAAATATAGAGGAAATTTTATTTTCCAGGCAATTGTCTTAATTATTGAATAATGTTGCATTACATGTTATATATAGGGAAACTTTGGGGAATATGGTATACTTTTATATCTCAGCTGTGCGCGCGCATCTGCAACCTTGCTGAAGCAGGTCAAAGCACTTCACTGGACCTCAAATATAAACGGTAGTTCACCCTGTATAGCAGAGCAGCTTTTGTGTCATACAACTTCTTTAGATGATCAAGATTTAGATTTTTTGGGGGTAATTATTGCGAATTTAGTAACCTATTTACGAAACAGTAAAAGGAATGACAATCTAGTATCATTTCTATTAAGGGAGTTGTGTTAGACTGTAGTCTGATACTAATGAACTTATTTCTACCAATATGTGATTGAGGTTGATTTATTTTACAAGATGGTAATTCGGGTAATTCCAGCTACTTCATATCACTTCTGCCAATTATTCATTATTTCTGTAAAAATGCTATTCTATTTCATATTATCCTTTAAGGAAATGGGTATTCCATATTACTCGAAGAAAGCTTTATTTTTTCTTAAATAAAAAGTTTGCATGTAAACTATTTTTTGTACCATAAGACCATTAAAACACATTAAAAACACTTGGAAGTTTGCAGTAGTCGAATTCACAATTATCCAAAATTAATACTTCATTTTATTATGGTGGATTCAAATACAAATGGTGCTCCACATTCATGTATTTTCTTCTATACATTTTAATTTATTTTATTGGAATATAAATCTTGTGGCGTAAATATTTTATTTGTTAAAACACGAAAATTATAATAAATGTGTCGATAAATTATAAACAAAACCAAAATTTTACTATTCATAATGTGGGAAGTAAGGGGCAGACAAGGGTCCTCTGGCTATGGATAGGGACTGTTACGTCTTGTCAAAAGGAACTTTTCTTTGAAATCCAGTCATTTGTCTTATTTATTAAATAATGTCATATCACTTATTATATATGTATATGTATATTATATTATACTTTATATATATATATATATATATATATATATATATATATTAAAGGAAATATAGACCTTGTTGTGTAAATATTGTATTTGATTAGAAATGAAAATTATAATAAATATCTTCTTAAATTAAAAAAAAAAAAAAAAAAACATTCTGACTATTCATAAGGTGGGAAAAGGAAAGCATACGGCTTCTGTGGCTACCGATGGAGCTTGTTACGTCTGTTCCATTATGTTTAACTTTTGAAGATTAAGGGCAGCATTAAGATATTAATAGGTTTGGTTAGAACTACCAACATTTCTGATACATTCCGTAGAGTTCCAACTTACCAGCTTTTTTCGCACGTCATTTTTATAGAGAATTTATCTCCAATATGTAATTAATATTAAACTAGCAATCTTCGCCCGCTTCGCTGGGCACTATATTTAAAGTATTTCTTTTTAATTGAATAATTGAAAAGTTTAAATAAATAGATTTCGATTGGCGACTATTTTCTTCACAGTTTTAGTATGGGATGTCCTTGACAATATCAAACAATTTTTGAACTTCTTGAATCTGTGCAACAAAACTATTATTAAAACTAATGTTCACGAAAACAGTCAAATAGAAATAATAGTTCTTCGAATATTCTGGCGACAGTTGAAGCCGTTACTCGTACAGTAAAAATAACTATTCGATGAATGGTCGAATCAGAGAACGCACGTAAGTCGTTTTCGCAGCAATCACTATAACGCACATGAAAACCAAAAAAAAAAAAAAAAAAAAAAAAAAATCACTGGAAAGACCTACATTGATGTGCATGAATCTCAGAACAAATGAAACTCGTTTCCTCGGCAATCACTATCACGCATGTTAATACCAAAAAACATCACTGGGTACCCCTACAGCGCTGTGCATGAATCTGAAAACACACGAAACTTGGTTCCGCTGTAATCACTATCACGCATATGTTAAAAAATAAATAAATAAATAAAAAATAAATAAATAAATAACTGGACACCACTATCTCGCTGTGCATAAATCTGAAAATACACAAAGCTCGTTTTCGCAGCAATAACTGTCAAGCATGTTAAAAGAAAAAAAATCACTCGACATCCCATCCTTAAATCAATGAAAATCAAATAAACCAATCAAATCTCTCGTAATTCCTCATAACGTAGCTCTAGTTCAACGTAAAATACACTCAAATCAATGAAAATCAAATAAATCAATCAAATCTCTCGTAATTTCTCATAACGTAATTCTAGTTCAACGTAAAGTACACTCAAATCAATGAAAATCAAATAAACCTATCAAACCTCTCGTAATTCCTTATAACATAGCTCTAGTTCAATGTAAAATACACTCAAATCAATGAAAATCAAATAAACCAATCTTATCTCTAGTAATTTCTCATAACGTAGCTGTAGTTCAATGTAAAATACACTCAAATCAATGAAAAACAAATAAACCAATCAAATTTCTCCTAAGATTCTCCATTCTGCGTTTTATTTTCATATTTTTATTAGTTAAAAGAAAACTAATCAAAAATTCGAAAATCTGACTTCGATGTGCACAATGACTCTTCAGAGGGCACCTTTGTGTTAAATCACGTGACTGTCCGAGCTACCGTTTTTGAGAATAGTGAAATATACATATATATATATATACAAATATTGCTCACTTAATAGTATAAGATAAGAAGAAAATTATTCTTAAACAAAAGAGGTGTGAAACAAAGGCGGGTATAAACAAAGCGTTGGAATAAATTAGAAAGGTAGATGTCTAACTTGATATTTTTACGAATATTTTAATACTATCCGTGAAATTTCGCAGTTACACATACTAGGCAAAACGTGGCAAACAATGTGGAACCTACACTTTCTGAGGTTCAGTTTCTTTTTCTTGATATTTTCCTGTATTTTTTGACTGGTTTCAGTTTATTCTTTTAACCCTTTTGTAATTTTGGGCATTTTTTTAAATATTTTTTTTTTTTTTTCGAATCTATTGTTGCCTCATTTTGCTGTCTATATTCCTGTTCTCCTTAATAAATATATCCTTAAAATAATCTCCTTTTTTAATCGAATACGGATTTCCTCACTTATTAGCTAAACATGGCATTATATAGTCGTCTTGGTATTATGCAATGACATATATATTAAAAAAAAATTAAAAAATGATAATATCTCTCTATGACTATTCTTACTGTTTCAATGCAAAATAATACAAATAATTTATTCAGATTTTTTTTTAATTACATGCTGCATTTACAATGCCTTTGAAACATAATGTTTCATGACCTCAAACATTAATTTTTATCTTTAATTTGTAACCAGTGTCATTTTTGTCTTAAAACAGGAATTGCTGCATGTGTTTGATATAACATGCTACGTGTATCTTAGAAGATTTTAAAGAAATTATTTTTTTGTATACATGTTCAGTAATACGTTGAAATAGAAAATATCATAAATACTTTCCAATATAGTTTATATATATATATATACATTATGCAATTCGCTTCTAAATTTGTTTCCCAATAAAATTATCTTAATGCAAAAAACATATAGACTTAATGTATAAAATATAAAATCTACAATTTCCAAAAAATAACATACAACTTTTCATTTACTTAAATAAAGGTATAATTAAATTTTTCTCATTAAACACATTCTTCCCCTAGAGATCTTGTTAAAAAATTTCCTGAGATAAATTCGGAAAAATCTAATTTAAAGTTTTTATGTTTTTAGAAGAATATTTTGGGAGCACACAATGTTTAAAATTTTAATAAATGCAGTGTATTTTGCTTTCCTTAACTTTCAAACTACTTTTAAGAATATTTGAATCTTGATATATTTAATATATATATATATATATTATGTAATTCGTAGCAATTATAAAGGTAAACCAATTATATTAATTAGAATTTATCTTAAACAAAGCTATAAATTTGCATTTTACATTAATTATAATTTTTAACGTATGATTGATTTTTAAAGTTATTCGATGTTTTATATAGTTACGTCACAGGAAAATATGTTTATATATATTAAAGTAAGCACAATTTGAAATTTTCAGGTACAAATTTCAAAAATTCAAAATTTTATGCGGTTCTTTCAGAGATGTTTTTAAATCCCAAATAAATGACAGGAGTGCTATAAGTTAGAAATCTTTGTCTGTTTGTGAAACTATAACTTCTATTGTGAAACTATAACTGACATCAATATCTTTCCTTATTATTATTATTCCTAGAACGGTCATATAATCGGAATGGTTTTTAGCTGTGTTTTGTAAAAAGTCAGTTTTCTAGATTATTTTTTATTTATTTTTTATTTATTATTATTAATATTAATGAGTGCCATTGACAGCCCTTTTTCCTAGAAATTCGCATTGCACTTTTAAAGTTAAGAGGTAGCGATATTTTAATTTCCAAATAATGTTATATAAAATTTGTGAAGGGCCAATTTTTAAGAACGTGGTTGGAAGAGTCCCAAATTTTGAACAAAATTGCACAAGAGTTAATAAATAGCTTTAAATGTGAATTACTAATAGCCAATCGAAATAATTCTAATTTCTAATAAAATTTATAGATTTTTAAAGAGATTTTTTAAAATTACTTTTCCCGTAATTTGATTTTTTTCTTTCAAGTTACAGAATCTTAACCTATCGCAAAATTTTAAATTTCAATGCAATTATTTAACTTCCAGCTGATGGTCAGTGATAAAGTACATTTCTTTTTAATAAAATATTAAAAAAATAAATTCCTTTTTAAAAATTGTGAATGTTATAACTGAGCCATTTTCAATTTCAGTGTATAAATTTGTTTATTATTTATCCTCTATTTTTTGTAAGTTCACGTGCTGAACAATATGTCAAAGAAAAAAAAGAGTTAAATGAATTTAATGCTTTAATTTTTATGTAAAATATGATCGCGTCCTATCTTCAAAAATTTGTTAAATGTAAAGATTATGTGGTGCGTGTGGCATCCATTGTTTTTTTTTTTTTATCCGAGTTTGTTTTTTTATATTAATTGGATCTGACAACAAGAAACGAATCCACTGGCCACTAGGTCGTGTCACAGAACTTATTCCTGGAAAAGATAAGAAAGTTCGACTTGCAAAAGTTCAAACTTCGCAACATGAACTTTTACGACCTATTCAAAGATTTCATCCTTTAGAAGTCACATTATCAAATAATACTTCAAAACTAAAAGAAGCATACCATTCAAAGGAAACCTCTGCTCAAACTGTTAAACCCGTTGTAACTTCAAAAGAGGGACCAGTCAAATATAGCAAAGCGGGAAGGAGATTTAAAGTCCCTGAAAGACTAATGTTATGAGAACTACACCTACAATATTTGGTTTTGATTATAATCTATAATCAAAAGTTGGGAGGATGTTATAACTGAGCCATTTTCAATTTCAGTGTATAAATTTGTTTATCATTTATCCTCTATTTTTTCTAAGTTCACCTGCTGAACAATATGTCAAAGAAAAAAAAGAGTTAAATGAATTTAATGCTTTAATTTTTATGTAAAATATGATCGCGTGCTATCTTCAAAAATTTGTTAAATTTAAAGATTATGTGGTGCGTGTGGCATCCATTGTTTGTTTTTTTAACCGATAAATGAAAAAGAATAAAGAGAGCAACGATGTTAGTTGCATTTTTTCATACAGTTTGAATTTTGAATTTTTGTGAAGTGTTATTTACCGTAGGAATATTTTCTTATGTTTAAAGTTATAGGGAATTGTTATATGAGCACAAGAGATGCTACTTTATTAATTTTAAAGTGTAAATAATAAGTATTGGCGTCCGCTTTTATACAGTTTATTTCAGTAAGAGAAAAGCTAGGAATTTGCGGTGCTTATTCCGTTGCTTTACTGTGAATTTCTATCTGTTTTAGAAAAAAAAAAATTAAAAATTAGATAAAAGTAGTGGTCATTATTTTACAATCAAAAAATCTCTAAACTTCGTTGAAAATTAGTAATTTTGTAGAAAGAAAAAAATATTTAAACTAAGTCTAGTTTAGTAACATGCGTTCAAATTTTGTAATTTACAATGTAGTGTTCTTCCAACTAAAAAGTATATGTAACTGAATCTGTGTAATTTGAAATAGCTAGATTTGCACATTTTATTTTTGTTATCGTATAAATGTACACAAAATATGAGATAAAATATTAATATATAAAATAATTTTTTGAATAATTGAAAAAAAAAAAAAAAAAATTGTTTTGTTTGTTTGTTGAACTGAACCTGATCACTTTATATCACAAGGGTGCCAGAAGGATTCTGTAAAGTTCAATTATGCAATTGATTAAAATAAGCTTTTCATCTTAAATTACGTTTTACATAATGCAAATTCAGTGATAATATAGGCTGATATATCTTTGAATTCGCATTGTGAATTTGCACTTGTGAATTTTGTTATTCGTTTAGTAGTTTACATTAAAATGTTTTTCGAGATCTGATACCATTCTTGGTGATTCTTATGAAAAATAACCTCCTGAATCCGAATATCCCTCTCATTTAGCCCAGTAACCCACCATTTTCTACATACACTACCCGTCCCTCATTTTCTTTCTCTGTTCGATAATTTTATGACCATGAATTTGATTTGAAGAATGAAAAATAATTAATTTAACACCTAAAAACAAAAAAACTATACAAAGCTCAAAAAATAATATTAATAACAGATTAAAAAAATATAAGATGTGTAATGCATAATATCAGTGTCAAATCCCCACCCCATATTTGTTCCTTTTCGCGCAAATGTCCCTGTTTTAGAATTTTCCAACACTGTAAACTCTCAGAAGATTATTAACGGTTAAAGTAACCCCCTTTCCTTCAAAAAAATCAAATTTATAGCCATAAAATCACCGAAAATTGATAAAAATAGGAGGCCATTCCTAAAACACGATGGGTGATAGGGTAAAGTGGGCGTCATATTCAGATTCAGGAGGTCATTTTATATAAGAATATGCTAAAATGGTGTCAGAGGCGATTTTTATGCCGAGTAGTGTAATTTGTAATTGAGATACTTCTGATGTAACAAATTGGTTTCTACGTTACCATGTAAAAAAAATACTTTTATTTACATCCGTTCCAGTAGTATGGACACTTTCATTCAAAATAATAGATGTCACATTTTACAGACAGTTATAACTGAATGGGTTTATTTTCTGGTTACTGATTCATTAGTACATAAATAACAAGTCTGCGATTATTATTTTTTATTCAAGGTATCTATTTTTAATATGTAGTTTTGGGGATGGGTTTTTTTATGCATGTTGATTAAAAGGAAAGTATATAAAAAATTCCATCTCCTACAGTTGTGACAAAAATGGAATTTTTCGACAGAAATTAGTTTAAAAATTCAATTTCTCAATTTTCATCTCTGTTATTTTCGATAAAATCTCAGCGATAAGTGAAAAAAAAAAAAAAAAAAACAGATTTATCAGGAGATCAAAGAAATTAAAGAAGGCATCAAGGTTAATAGAATATTAATATGTTTGAAGATTACTGTTCGAAGCTGTATAAAGAGAGTCCTCATGCCATACATAAGAGAAAATCTCTGAATGGAATTTTGATGTAAAGAAACATAGAAATTAAAAAATGATGTATAAATAACAAACATATATAATAATATAGATGATAAAGATCCAAGGATTTGGCGTTTAAAAATAATAAAGAGGAAAGTCTTTGAATAAACGCTATAAAATGCAAAAAAACTCGCTAACAATTGTTTCGGGTCGAAATAAAACACAACCCTTCGCCAGGCGAACAAAGTAATCAATAGTACATCAAAACAATTTATACATAAAAAATACAGATCTTGTTATACATTACGTGTGAATATTTGTGTGAATACTATATGTGAAAAGTCCTTACAAGGTACAAAAACAAAGAAGCGTTTCTGAATTCAGCGTTATTAAAAAACACTAGAAATAACCAAATTAATAATAATAATAATAATAATAATAAAAAGTAAGATTTCGAATGCCTGTGTTGAAGTTCATACAGCTGATAACAATAACGAATTATAATTTTTAACAAAACTCATATTTAAATTTCGTTTTGAATTTTACTTTTACGATTATTTGTAATCGTAATAAAGTAACAGTTCTTATATATAGATATTCAGATATATTTTCTATATACAGTATACAGATAACAACAGCATTTCTTTTATTTAACAACGTTATTGCATTTCTTTATGTACTAGACACTTTTAACTTTAATAACAACTTGTTTTTTGATTATTTTTCATATTTTCTTTGAATACATATATATATATATATATATATAAGTGACATTTTTGAATGTAATTTCTATTTCATCCAAAATGCAATTGTTGTACTCTTATTCAAGGCTATTTTAATAATAATTATGTTAAACAAATACATTTTTAGCATATTTATGGTTATAAGAAACCTTAAATATGTAGAATTATATTTTTTAGAAACTTAGTTGAATATGTCTATAGAGAAATATATAGGTATAATAAAAATAATGTACATTATATGGAAAAAATATATAATATAATATAATATCTTTTGGTGTTTTCTTCAAGTGATGCAATTTCTCCTTGATATATTGAATTATACTGAAATAAGAGCTTTGCTATTTTACAAAAATTGATTTCTCTAAGGGCAAATTCCTTATAAAAGATTCTTCTGATAGCTTTTTGAAAATGCTACAGAAAAAATAACTTAGTTATTTTACACAAGAGAGCTCTTCAAACCAGTAAAAATAGCGAAGGAAAAAATTAGACGGAAAAAAAAACCTGTTTTGTTAAGAACTGTCTAAATTTAAGATATTTTTGAAAATCTGTAAAAAAGTAATAATTTTTATTTTTCAAGACAAAATTTCTGATGAAAAAACGATTTATTTTATTAACACTTATATGATTAGAGAAATGTCACTTTAGTTCAAAAGAATACATATATATACATATATATATATATATATATCTTTTGTTTGCTGAGTGTTACAAAGGTATTAAATTTTTCAAATAATATATATATATATATATATATATATATATATATATATATTTAAAGGGGATATTAGATACTTATATATATAAGGCGAAACAAGTAAAATGGTATTCTTTTTTTTTTTTTTTAGACCAACTTTCCCTAATTATTCTTTCCGTGTTAATTTTTTCTTATACTGAGCAAGGGTACATCAGTTATGGTCCTAAATTAGACGCTTTTGTACTTATTAAAATTTATTTATTATTAAAATTTACTTATGAGGAGCCACAACGTTCTATTTGCATTACGTATTTAAAATTTATTATTATTATTATTATTATTATTAGAACATATACATACATATATATATACATACATATACATACATATATATACATACATATATTTTCATTTTTATTTTTTATTTTTTATTTTTACTTTATTTTATTTTTTTATTTTGGTTATAGAAATAATAATAGTTAAAATTTCCGTCAATAGAAGGCGCTGTACCAGAGCAAATCACACACTTCAATGAAAAACTATATAGATTTGCATGCAAACGTTTAAAGGCATATGAATCATACTCTATGTATCCACCATCACCAAAAATTACAGTTTTTGCAAACGAGTTACTACACCACTAACTACAGATTTAGTCGGTGGTGTGCTTTTTAGCTGAGAGAAAATACCTTTACCAATAATGCTTTATCTACTAAAGACAACGTTGCAATTAAAACTTCATGTATGCACAAGTAAGAAGCAAAATAAGAATTAAGCAATGTTAATTGTAAAACTGTGCAAATTATTGAACTCTTATTCGCATGTTTCTTGTTACACGCGCTTGTAGTGCCCTCTAGACGAAAAATTAAAATTTTTATTCTTTAGCAAAAAAGAAAAAATAAAAAAAAGAAAGAAAGAAAGAAAGAAAGAAAAAGAAAGAAATCTCCCATCATAAAAATAACTTTTTTACAAGTCGCGTTCATATCTAGCAATTTTTTCATTTTTTAAGAATTTTTCAATTTTCTACAAACATATGGGACACTCGGTATATATATATATATATATATATATATATATATATATATATATATATATATATATAAGTTGTTGTACCAGTTCTACACACGAAAAATTTCAATAAAAATTGAGGGAAATTTTGAATTAAATCAATACACATATATAAATGCAAATTAAAAAAAAAAAAAAAAAAAGCATTTACAAATACACATGAATTGTAATTAATGAACTATATTCATACATTTTTATAACTTTTCTTAGTATTTATCAGCATAGTGAGCTGCAAGTAATGTAGAAAATTTCTTTTTACAAATAGATGAATCTAAGTTCATCATCACAAAAAAAAAAAAAAAAAAAAAAAAAAAAAAGAGTGAGAGAGAGAACAAAACAAAACAAAACAAAGCATAACAAATAAACACACAAACAAATAAAATAAAAAGTAACATTTAAATTCGAATTAACTGTAAAACTGAATTATACTTAAATCAATCCGTTGTAATACACCTTCAATGATAGATAAAATAAATTTGAATATGAATCAAGTAATACATGATAATCGCAAGATTTGACACAATTGAGCAATTTTTTTCACTGGTCAAATGAATTCCTAACGGTACTGGCGTGTTGAATTGTCATCGACTATAAAACTGCTGGAAAAATTGGAGGGGAAAAAAAAACCAGGGGTTAAAAATAAATGGTAAGATTTTTTTCTGAGGCAGATATACTTTTGACACATATAATTACCCTTTGTGAGGTAGATCTTTGTAAATGAGTGTCATTTTATTGTCATGGACTAAGAACTCAATAGCAAATTTTGAAAAAAAAATCGGTTCGGTTTAAATCTTTTAAAAAATGAATGCAATACTTAAACAAGGTAGATTGAAAAACCTAATTAATTAAAATTAAAATGAATAAATAAATTTATAAATAAAAATAAATATGAAAATTTAAATCAAGAAAACATTTTGACATGCTATTTCGCAAAGTAATTCAGAAAATGTATGTTTCTTTTAATATTCTAAGTGTATTTACATTCTAAAAAAAATTTTTGCATTATATTTCAAAAGAATTATTTACTTACAAAAGTGTTATTGTGCATGCGCAAAATTAATGGGAAAAAAAAGTGGTCAAAACCTTGTATTTTATATTGTGTACATGCTTAGACTTTTGCCAATTGTAGTAAATATTTTCCATTCTGCCTTTCTTATATGACATTCGGAGAAAAATTGCACACGACATCAAACACGGTGTCGACACCAAACATTTTTTGTTTCCTTGATGTTTCAAATGTCATTTTACAAAATTGAATTTCTTTGTATATTTAACGTTATATTTCTCTAGGAAAAAACCGTGTGCATTCAGCTTATAAAATAAAGTTTAATGAACAATGATTTTACTTTAATTTATTCATACTCAATGAACTTGTAAAGGAAAATTTAGAAAAATGATTTGCGACAGTCATAATATACTGGTTTCATTATAAAGAATGAAAATCCTTTATATAGTAAATGAATAAACGACTGTCTTGCACGTATCTTGAGAAATATTTTAAACTGCTGGTAATAATATCGACTGTTTATCACATTTATTTTGCATACAAGAAGGAAAAATATGTCTTTATGTTTCTATGTTAAAACATATTTGATGATTTTTTTGTATTATTTCTTTAAACACTTGTGCTATTAAATAAAAATACCCTTATATAAAGTAATGGATTTTTTTTTTCTTTGTGGAACACGATAAAGAGATAGCACATTTGCCCTCAGAGGAATACATATATATTGCATTATATGTATAAATATATATATATATATATGTATTATATTTTTATATATATATAATATTTGAATACAAGATTTATAATTATTTTTTGCGTGACGGTGTTTATTTTAAACTGCTGAATAATTTCAGTGTTTAATTTAAAACTTTAATTTCTGTTGTGTTGATTCTTTTAATAAACTTTATTTTATAATTTTTAGGTCATTTAGTACTTAGATTAAGAGTAAAAATAAATTATTTCGACATTTATCAAATTAGGTATATATATTTCTTTAATGATACGATATTTAATTTATTCATTTTTGTATCAAGTAAAACAAATTTAAGATTGCATTATTGAAATATGGTTATGAATTGTTCGTTGAAAATTTTATATAAATATTTAAATTTTACATTTGGTGTGTCAGTTTGAATGCTGTTTTAGTACTTTCTGTAAATACTTATCTTAGCCGTACTTAATGCATAACGAATTATATAAAAAATTACGATTGCTTTTCTTTTGTAAATCGTATATTTAATGACGGGCTTTTCTAAAAAATAGTTGCTTTCTTTCTTTTACTGTCAATAAATTATACTAAATTTATGTGTTGATTCGTTTTATATTACGTATCGCATATTTGTACTAAAGCGTTTTAATCTTTAGATTTTTCGCAAAATAAAATAAATAAATAAATAAATAAAAAATATCTTAAACATATTAAGTACAAGGACAGATATAGTAAAAGAAGTTTCATGTTGGTTACAGTAGACATAAACGTTACTATTTACACTCCTTCTGCCTCATTGGATAGAATAACAATGGATTAACGAGACCATGATCCGCTATTGATATAGCTAAAAATAAAAATCTTTCTGCTTTATAACGTTCTATATATAAGGCTTTAATTGATAATGAATTTTTTAAAAAATTCAGGCTACTGTAAACAGTAGCATTTTTTTTCAAATAAATATTTGAGGCCTTATTCCATTCAAAACTAAAGGAAAATAATGAGTTTATATAAATATATAAGCATAATACATATAAATATATAATTTACATATGTAATTACAAGTCTAGCATATTTTAGTGTTTTCACTAGCACAGGTAATAAAAACTCAGTTATTCATTAAATTTATTAACTACAAGCTTTTTCATTAGATATAATCACAATGTCTTATGCGGGATTAATTTTCTTTTATATTTATGGCCGAAGGAAAATGATTAATCTCAAAGAAATTCGCATATATATATATATATATATATATATATATAATCCTGTTAGCAAGTTTTTTATTGGTTCGTGTATGTGCACACTTTATGGATTCGTTAATAACTACATTTTTCTTTAGCATACTTTTTTTGGTAGTAATTTGTATATATATATACTTAATAATTTAAAACTAATTTTTGTCATAAAGAATTTTTTGTTTTGTTTTGTTTTGTTTAAAAAGACAAACATATTTATAGAAAACTATTTATTTCATTATGTTTACGTGTACATTTCCACTATAAATGTATATTTTTTCTTTGAAATTATGGTTTTTCAAATTATTTTTTATTTTCTTATCTAGTTCTTTTTTATTATAAGAAATTATTAAATAAAAATGTTTGAGGATATTTTAGTACCGAAATAAATAATGACCTGTTAAAGTAAATTATTCCAATAAATTAAGATTGAAGAAAAATATGGTAGAATGGTTTTTAACTATTTTGCAAAGTTGAAATAGGATTATGAATCTGGTTTGTCTGTTTGTCTGCCTATGTGTTCAACTGGTGTTTTCTCTGTCTGTACGCATTCTAACCTCGTAAATATTCATGGAATTTCTTGAATGTACTGTATAAGTTATCCAAGCACACTATAGGACGTTCCTTATTGAAAGTGGAGTAACATCACAACTATTTGAATACACAAACACCTAAAAGAACTCCAAAACGTTGCGTTCAAGGAGAGATATTTCAATAAACCATGTTTTATTATTTAATTATACTTAAATTATAACGAAAGTGATATTTATTATTTACATTCATAAAATACAGTTTTCTATAGAATGTAATGTGATTAACATTAAGATTTTCAGGGCTATATAAAAATGTTCATATGTATATGGGATATAATGGGAAAGTGCTAAAGTTGAACTTCGGATTTTTTAAGCATTTTTAACACCCCTTTTTTAAGAATATTTGAAAGTGATTATAATTTGAATTATATGTGTACGCAGGAGCACGCAAAATAATGTCAATAGAACACTATAAATCATATTTAAAGACCTGTTTACAGCAAAAATCACAACAAAATTACTATATATTATTCATATTAAGTATATATATATATATATATATATATATATATAGTTTTAAAAAGAAAGGAATGGATAGGTGTATAGATAAGTGGGCATGGTTAACAGGAATGAAATAAAAAATGTTAATAAATACAGAAACAACGAAGTAAAAAATCGAAAAAACATTTGAAAAATAACATTTCATAGGAAAAAGAATATATATATATATATTTTTTTTTCATAATGCATATAATATATATATATATATACATTGTGTTCACCTAGCCATTTCAATTAAAAATTGCTCTTTATCTTTTTAAACATTTAACATATTCTTATAATCAAAATTTATAATAAATGAACCACGGAAACTTGTAATAACATATAATTACTAAATAAATTAACAACTAAAAATTGTAATTAAAGATGAACATGTTATTCATTTATTTGCACGCAAATTTTTAACAACGCATAATAATGAAAAATTATCAATTTCTAGTCTTGCATCGAAACATTTTCAAAATGTTCTGTGAAATAGTTATTAATTCTTCTTGAAAGGCAATAAAAATTACTTGGGAAACTTTTATCAATACTAATGAGTCACTTATTTCAATTTATTGATACTTCCTTTTTGGTACTGAACATCGTTTAATAACATTTTATATTACTTAAGTTTACTACATTAATACTGTATTGTTATTGACGGTAACTCATTTATATTTTAATATTTTGTTTGCAGGTTAAATGAAATCAAGATTCACTAATTACAGAAAATTGAAAAAAAAAAGCTTTAATTAAATAAATGAGTCATCTAATCTTCATTTTATAAAATAAATCTTTAATGATATTTATTATTGAATTTCTTTTCCAGAAAAATAAATAGACTTTTATCCATGCTAAGTTGATGTGAGAAATCCTTTAATTTCCTGATTAATTATCCACTGGCTGTATATTTTAATTTTAAATTTATGTTATTATAAAAACCTATATTTTTTCTTTAAACTAGTTAGTAGTAAAACAGATAATCTGCCAAATGAAAAAATTACTAATATAACAATTTTTGAAATGACGTCAGAGCACAACATATGTAGCCACTAGGGGTTGCTGTAAGCTATTTTAACGCTATTAAAATCATAATTTTCTTCATAACATGAATATATTTACTTATGTAAAAAGATATTTTGTATTTATAATAGATTATAAATTCCTATTTAGACGATCGAGGGGCTCTGTGAAACATTCATGTTAAAACACAATATACCGTAATATAAAAAATATCTTTATTTAAAAATAATTTTCACGGGTTTGATTCGAACCGACGACCTGTCAATCCGTAATACAGCATGTTAACGATATAAAAATTATGGGATGCTAGGGCCATCTTACAGAGTCAGTGAATCAGCGAAGAATTTGTATATAAATATATACATATATAATTTAATAGACTCTATATTCTGATGTAGATTAAGGAGGATGGTGAATGATGAAGATGAAGAATATGAGGAATACTGAAAATAGAGCAACCAAAAGGTATCCTGTAATAAACATATAAGATTTGTTTCTATGTAAACATATAGATGAAAGTAAATTAATCAAGATTCAAGCAAAAAAATCGTATAAACAGGTGAAGTGCGAAACCGCACGACAATATACAGTAGTTGCCTTTGGAAAACATTTTGTAAGAAAGTTAGTGATAAATTATACTTCAAAAGAGGTTATATATAAAAGTTTAATTGAAAAATTTATTTATGTATGGACACAAATTTCTATTTTAAATAGTAAATATGACTGGACTGTTTATTTATTTATTCCACGTATCAAAAGTGCATTTTTTTTTTTTTTTAATCATAGAACCTTTTATTGAAGGGTGAAGAAAATGAATAACATTATATTTAAAAACATTATATTCTAAAAGTCAACATTTGTTTTAGATACGAATAAGCAAACATAAACTTTCGTCATGCGAAATAATTAAAGCGTCAGTTCAGCGTGAATCTGCATTACAACGCATTTCCCAACAATAAAAGGTACCACTAAATAATACTTTAAAAGAATGTATGCACAGTCGTAAAAAGAATAAATAAATAAATAAAAATAAAAATAAATAAATAAATAAATAAAAACGCAACACTCGACGTAACTTTGTTGCTAATCGATGCCGGTGAATTGTGGGTACTTTTATAAAACGAAGTAAAATTTTGAACTGGGAATCTTCTACATAATGAAACACGCATGAACTTTGATTTTTTTTTTTTTTCAATAGTAATATCATATTTCTATTTTGTATTTGAATTCTAGGATCACGAATATGTGGAAATGTATGGTCGTTGTATTTCTTTATAGAGTTATAAACAACCAAAGTTTGGAAGTAATAATGTTAAATTCATATCTCAAACATTTATTAATCTTCTCAAAAAAATAACTTGATCAATATAACTTCTTTTTCAAGATTTACAGTGAAAAATCGCAAAACTCTGCATGATCACTTTTGATTCAGAAGAATGTTTTTAATTCTGAAAAATATTAATTAATTCATCTCCAAAAAATTATGAATTATTCCCTATATTAAGTTTTACATAAAAGGAATCTTAATGCTTCCCAGTTATTAGTTTTTGAGATATAAATAAATCTTTCTTTTGGAGAGGTGTATGGAGGCATTTGTTATAAATTTTTGCATGAGATAAGGAAAAAAACATATTTAAAAATAACAGAGAAAATTAAGCAAAATGTTTTTAATTTTTATTTAAGGGACAAACTAGATACAACAACAAACTCAAACGCAAAGAAATGAAATAGAAAATATGATTATGTTTTTTTAGACATTAGTGATAGCGTTTTTAGAAAACAAACCCCGCCTTTCATCGCTCTTCTAAAACAAACCAATATAGAAAAGGAAAAGAAAAATTGACTGTTAAACCCCTTGATTTACGTTGGTAAAAATATACGCAAGAGACATTTAACTCATCGAATACTGATCATAAATTTTAGATCCTTCAAATGAAAATTAGAAGGGAAACACAAATAAATAGGTGGGGTTACAAAAAAAAAAAAAAAAAAAAAAAAAAAAAAGGAAGTGGAATGCAAGGCTGACTTGTTAAATCGCTTCTTAACTACAGTCATAGTTTAAGGTTTAATCACTTAGTTCTTATATTGTTTTATTTTTATTTTATTTTTGAGGGGGAGGGGGTCAGATTATTATTTTAATGACACTTTAGTCTTTAAAATTACTTTTATAAATATATTATAATTAAGGAACTATATTTTCATAGAAATATTAAAACAAATCTTACAGTTTTAAAGAGTTAAACTGACCGAAAAATGGCTAAAATTATTTAATGTTTATTTCACGGTACCTTACAATAATTTATCTGAAAAGATTTCATTTATTTATTTTTGTATATATAATCAGCTTTATTATTTCAGCCCGTATACATTGTGTCACACCTACAAAATAAAGTGAAATAAAATTTCAGTTTTATTGTTGAACAGTATACCAATGATAGACACTTTTTAATTGAAAAATATCGCACATTTTTCAAAAAGCTTTGTTTGACTAACATGAAGTATAGTATGTTTAAAGATACCTAAAATGTATTATTTAATAAATGTATTATTTAATAATTATTCCTTGATTCTACATATAATATTTTAAGAGAATATTTAGTTTATGCATAAGAAAATGTTTCAATTTTATAAATTTATAAAGACTGAACGGTTTATTAATTAATTTAATTTTAAACATGAATTATTTATTTAATTATAAACTGAATACCACTGTGAGCAGTGAAAGATAAAAACTTTACACTGAACAAAAGCTACAAGTACGAGTACACAAATGTTTTTTTTTTTTTTTTTTTTTTTTTTTTTTTTTTTTTTACGTGATTTTGAAATACTTTGTATAATAAGAAAATACATTTCCTTTGAAAAACTAAGATAATACGATTTTTTTTTTTTTGTTTTTTTTTTTTTTTTGTTAAGAACTGCAATTTTTCACACTATACAACTTTCAGATTAAGGTATCATTTGCTTTGCTGAAATGGAAACATTATTATCCGAAATAGGTATGTAGTCTACGCAAGCCTACCGACTTTTACTTTACAAATTGCATATCCTAAATTTTTCTCACCATGTCACTTTACTAGTTCTAATTTCTCTCTCTCTCTCTCTTACTCTTTTTTCTCTAGGCTATTTTTTTTTCATTTTGTAAACACCAATTTAAAATTTCTGTGTATTTTCGGTAAAAAAAATCTTAAATAATTTTTGTTAAAAAAATGCACAAAAAATTATTTAAGATTTTATTTTATTTTATTTTATTTTATTTATTTATTTTTGAAGAAAGAGAAAGAAGAATAAATTGATAAAAAACTTTTATTATTTAAAAAAAAAAAAAAAAATCATTTTGGAGTTGATTAAATCTTATTTATGAACATTTTCCAAGAGAAAACTAGCTGTCATTTGTTGCTGTCTATAGATTTATAAATACTAATAGTTTTACAGAAATTTTTAGATGAAATGTGAATTTTACATTTCAATATCTAATTAAAAAAAGTATTAAAATTGTAAACAAATTCGATTTCCATTCTTTTTTTGTGATCAACTTCACGTTTTGAGAGGTTTTAAATATGATTTGTCTATTTTTAATAAATGTTTTCCTGTTTTGCGTGAGCTTGTGCGAAATAAAAAAATTTTCTAGCACATTTAGATGGATAAGAATTACACAAACTATCATAAAAAATTTGTATTTATCCCCTTTGACATTGATTAATGCATATCAACTTTTAATACGGACCACTCAACAGATGGCGCTTTCGTTCCCTGTTATCTTAATTTTTTATGGGAAAATAAGACAAAAGTTCATATAAATGTATGTAATTATTATTATTACTTTCATCTGTATTCATAAAGAACGCACTCGATGTATGAATTCCTTCCCTCTTTCAGCGGATTCAAACGTTTTAAGATGACCGAACAGCATATGACCATTTTAAAAATTGATCATTTCATGATCATTCTGCCCATCCGTTTGTCTATAGTGCGACACAATATTTTTCTGCCTTCTTTAGCTAAAAAAGATTCGATAGTATTATAAAAAATAATTATACACTACTCGACATTGAAAATGCAACACCAAGCAGGAATGATAATAACGGAATGAAATTTGTTGGACACATATATTATAGTACGAAGAACAATTGATTAAAATTCCAGGAAATTTGGAGTAATATGTACTGAGAAAACAGTACATAAAGCAGCGACCTCTGTGAGCAATATTAACACATACCTGCCTAGGCATCAAATCGAACAGCGATTGGATAACATGTACGGGTAGAGCACTTCATGAAACTTCAACACGATGCCACAATTCATCGATCGAAGTTACTGGTGAGTGGTGGGGGGCGGCAGTCGCTTTTCAACGATTAAACAGTCATTTTCATTGGTGCGAGATCAGGAGAACACGCTGGCTACAGCAAAAGTCGAACACATTCGGCATCAATGAAGGTCCAGACAATATGGACAACTTGCGATCGTGCATTGTCATGCATAAATGTTGCGCTTCGGAGGCCTTGAACATAGAGCAGAGCTATGGGTCTTAACTCATCAGAAATGTAATGGCTGGTATTCAGAGTGACGGGAATGAAAACAAGATGTGACCGGGACGTGTATTCAATGGTACAACATTCCATCAATCCAGGTGGTGACTCAGTATGCGGCTACCAAAATTCTGATTACCCTCAAAACTGTATCACTGATATGGGCGTCATTAATGTGTGATCAACGATGAACCTGGACGCAAGAATGGCATGAAGTCACTTTTCAGACAAATCACAATCCTGTTTACAGCATCAAAATTGCCTTATCCATATTTAACGGCATTATGAATAATGCACATTGCCAGCTGGGATTCGACATCATCATACTGTCCATCATTTGCAATGATGTTATGGGTTCCCAATGAATACACGTCTCGATTACTTTATGTTCGTATTCCTGGCACTCTGAACAGCGGCCATTAAATTTTTGATGAGTTAAGGCCCGCCTTTCTGTCCTGTATTCGAGGCCTCCGTAGCGCAAAATTTAATCAAGATAATGCACGACCGCAAGTTTTTTGTATTGTCCGGACCTTCTTTGATACAGAATGTGTTCGACTGTTGCTCTGGCCAGCGCGTTCTCCTGATCTCGCACCAATGAAAATGACTGTTTAATCATTGAAAAGCGACTGGCCCCCACCAATCACCAGTAACCTCAATCGATGAATTGTAGCATCGTGTTGAAGCTTCATGAAGTGCTCTACCCGTACATGTCATCCATTCGCTGTTCGATTCAATGCCTAGGCAGATATGTGCTGTTATTGCTCACAGAGGTCGCTGCTTTATGTACTGTTTTCTCAGTACATATTACTCCAAATTTCTTGAAATTTTAATCAATTGTTCTTCCTACTATAATGTATGTGTCCAACAAATTTCATTCCGTTATTATCATTCCTTCTTGGTGTTGCATTTTCAATGCCGAGTAGTGTATTTAGTTGCATCATGACATAATTGTGTGTTTATGAAGTATAGGTGCATGGGTTTGGGGACGAAATCTCGCGGGAACAAAATATCGCCTATATAAATGAATAAAAAGCAAAAATAATGTGATTGGGGTTTATATAAATTAAATGATACTTTTACAACATTTTATATGAATGAATTGGTAATTATTAGAAATGTGATATAAAATTCCATGGCAACACATTTATATTTACCACATTTTTTTTTTTTTTTTTTTTTTTTTATGAATTTTGCTTAATAGAGTTAAAAAGCTATGTTTATTAACTTTTATCAATATTAGTCGTAATTAATTCAATAGCGCTTATTAATTTTATAATTTTTAATCCAGGCTTGTGAAGAATGTTAAGCTTTGTCAGCAGTGATGTACAATATTTTTAAATGGTATTTTGAATGAAGAAAGGCAAATGATAAAACAATTTCAAATTAAATATAGAGTCTTCTTATATATATATATATATATATATATTAATATTTATAAGATCCTATGGACCCCACAAGAGATCGCACATAATATAGATCGCATTATTTCAATTTAATAGGCGCGATATTTTGTCCGACGAGATTTTGTCCCGCGATATTATATCCGGATCCCGACCATGTAGCTCAGAATGCAGCTCTGCCATACTATTTTTCTCTATTTTTTAATATGTTATATTTATTTGTATAAATGTAAAAAAAAAACCAAAGGATTAGTTTTAACCAATAATCGTAAACTAATGATTTAAAATATATTTATAATAGTAATAGTACAACAGGAAAACAAATGTACAATGTAATATATTTTTATATGTAGAACCATTGCTTTCTTTTCACGGGGTGTTGCATTGCATATGAATATTTATTAAAAGAATTGTCAAACAATTAAAGAAAAAAATCAAATGGCACAGAGATATGCAATAATTTAAAACAGGGATATCGATTTCATTTTCTTTAAGTAATAATAATAATAATAATGCGTTTTTTATGCTGTCTTTTGTCTAGTGTGCATTTTGATTGTTTTTTCTCTTTTTTAGGTCATCCTAATTATACTTTTCTGAGATGAAAATTGTCTAACACTGACCATGGAAGATAGCAGTGTTCTACAATATTTGTATTAAACATCTTTCGCTATCAAAATGACTGTAGAAAAACATCGAAAAAAATAATCTGGTCACAATAAAAAAAAAAAAAAAAAAGAAAAAAAAAAAAAAAAAAAAAACTACTACACAAGAACGCCAAGCAAAATTACTCGGAAAGCAGACAGCTGTTCCGGTAGCATTTATCGTACCATCTTCAGTTCGTCTTATTGCATTGAAGATGATACGCTGAATGCTATCGAAACAGCTGTCTGTTTTCTAATATTTTGTAGTTTTCCTTGTTTTAGTAATCCCACGCCAAGTCTCTTATTAATATTATATACATAGTTTTTGTTAAGACTATTTTATATTAAAAATAAATATTTTTTATGATATGTATCTTAGGTGTTAAATTAAAATAAGAAAAAAATATAAAATTATTTAAATCCTATAGCATATATGATGATTAATACACATTGCCTATAACAATGTTTGTTAATTGTCTTGTAAGTATAATTTATGTATATATTAGAATAAAATTAGTAACAAGAAATAAACCTGACTTTAGCTTGGAAATATTCTTTTTAACTAAATTTTGCATTTAACTTATATAATAAAATATAATTAACTAATAAATTAGAGTATAAAAAAGAAGAAGTGAAAGAAAGGCGTTACAATAAATAAATAAATAAATAAATAAGATAAAACCTCTTTCAACATGAAGCATTGTTGAAGTTGATATTCCTAACAACTGCTAAAAGTTTTGGGACATCTCTTCACATTTTTCGTATAAAACGCAAAACATAAAACAAGCAAAAAAAAAAAAAAAAAAAAAAAAAACATGCTGCGGCACGTATATATTAATTTAAAATTTAGTCTTTTACCACACGCTTTGTGATTTTCAAACATTTCTGGTTTTATCTGTAAGTTATATAGTTTAACTGTAAAAAAAAAAAAAAAAAAAAAAAAAAAAAAAAAGCGTAATTCCAATTTTAACTCTAATTTTTTCCCTCTCTAAAAATAGTTCTCTCTTCAAGTGTTATAGTTTTCGAGTCTGAAATTATTGCGCCGCATATGTTTCCCTGGAGAAATTGATAGGTTGGGATTATCTTCATTGCTCTCCAAAAAGAACCGTTTTCAGTAATTTTTAGGATTTCAGATTTTCTTTGCTATCGTTTCGAAAAAGAGAGAGTATATACGGGGTGGTTAATATTAAAGTTACTGTGTTCAGACCCACGTCTATCTCGCTGTATCAAATACATTTTGTTGTATCTATTATTTTATATAGTTTTATATAATATATATATATATATATAATCAAACTATAAATAAAGTTTTATATATATTTTGGTATGTACTATGAATTTAGAATGGGAAACAGAAATATTTAATAAAAATTAATAGTTCAAATTTCGATCGACGGATAATATTTTTTATGCTATGCAGATAAGTTGTTTAGTTATTTTGGAATGCCTTTTAAAACGATAGTTAAAGTTGTAAATTAATTCTGCTTCATGCCTTTAGAGGAAAAAAGTCAATGTTTACTTACTGAGTTGTTTTACTTGAAAAGAAGCATGTTTTCTATCTTACCGGTTTTTTACTTCCAGAAATTTTTAAATAAAATATTTTATAAATTTCTGAAGCAAATTTCTGTGATAAAATATTGTGAAATTTTTACTAAGAAAAAGCTGTGTTAAAAATCTGTTGGCATCTATGTGGTAATAATTTTTCAACTACACTGCGAGCAAATCGACGGTTAAACGGTTTCTTAAAAAGGTCTCAGTGAAGACAGATTTCGCAAATGTTGATTATTAAATTTGAAGAGACTGAAGACTGAACATTTTGTAAGGCAGTTGACGGAAATTGGTTACAAAATATGCTGTGGAAAAAGTCATATGGTCGGGTGTAAAAGATTTACCGGTTTCCAATAACCCCAGAAAAGTGCAATGCCCCATCGTTCGCGTAACTTCTCTCTCACTTTATAAACAGTACGGAATTTTTAGTGATCTATTTTAAAATCGCTCTAAACAAGATCTGTATTGTAGAGCAGAAAAAAAATGATCGATTTTATTTACTTTATTTTGGTCCAAATAACCACTGATAACGTATCCGGACGCTCTTTTTGAACCACATAAATATAACGTCTTCAACAGATTTGTTTGTTTAAGCAATTTCTGTTATTCCTCGTTTTTGTTATTTCTTGTAGTAAACCCACCATTCCTGCAGAATTAAATTTCTTATTTATTTTCCTAAAGACTCGTCAAGATTTTTTTTTCATAATCCTTTCAAGCGTCGACATTCTTGCAGTATATTTGAAAAAATACTACATAACAACTTGGTCAGTAAGGACCGGTCTTTCTCATGTAAAGGGATCGTGCAAAAGGTTTTACGACATTGACTAATGTTTCCTTTAAACTCTGTAGAATTTCAGATCGTTTTTTCTACATTGTATGAAAATTGTCATCTATGGATAGAAACTAGAACTATTTTTTATTGCATTTTTCTTTAACCGATAGTTCATATTAACGCATATACTAAGTTTTTGTGAAATACGAATATTAGAACGGGATCTAGATAATCTAAACAGGGTAACATAAATTATAACTACCCAGTGTATATATTGTTCTCAAATTGGCTTTAAATTAACGTTTGTTAAATCTTTATAATGATCTTGAAAATTTACGCCATAATGCAATATATCATAATAAATAAATAATATATTCTAAAGTTGTCTGTTTAATTAATTAAAGAAAATTTATTTTAGTTAAATGTAATATCTACGCACAGTCGATAGCAAAATGCTCCGAACACGAGCAAAAATTCCTATGTAAAAAAAGTACATTTAATACACTTTGTTACATAAATCCTTGTCGAATCCTGTTTTTAGACTAAGAACAGGATTCCACAAGAATTTATTTAAAAAAACTGTATTAAGTGTACTTTTTTTTTTTTTTTATTATTATGTAGGAATATTTGCTAGTGTTCGGAGACTTGTTAACGACTGTGTCCTACATTTTTTTTCTTTTTAGATTTTTATAGAAGGAAGTCGTAACCAAGTAAATGTCTGAAGATTTATTTCAAACTTTATGTTTTATAAAACCGTAAATTTCAAAGCACTTTATTTTCATTGTTTTTTTTTCTTTATAGCTTGTAAATCTTTTAGTTGAATTAAAAAGAAATCTCGAATAAAAATATTTTTCGATAAAAGTAGTACAGAATCTTTATTTCATGTGTTTCGAAATAGATTTTGAATCCAATTGCTGTTAATGTGATATATGTGATTTTATGAGGAATTTGCTGACTTAAGACACTGTTTATTGCTATCCGAAAATATATTTTATAAAAATCGATAATATTTTTTATCTAGTTTAAAATTTTAAGAGTTAGTTTTCTTTTATTTATTAAATTATTTTTTTTTTTTTTTTTTTTTTTACTCCACTATCAAATTATTTTAATATATATCTTAAAATTATATTATAATTTCATTTTTCAATTCATGTATTATCTTATGATTTGTTTTTCCTTTTCCTTTATACATTTTTTTCTAGATGTTTGTTTTTTTAACATGCGGTTTAAAAAAAAACAGAACAAGTGTTCGATATTTAGAACACTAAAAGGAATAATAAATAAACAATGCTGGCAGATATTTTGGCAGCATTGAATTTTCATATTTTAGTAATAATTATGAACATAAAATTTTATAAATATTGCTTGATTATGGTATAGTTACTTCACTATAAAAATTGTTTATGAAAACTATAAAAATGCATGATTTGATTCAGTAGAAATTTTCATATTATTTTCTTTAGTCTGTCTGGTCTTTGCTTCCCGAAGAAGTATATGAGAATTCTAATGGCCTTATTTTATTTTTATTTATATTTTTTTTTCACTTAATTACACTGCTCTGCATGAAATTAGGCTTCAACACCATTTTTCCAAATTCTTAAGAAAAATGACCTCCTGAATCCGAATATGACGCCCATTTTTCAACATCACCAACCGTTTTTTTTTTGGACGGCCCCTTATTTTTATAACTTTCCGGTAATGCTATGGCTATAAATTAGATTTTTTTTTTTTTTTTTTTTTTTTTGGGGGGGGGGGGTATTTTAACTGTTAAGGATTATTTTAACGGTCTGTATGAAGGGGCTACAGAGTTGGAAAATTCTAATACATGAACATTTGCGTCTAGGAGAAATTTTAAGGTGTATTTGCCACTGAAATTATGAATTACATTTCTTATATTTTTTTAATCTATTATTAATGTTATTTATTATATATATATATATATATTTCTTGTTGTTTTTAAGTGATAAATTATTATTATTATTATTATTATTATTATTATTATTATTATTATTTGTTCTTTAAATCAAATACATGGCCATAAAATTACCGAACAGTGATAAAAATTGGGGAGGAAGTGGTGTCCCGAGAAAACGGTGAGCGACTGGGTAAAATAGTAGTCATTCAGAAGGATTCAGAAGGTCATTTTACATAAGAATCAGCAGGAATGGTATCGTACTTTTTTTTTTTTTTTTTTTTTTTTTTTTTTGTAACCCAGTGTTATTAGAATGCTTATTTTACGAAGATGTGTTTAATGAAAAACTGATTGTTTTTAATTTAATTATTTTTTTTTTCAGACCACACTGCATGCATGTTTAAGAACTTGGAAATAAACAACTTTCTAAATTCCAAGTTATGTTAAATAAATTTAAGTTAGCAATCTTCCAACTTTTAAATCAAGTTAAATAATTATATTTCACATTTATTTTTACTTGATTTTATTTTGTCTAGAATTTTTTTTATTTTATTATTATTATTTTTTTTTTTTATCATAAATTTTGAGCCGAGTGAAGAAAATGTGAAAAGATTGGCTATAAAATTTCTTTAAAGAGTTCGCAGTTTAAATATACCTAAATTCGGATGAATACGAGAGTTTTATAGAGATTTTTTCAAATAAAGTTAAAATTTTCCTTCTTTATACCACTTTGATACATCGATATCACATTGAAATTACGATTGTACATCGTAAGAAAAAATCGGTTACGACTGAAGATGCACATTTAAATCAAATAAAGATAAAATGGAAAGTTTTACAAGGGTCGAATGCAATATATATATATATATATATATATACATTCTCTATGATATATATATATATTCACAATTCTTGGTTTATGAAAGAGCAATATTTAAACAATATTTTGTAAAATTTTCATTGAAAAAATTGGAAAATTATTCCAGAGACCCTTCAGAAATGCGATAAGTGCGATTTTTCAAAAACTGTTATTTGCAAATATTGAAATTTTGCAGAATTCATCAAAATAGTATTGAACGATTGATTATAATAATGAATTTAAAATTTTAATAATGAAATAAAAATTTGAAGTACAAAAATTGAAATTTTGGCAGAGTTGTTTGAAAAACAGTTCAATATTCGATATATTTTACGTATGACTTGTAAAATTGGTTGTAATTGAAAAAAAGAAAAATCCTTAAATATAGATTTTAAAATAGGTATTAGATATTGTTTATTTACTAATACAAGTAGATAATATTAATTGTATTTATACTATACAATTTTATCGCGTTAAGTTTGAAGATCCACTTTAATTACATCTGTATGTGCAGAGCCTTTCTGCGCTCAAAGCTGGTAGACAGGAGTTGCCTGGTTCGATCCTAGGTTGTTCTCACTGACATAGCTGTTTGGAGTTTTCCGTGATTTTTTTCCAAAACTTCCGTAAATACGGTCTAGGATCATTAAGAAACACATCCTTGGAGTGCACTTCCCATCAGAACTAGGATTCTAGTGCAGTCAGTCGGCCTTATTTCCAAACACTAAACATCTACGTGTTTCCTAGTGTCTCGAGATTTCATATTTTGGCATAGCTTTATATATATCCTTCTCAATTAATAAGGAATCTTTTTTTTTGTCGTTTTTATGTAAAATATTTTTGCAACTACTGCCTTTTATTATGTATTTATGAATATATTTCAGTATAGTATTTCAAAATAGTCTACTCTTATATTGTTTTAGGATATGTGAAATTTGCGATTTTCTTCTATTATTGTTATATATCCAATTTAAAATAAACTTCGTTATTGTTCTACTTTCATTTCTGTAATTATAATTTAACTTTTATGAAATTACTTTTTTATATTTATATCAGTAGTTAATTTAAAATGCACTGCTTAGTCCAAAAATGGATAAATATATTTGTATACATGTTTTAAGTCCGATGTCTGAATAGCAAAGAATTCCTAAATGATATTCTATTATATATATACTGATATATAATGATATGTAACCTATTATATATATATATATATATATATATATATATATATAGATAGATAGATAGATAGACGGATAGATATATAGATAATCCGAACGTACAGCAGAAATGTAAAGATTACTAAATATTATCATTACGTACAGTTGGAATTTAAAGATGATTAAATAGTTATGAAAATTGAAACAATTAATATGATCAAAAACAAAGACCACCCAAATCAAACCTATATGTATATATATATATTGTAATAGCTTTTCTTAATTCTATCATCTGTACAGTCGGCAGCAAAATTACTGAAGCACTAGCAATAATTCCTATTTAAAATATGGGCACTTAATACAATTTTGTTAAGTAAATATTTGCCGAGTCATGATCTTAGTCTTATATCTTTTATAAAAAATTATGTTGATGATAAAATTTAGCGATAAAACTTATATATATATATATATATATATGAAAAGCGTAGATGTGTGCTTCAATAATTTTGCTGCAGACTGTAAATGAAAATTATAAACTTTTAGCCTATAGATGTGTAGATGTAAGAATAATTTTATGTTGCAGGTAATGTCATGTATGGTTTAAGATTCAAATCATGATATTTATGTACATAGACGTATATTCATTAGACGTAATAGTATGCTTGTAATAAAAGCTAATTGAGCATTTTTTTTTCTTTTATGCTTAAGTAAACAGGGCATTTTTCCCTCAGGACTCACTTCACAATCGTCATTTTAAACCAAGTAGTATAAAATTTAAAATATTGTATAAAAACAATAGAAAGAAAGAAAAGAAAAGAAAAGAAAAATCTATTTTTTTTCTAAATATATATTTTTGCACAAAAGATGCACTTTCAAAAGTATAAAATTTATTTCCTCACACACAGTGCTAAACTTAATATCTCATTAAAAATATAAAGAATATGAAGAAATTTTATGTATTGAGAAAAGGGCCATACGTTAAAAGTATTGGCAAAATAAATATTCAAACATTCGGCCTTTTATATACAGGAAATGAAAATAAATAAATAAATAAAATAAAAGGGGAGGGGGCTATAATAAAGCTGTACCGTGATCAGGTTTACATATTTTTTTTCCTATATACCAACCACTATTAACATACCATAAAATACTTAAAATGATATATATATATATATAACCACAAAATACTTAGTTGTCTTATACAACAGCTATAGAGTTCATAACATATTGTAATATTAAATTTTGTGTGAAATTACAGTTGTTTTATGTTGGACTGGATAAATCAAATGAAATATACACAATAATGTGAAATTAAATAGTATATACAAATAATATATATCGTGTTGTTTCATATGTAATTGGTATTTAAATATATAAGCACTACGTCGATTTCTTCGATATTGTCCGTTTAGAAACTGTCACCCAGATACACCCAAATTGAAATCTACGGGTAAGGTATTACTCCAGGCGCAAGTACCCGAGATATTGCGTGTGAGAAACATGCTGCCGAACGAAGCATGTGCAGAAAGTGAGGGTTTGATTAATTTCAATTTTTTTTTTTTAAACTGATTTATACATACAGACCTGCGAAGCGGGCAAAGCCTGCTAGTATATATAAATATATATAGCATTTTACAAAAAATAATTAATTAAAAAGTACGAAATAATAATAGTAACAATAAAATCTTATTTGTGGAATTTAATAGATCCTCCATTTACATAACTTTCTTTTCAACATTTTACAGATCATGTAATCATCATTGCTAATCAAATTTGTTTTATGTATAAAGCAATCTCACTTTAAAGTATAAATTTAAATTTTAAAAAGGACTTTTAAAAATAATGAAAGATATCGTGTAAAAAACATAAAAAAAAGATAAAAAAAAACGCAGAGTTTTTATCGAAAAACAAAACAATAACGAATACAAAGTCTAGTTTTTGGTTAAATATAGTCCTTTAACGCAATTTAATTACCTAGGTATAATTTTTAATTCGTTACAGAAGCGTTTTTTGCTCATATCTGTAAATCTAATTACAATTTCGAAGTGATCCATACATATAATTTTGCACGCGATATGCGGAACAAAAAATAATAAATAAAAAAGACAGTCTAGAGACACTGTGCTCTCCCCACACACATATAGAAAGTATTCCGAAGGCATTTCTGTCCTCCCTGATGTTTAAAGATGACGCAGGATTTTTTATATTCTGCACATCTTACAATATATATATATATATATATATATATATATATATATATATATATGTATATATATGTATATATATATATATATATATATATATATATATATATGTATATATATGTATATATATATATATATATATATATATATGTATATATATGTATATATATATATATATATATATATATGTATATTATGCATTTGCAATCCCCCCTCCCCCCCGATATTTCAAAATCTAAAAAATAATCTTGAAAATCAGAAAATTTAATAAAAGAAAACATTTATTTTAAATATATATTCATGATATTTAATTCCTACATCTTCATGATTGTCATTATTTAATGTATTTATTTGAAAGTTTATTATAGCCCTAAACATGCGGAATAAAATAAATAAACGAAAGATTCCATTTTATTTAGAACTATCGTTAAATCTGTCTCTAAAAAGAAAGAAAATTTCATGTACTATAATTGAAAAAGAAAACTATATAAAAAAATAATCTATTTTGGTGTTTTCTTCAAGTGATGCAATTTTCCTTTGATATATTGAATTATATGGTAGTAACTGAAATAAGAGCGTTGCTATTTTACGAAAATTGATTTCTCTAAGGGCAAGTACTTTAATTTTTTTCTAGAACCTTTTTTTTTTTAATTCTACATAAAAATGACCTAGTTATTTTACACAAGAGAACTTTTAATCGCATAAAAAATGTATAAGAAAAAACTACACTTAAAAAAAAATCTGTGTTGATAAGAATTATCTCAATTTTAGAATATTTTTGTAAAAGATACAACATACTAACATTTTTATCAAAGTATCTTATGTATAATGTAGTTATTTTATAATAACTTAAATTGCAATATTGTAATATAATATTTAAAAAAAAATGTTGATAAAAGATAAATAATAAATAATAAACAAATAAATGTTAAAAAAGAAAGAATATATTTGAAGGTTTTTTTTTTTTTTTTTTTTTTTTTTTTTTAACCCTTAGTAGATTATATAAATATCAAATATTAAGAGAATAGTATCTTTACCGTCTTTTTTTTTTTTTTTTTTTTTTTTAACTATATACTTTTTTACTCTTATTTAAGCCGATGCAAAATCTAATTCTTTCATTATTTTTCTCAAACATAATGATATAAAATTTCAGAATGCATTTCTACTTTAATATAATTTTTACAACTTTCTTCCATTGTTTACGAAGAGGCCTGATACTTTTTATATATACCTTATTCAATATTGTTATATACCCAATTTACTGATATTGTATGCAAATATATATCGTTTTTTACAACTTTCTTAATCTTTAAACACATTGCGCACTGCATAGCTATAATGAAGACTTAAAGCTCACTTAAATCAACTCAACTGCTCTTTAATTTCAAAGCGAAAGTATATGGTGCGCATATCCGTGATATATATTCTCCCTCATTCACTCACATAAACTTTCATTCTATTTTTACTTTCTCTTACCCATAAGGTAGAGAAAGTATTGTTTTTGGCTCAAATTTTCGAACGCGAGATTTTGTTATATTTATACGTTTTGATGTCCCCTGAATACGAAAATCATGTTTTTAGCAAATGGTCTGTGTGTCTGTGTGTGTGTCGGTGTGTCTGTCTGTTATCAGCATATCTCAAAAACAAATTATGGCAGAAAGTTCAAACTTGGTATTCTAAATGTGTATCATATAGGGATGCTACAGTAAGCTTTTCGTTAAGATCAAGCAAATGGTTCGTGTACAGGGACAATCAAGGGAATTCTAATGCATTACGTCTATGGGGGAAATTGCAGGAAAATAGAGTTTAACATCTATACACTGCACTAAACCAAATGAAACAAATATATATTTTTTGTAATAGACACAGTTAACTGGGAAATTTTTTTTGTGTATGTAGGAGCCTCGCCTCCCCCCCTGGGGGGGAAGTCCCCCTCGAGGGGAGTAAATTTTCATGATGGGTATCTTTCAAAAGAGCTTGAAAATACCTTTAAAACGAATGGTTGAACCATCGATTTGCGATAATTTACAACAGAGTTATCGATTTTTTTTACTTTTAACGAAAAACAAACTTAGAAAAAAATCGTACTTTTTTTTTTTTTTTTTTTTTTTTTTTTTTTATATATATTGAGAATAAAATGGACTTTTTTTGGATATTTGGTGTTAAACTACTTCTCTAATATGGAAATCGTCTGCCTTATCATAAAAGATAATTTTTTTTAAATAATAATTTTAATAAATTATTTTTTAAAAGGAGAAATATTTTTTGGGCATATCTTAATTTAAGACACTTTAGAGTATTACTGGACTCACCGTCAAGCGTTTTAAATTCAGGCAGAAGTGTGTCTGAAATACTAAATTAGATACAAAAATGTCTGAAACATATAAATATGCGAAAATCCAGGCAGCAAGCGTCTGAAATTTCAGACAATTATAAATTCAGTCACTTGTATTACTAAGCAATATTTTTATATGGAATCTATTTTAAGAAAAATCAATATCCTGTTTAAACTTATTTACACATTCAATAAATATAATGTTGTTTTATACAGTAAATACTTAAGCTATTTAAATTGTCTTAGCATTATGAAATTAAACATTTAACGAATGATGCTCTAGAGAGGTGTATCACATTTGTATGGGATATTTTTATTATAATTCATAAAATAACATTTTTTGACATGAAACCTATTTAATAATAATAATAATAATAATAATAATAATAATAATAATAATAATAATCTTTGTATTTAGAGCTGTGAGATATTAAAAAAAATATTAAGATGAACGAAGCAATATATATATATATATATATATATATATATATATATAGCAAAGAATGCGAATTTGTAACTGAATAATCTTAAAGAATTTAAGCTTTTTTTTTTTTTTTTTTAACTGTTTTATTTCACATATTAACTGCGCCTAAACGTAAAACAACAAATTTTCTGGTATTCATGTCCATAGTTTTTTTTTTTTTTTTTTTTTTTAAATAAAATATTAACTGCGAGAAAAAGAAATAAATCGATTTAAAGAAATAAATCGTTATCCGAACATTATAGGCTTTGATTTTCGCATATTTCTTATGCATTTTACAAAATTCTAAATCACTACATGTAAAATTTAAGATAACAATATATGTTAACCTTTAGGTATATGATCGAAAGTTTTATTGCAAAAAAAAAAAAAAAAAAAAAAAAACGATTAAAAGAACGTTTGTTTCGCTAATACTGGAGTACATATTATCGTACATATAAGCTTTTCTCTGTATCGTTGTTGCATGAC
Organism: Salticus scenicus; assembly: GCA_963930645.1. NCBI lineage: Eukaryota > Metazoa > Arthropoda > Arachnida > Araneae > Salticidae > Salticus > Salticus scenicus. The sequence goes on along the minus strand of OZ005650.1, from coordinate 169,235,730 downwards.
TGTCATGACACACGACTTGGATACCATTGGTACCCGGTTCGACTCTATGGCTGGGTTAATGATTTTTTTCCTTTAAAATTATTCATATTCCATCTATGCTCTAAAAAACTATAAAATCTAATTCTATCAAAAAAAAAAAAAAAAAAATAATAACAGAATCATACTCCGCAATTATTTGTTTATTTAGTTATCAAAAAGCCTCAAAAGTGGTGGTGTGTTTTATGCCTTAAAAATGAAGGTGTAGTAAGATATTTCCAATGTCTGTCTTATTTTCAGATGCTAAAAGGTATCGTAAAAGAAGTAAGGCTCCTTTTTATTTATTTATTTATTTATATTTATATTTTACTTTATATTTTATTTAGTTTTGATTAAAATGTCACCACCTATTTAAGACCGATTTTTTAAGATACAAGACGCTTGCGTTTGCAGTAGAAATAATTACATATCAGTCGAAAAAAAAAAAAAAATCTGTTTTCACTCTGTCGAAAAAAAAAAAAAAAAAAAAAAGAAAGAAAAAATCAATAAATATGATTTTCTTCCACAATTGATTGTGTGATTTTATTAAAAAAAAAATTGTATTTCTTTCTCCCAATTACATATCATTTTATCTATAAATTTTTTTTTTAATTATTTTATTTAATTTTAATTGTTACGCTAAACCTGAAATAGTGTTTATAATACTTCGACTTTTTAACTGTTATGGAAAATAAATTTTATATTTTAAGGAGGTAAACTACGTATGCTGGTTTATTTTTTATACACTTGGAAATTCCAATTCTTTATAACTGAATGAGTAAATGGCTACATTTGGGCACATATACGAAGTAATCTCAATACATTATAAACATTTATAATGTTTATGACAAATAACTAATATATAAAAAGGAAAAGAAATTATTTCTAAATTTTTCTATTTCTCACTATTTTTTAAATTTTGTTAATGATTTTTTTACCTTTTTATTATTTTCGTATACGTTTATGCTCTGAAATAATAACCCTGGTGTATAAAATAATTGAGTTTGGTTTTATAGAAAATGATAAAAATCTAGTATGCAAAAGAAAAATGTAAATCATTTGTTCTTAGAGAGATAAATTAATTTTCTTAAAGAACATTTAGTATTTTTTATTCTTTTTCAGTACAACATTTGTAATAAAAAGTAGTACTTAAAGAAATATAATAACACTCAACGAAAGATTATTTGTGTAACTTTATTTTGTTTCAATCTATAAAATACTTTTTTTGTCTCTTGAGTTTTGTTTTAATTTTAGATCATTATGTATTCAAAATAATAAGTGCATGAATAACGCATTTGTTATTTACAAAAGTACACATTTTTTATATTATTACTTTTATGTTCACATATTATGTAAAACTGAATTAACGTAACATTTTCAAAATAGTGTTATAAATTGATTGTTGAAAATGTCAGATATATTTTCAATTTGGTATCTTACATATGGTTTTAAGTATTATTTTAGTATTTCCGGTAAATCTAAGATTTAAGCTTGGATCTAAATATAAATTAGGATCTTTAATTATTAAAAAATAATTTTTATCTAAATAATATATATATATATATATATATATATATATATATATATATATATATATGTGTGTGTTTGTGTGTGTGTGTGTGTTTGTTTGTTTGTATGTGTGTGTGTGTATAAAATTTTGCTTTTCATAATATTTAAAGTAATACTAAATAACACAGAAACTATTGATATATTTTGTTTCTTAATTTCGATGTATGCTGCTAATTTTCATTGGTCATACATTTAAACAGTCTAATTAGGAAGGTAATTTAATAAAAGTTTTACTCCTACAAATTGAAAATTATCCTTCGATATTTCATAAGAAGCGTTTTGTTACGTAGGAAATTATTTTTGTAAAATTATTCATGTTTTCCTTATACCTACATAACAGGTTTATTTTTCAGTTCTTCAAAACATGATACAAGACCATGCCATACGTTTCAACAAAGCGAAAAAGTGTTTTGTCTGTCTGCCCATCCTCTCATGTCCGTAAATATTTTCTAAACACTTATATATGTTATTCCAGTTCACTATAACTCTCTCGCCATTGAAAATTGTATAAATAGTGAGACTGTTTATTCTGCAGGTATACTTAAACAAAAATAAGTCAATGCATATTTATAAATCATATATAGATAAAATTTTGCTGCGCATATCACAATGAAATTAGCATTTGTTATTTATATGATTTTTTTTTTTTAGAATAGTCTATGATTAACTATAAGATTTATAAAGCTACTGAAAAAATATTCAGCTGCATAAAGTTCTATACTTGGAAATTTCTGTGTTTGCATTTCCGTTTGCGTTAAGCATTTTAACACATTTAAACAGTTTTTAAAATGATTATGTCTTCCAGAAATCTATATGTCGGTATATTGTCAATAGGATGAAGAAAATTCCAGTTCCTAAAAAAAAATAAAAACGTTATAAGGTGTTTTACCAAAATTTTTATTTTGTTTCAATCAATAATAATCTATTATTCGCCCATTGTAAATAAACATTGATAAAGACCCATATAATTTTTTTTCTCTGAGATATTTGAATGCACTTCATTCTATTGATGATATCAAAGGTATTGCTTTGAATTTTTCCGATATTCTAATGGGGTTTTCATGCAAATAACTCAATATATTTAAATAATAAACTAAGCAAATGACGCTCTGTTAAAATTTAAGCAAGACCGATTAAAAAATACTTAGTAAATATGCTTATATCTAGTTTGATATTTAAATAATTTGCATTCTAATTTCAGGAACTTTTGTCAAATGTAGTATGTCAAATTTCATAATAGGTGTTTTTCGTTGTTTATGCCCTGCCCGCTATAATTAAAGCAGGTATTTTTTTTTTCAGTTTTCTCTTTAAGTAATTTGTTAATCCTAATCAATATATGCTACAATCTCATACAAATGAATACAAATCATTAAAAGAAGCATCATAATCTCATGCTACCGTCAAAATTCTTTTAAAGCATTAATTTTTGCAAATCAATACCAAACATTTAAAGAAATATATGTATATATATATATTGCTTTCTCTTCTGTTTTCACGACAAAACGTTTGCTGAAATATAGGACTGTAACATGCTCTTTACACGCCCATATATTTAGGGTAATTCATCAAATACATCCTCGCATGTTTGACAAATCCACCGAAATCGAACGCATCAGATCATTTATAGCAAGGTAGTGTTTTATATACCGTATGAAATATGAATAATTTTACCAAACAATTTATTAATGTGCATAAAAAGTGTTAATAAATTCCTGAAACTTTAAATTTCGTCAAGTAGTGTTTTAGGTACTTGTCATAACGTCTGAAAAAAAAAAGTAATTCGTGAAATAATCAAAGGTGGGCAGTGTATGCAAAATTATTGATTTTTTATTAATTAATATAGCACTAAATAACGCGAAATTAACGAATTTATCGAAAGAAAAAATTACATTTTCAGGATCTATCTAGAAAATTAAACTGTTCATAAAATTCAACAGTATTAAAACAAACAATTTTGAAACTTTTCTATTTCGGGCATGGAAAATTACATATTTTGATAGATAGATGAAAAAAAAAAAAAAAAGGAAAAATCCACTGACGCGTATCTTATTATTTTAATTTTTAACTTTCTCTTAATTTACATATTTTCAAACGATACAGATTTATTTATTTTTTAACTCATACAATTCCAGATAGAAGAAATCATATTACGACAGAGAGATATTTCATTGAAGTTAGAATTAAGTAAAATGCGTTTTTATTTTATATGTATGCTTATTTAAAATACGTAATTACAACAAGAGTATTAAACCTTTAAATATTTACAGAACTGCACAGTTGATTATATTTACTAGCACAGGCAATAAAAACTCAGTTATCCATTAAGTTTATTAAGAGGCACGTAAGTTTTTTCATTAGATATAATCACCAGGCCTTATGCGGGATTAATTTCCTTTTATATTTATGATCAAAGGAATTATCTCAGCGGAATTCGCATATAAAAAAAAAAGATCCTTCTTAGTGATAAATTTATCTTTCATTCTTTAGCAGGTAGTCGTAAAGTTACTTAATTTCTTCGTGTATATATAGATTTTATGTATCTCTTAATAATTATCTTTTACTTTAGTAAACTATATATATATATATAAGCAAAATAACCAAGGATAGATGAAAATTAATCCCAAAACGCATGAGGGCTTTTTTCAGGGGAGCTTTCCCATGTAGGGAAGGAATTATGAGAAGTTTCTCACAAAACGTTGGCTATTTAGCCAAAAAGAAAATACGTTTCTATCCCGCAACTTCTCACAGATAGAAGCAAGACCATACAGCAAACGAATTTACTTAATACAAAACAGGAATTCATAAATGAAGCATATAAGCCAATACATCAGAATAAAATACAAGACTATAAATAATACAAGAATATAAATATTAATAAAAATAAATACATACTGGACAAACTCAAATAGTCAAAGGAATATTGAAACCCCCCCCCCCCTCTTAAACATAGAGCAAGTTTTCAGCTAGAAGGGCCACTTACTAGCGCTTAAATGTCGTCCGAAATGTATATAAGAAACCTTAATTAAGATTGTAATCAAGAGGACTGAAATAATTATTGAGTAGAAAAACGGGATAGCGGTTGACAGTTAATATGTTTTTGAGATTTTCTAGAGCCACTTTCAGGTCTAAACGGTTATTGTAAATAATTTTAATTTTGTTAATTTGGGTAAACATAACATTTTTTAATGACTTATACATGAGAATCAATTCGTTAGACTACAAACTTTAAATTTAAAATCCTGTCTTTTATCATAAATCCCAATAAACCAGTTTTTACTATTTTTTTTAAATCCAGGAAAAAAATAAAAAAATCTCTTCAGAGTCAGTACGGTTTAAGATAAGGTCGGTTGATAGATTTCAGCTGCATAATTCGCAAAATTCTCGCAGTTTATTGCTTTTACATCAGACTTATTATTACATTTTTAAAATATGCTCTGTTCTAGTTATACATCAAAAATTCAAGTTTTATTCCATCTTATATTTAAAATTTATCTTATACATATATATATATATATATATGCGTGTGTATGTGCATCATTTTTTCTATTGTTAGAATACAGAGGATATATTATTGAAATACAGTTTACTTTAGTATAAAACTGTATAATTCATTATATTTATTCGTGCAATATTCTATTAAAACACATGCATCCTAAATCTAAAATTTTGAAATAAATTTTATTTCCTAAGTATAAAATAAGTATATAAACTATTTAAAATTAATAATAAATTAGATATTTAAACTATTTAAAATTTTAATATTTGAAATATTTAAATATTAAAATGAATGTTCTGAATCTGAAATAAATATTTTACAAGTCGGATATTTCATATAATTACTTTATATTAAAACATATATATATATATATATATATATATATATATATATATGAAGACTGAAAGATTATCAGGTGTAGTTTTTAGCACCCAAAGAAATAAATTTCAACAAAACTTTATAAAGTATTTTTCTTCATAGTCTACGTGTTATAAATTTATCACAATGTAACGATAAAATTTCATTTAAAATATATTTAAATAATATTACACAATAAAAGTTTTTATTATATTGTGCGTTTAATAGAAAAAATGCTTTACTATCTAAAGTTATTTCTACACATTTTCTGATTTATTGTCACTAAGCTTTACACTCTTTTCTCAGAATCATTTAATATCTTCTAAAAAGCAAGATTCGTTATCTCTATAAATAGATCAAACAGTTTATCGACGGAACGCATCTGGGCGGACCACTCCTATTTTTGATTGGTCTAGATTTAACTAATTTGGTGATAAAAGTCGGCCATTTTTTTACTAAAAACTTATATATATATATATATAAGATACTGCAAAGATGTTATACTTTTTTAAAAGAGCTCTAAAAAGTGTTCATTTTTCTGTGAGGAGACTATACGTATCATGTTACTAGATTTAAAGATATTACGTTGCAAAGTTTCACAGCGCGATATCATTCAATTGCTTTTGATGAAGGTCAGCCCTTTTTGTTTCTTTTTAGTAAAAACTTATAAATTTTTTAAAAAGATACTGCACAGATGTTATACTTTTTGAGAGAGCTCAAAAACTTTTAATTTTTTGTGAGGGCACTATATACATCAAAGTATTAGATTTAAATATATTACTTTGCAAAGTTTCATAACGCGACATCATTCGATTGCTTTTATCATTAAATAAGAGTCTAATATTAAACTCAAAACAGTCTAATATTAAATATTAATGAGTAACTTTTATAAAAATTATCAATTTTCAAGTTCTAAGAGCTGCAATGTTGAAATACAAGCGTACTTATTTCCCATACATAATCCATTAAATTTGTAAACAATTGTTGATTCATTCTTGAGAATCATTCTCATAAGACCATAGAGCATTGTTGCATAACGCAAGAAATATTTAATTAATTTTAATTTGTAATATGTTATTTTGAATTTTTGACATTAAAAGGAATTTTTAATTATGTTACAAAGCCCGAAACGTGATATAAAAAATAAAGAGTGATACAATTCTTTTAAAAATTCATTTAAATTTAGTGCCCAGCGAAGCGGGCGTAGCCTGCTAGTACTAAATAAATTAACTGGGGAACTTTGCAATTAATGATAAATATGTTATTCAATTATTTGCACGCAAATTTTTAACATCGTGTTAAAATATATATATATATATATAATTCTGGTCTGAAATATAAGGTTTTATTTTTAAATTTTCTATTCCACAGTAATTAATTATGTTTGAAAAGTAGTAAAATCTATTTGGGAATCCTTTATTTTTACTAATGAGTCACTTATTTCAATTTATTGATATTTCTTGTTTGGTACTGAACTTCATTTATTAATGTTTTAAATTACTTAGGTTTACTGCATTAATACTGTTTTATTATTGACAGTAACTTATTTATATTTTAATATTGTATTTGCGGGAGAACTGAAATCGGGATTCATTAAACAAAAGTTCGGAAAAGAGAAATAAAGCGTGCATTAAACGTATTTCATAAGCTTAATTTTATTTGATTATTATTTATTGTAACATAATATTAATTTTTTTCAATAAAAACTGAACAGACTTTTTTCATACTAATTCAGTGTAATTCATTGCAACAAATTTAGATTAGTTGATAAAAATGTCAGTGTTTATTATTTAAAAATTCTATATTCGTATAAATTTTCTATTCAATTTTCAATTTTCTATTTTTCAATTGTGTTAATCATGTTTTCTTAATACTTTCTCTCGTTCGTGTGGTATTCTTAATTTCTTATTAATAATAACACAATGATCAATAATATTCAATAAATGAAATCAAAGTAATAGAATTAGAATTAGAAGAGAAAATGCATCATGTTTTAGTTTGTATTTTCAAAGGTTTATGACAATTTATATTTTATTTGGATTGATTCTTTGGAAAAAGAGTGACATAATTAGATATTGATTATAGTTAATTTTACATTTTCTTAATCATATATCATGGAAAAAGTTTTTTTTTTTTTTTTTTTTTTTTTTTTTTTTTTTTTTTTGAAATTTCGAAACTCAATGACTTTTATAATTCCACGTTGTAAGGGGTAATGAATTTAGAAGTCATGTTTAAAGCAATTGGTATGCATTTTGTATGTCTGTTAGATGTCTTGTCGCATAATTGAAGAACAAGCTGTAGCGGAATCTCCAAACTAGACAGTCCAAATCATTATTATTCAACACTATTACTTGAAAATTATACTCAAATTGCATGGATAGTTGGTGTACAGAAATATTCAAAATTACCAAACTTTATTTATGTGTGTGGTCCAAATTTCTCGTTAATACAATTTAACAACTATCAAGTACACTGAAGAAAATAAAATAAACATGGAGTTCCTGTGAACACAAAAGAATATTTCATATATTGCAAGGTATGAAAGGAATATACGATCGTTTGCAGGATCTCACAAAGCAATTACGATTTGTTAGAACAATTTCTAAACGTAGAGTCCTTGAACGTGTAGGATAGCCACATTACACTGACGGTGCTTACAATGTCCTGTAGCGTTATTTTATTGTAAGAATAGTCTTAAACTGTGTAGGAATATTAAAGAAGACACGGGACGAAGGATTCCGAAAACAAAAAACCCTAAATTTACCTCTAGGGGAATATGTCGTGTTGTTTTCCTAAGCAAGGCTTTTCTCGCGAACAAATTAGCGTCGTGTCTCTAATTTTAAAATAATAAATGGGACAAAAACAGTACTTAAAAAAGTTCTCAATCATCAATTTTAAATTAAAAATTGCGAAAACAAATTACTTAGAAAACAGCACTCCACATTCCCCTAGCGGTAAATTTTGAAACTTTAAGAATTTTCTTTTTCTTTGCAGAATTCTTTCTCCCCCGTCTTGTTTAATCTTTTTAGAAACATTGGTGCCATTCTTGTAATTAGTTTGCACTACAGAACACATAAAACACTGTCGGTTTAATTATGGCTACCCTATATAGAAAAGTGGTGTTAAAAGTTTTATTTTAAATTAATAATTATATTTGAAGATTGTGTACTTTTTTGAATACTACCTTTGTTTCCATTTATTATTTTGAAATTAGAGACCTCGTTTAAATTGTTCCCTCTTTTCTAACTCTCTTTTCTATTTTAAGTGCTATTTTCCTAGTGGTAAATTTTGTATTATTATTATTATTATTATTGCGTAATCTCTTACCTCTTCTCTAGTAACCTACCCACGACCTTCGGCGCCATTTGCAATTATATCGCGCCACAGATAGTTTAATTATGACCAATCTGCATATATATACCTATAAAAAAGAAGATGCATTTTGTTAAAAGACGACGGCAATTATTACGAATATATATATATATTTAAGAAAAAAAGAATGCAATTGTCAACAACTAATTTCTAGAGAGTCTAAAGTTACTCTCATCATTACACATACGAAATTTTTTTTTGAAAAATGCTTGATAAAAAATTTAAGAAGCGAGTAGCTCGAAAATAAATAAATAATTTTAATTAAATTGAATTAAAATAAAACAAACAGCTGAAAATAATATGGCTCTATAAATTAAAGGAATATAAAAAAATGGGAATTAAGAAACTGTAGAATTTAGCGTCCTTTCCGTCGTCATTAACATCTCACAAAAAGAATGGCAAAAGGGAACTTGTATGATAATGCATCATATAGTACATATTGGTCGCGTGCACTGATCGCCTAGAAATGCTCGAAGATATCTGAGAAACGTTTTTAGAGAGACTGGAACACTACAGAATTTCAGACATCCAAAGCATATAAAATTTCGGGTATATATATATAACCTGATATAATATAAATGCATATAAGTTCATTCGAATAAAATTAGTGGGAACAGACTCTATATTTCTAAAATTTTCTGTTTCACTAATTGCTGTCATTGCGAGTAAACCTTATTATTTCAGTTACTAATAAGTAGTAATTTAACTATTTAATTTAAAAAACAATGAGAAAATTTAAAAGCGAAATAAAGAAAAATTCATAGAAAAAATAAATACTTTATAATTTAAGATGATATAATTTAAGGATATCTGATGATATTTGACTTTACACTTTTACTGGCGATATTTGATTTTATACTTTAATGATATTTGATTATTGATTCTTTATACTTTATTGGCATTTCTAATAATTTTGTGTTCAATTATGACACCATGTTATATTTTGTTTATCAGGTAAAATCCCACTTATTAAATCTACAAAAAAAAAAAAAAAAAAAAAAAAAAAATTGTCAAGCTTCTTTTTTGATTTCTTTCTTTCATTTCTTTTCATTTCTTTTCTTTTTTTTTCTTTTCTTTTTTTTTTTCTTTTTTTTTTTTGTAGGATAAATCAGTCAAAAAAAGGACAAACAATGTATGGCGTAAATATACATATTTGAAAATAATATTTTTGTGTTGCATCATTTGAAATTATCAAGTATTTTTGGAAAGATTTGCGACTTTAGAATTTTAATTGGAAAGATTTAAATATATATATATATATATATATGTATGTATATATATATACATTACCCATAAGTTTTCCAATTTTTACGCTGAACTTTCTTATGTCTCTGAAAATAGTTCCTTCTTCAAATGTTATATTTTTCGAATCCTAAATTATTGCACCACATATGTTTCCCAAGAGAATTTGAAAGGTTGGGATTATCTTCATTGCCATCCAAAAATGACCTTTTACTGTAATCTCTAGGCTTTCGCTTTTGTTTCGAAAACGAGAGAATATATATATTTCTTCTTTCTCATATTGGCTTTAAATTGACGTTTTCTTCAATCTTTGTAAGAATCTAGATAAATTACCTCATATCAAAATATTTCATAATAGATAATAATAAGGTTTTAAGGTTGGCTGCTTAATTCAGCAATCACATTATTCGTAAAACATTATATTTATCGCATATTATATAAGATTTCGCCTTTTATATACAGTTTATTTAAAACGGTAAGTTTTATAATAGGTACTTTAAATCATGCTGCAATTTCTCTTCATTGTTCATTTTCTTGTTTCAACTTATTGCTTTTAAATTTTTCTCTATCTATTAAAAATAGTTACTGCCGCTAGCATCGAATTTTTTTTTTATCTGCGACCATATCTCCTTGCGAACGAATGTGTCCTCCGCTTCATGAGAGAATCTGGGTCTTCGCACCTGGATATATCTGAAAATTTGCTGATTGAAATATAATTTCATATATCTAGAAAAGTACCAGCAAACTGTATTTGTTTTCTGATTTTTCATAAAATAGTTCCGTACTATTATAGGCATAACTGCTATTTAAATAGCACATTAATACTTAAGTTTTAAATAAACGAATGATAGCTCTTCTCAAAAATTTGCTGTACCCAAATGCTTTTCATAAAAAAAAAAAAAAAAAAAAAAAAAATCATTCACAACTAGAAATTGCTGAATTAAAAAAGCGAATAAATAAATAAATAAATTTTAGAAATTCTTATGTATAATAGAGAGCAGTACATTTAGTTTTTGGTTGGATGTAGGTAAATTTCAAACAAATACAATATTAGCACAAATCAACGCATTTTCCAAGAATATAAATAAACTTAGTCCGAGCACTACAAACAACAGAAGTGCAAATAATAAAGGCTCAAATATAGAATGCGAAAGTAGAGTGAATTTTTAGAATTCTAATATTTTATTAATACTTATCGTAGCTGTAATTCATGCATGCTGAATTTACGTAAAAACTTATTTATTCTTTTTTTATTTGTACACCAAATATTTCCTGAGAGAATTTTTTAAATATATATGCCTATTTTATCTTGTTGTCTAAACTGTTGAAATATACTGTAACCTATATATTCCTTTTAGACTATATTAACTCTAAAATTGTACTTAACGTTAGATTTTTCGGTAACATTTTTTTTTTTTTTTTTTTTTTTGTCATTTACAAAATTATGAATGTACGTAATACAAGACGACATTAAGCAAACGAGGTTTCATGTTGATTACAGTATACTTGATTACAGATATGAACGCTGCATTTTAAATTTCTTTTGCATCAATAATTATACAAAAACGATTAAATTAAGGGACCATGATGATCTATCGATGTTTTCGAAAATAATTACTTATCTACAGCACAAACTTTTGCTCTTATAAGACAGAACATTAAGGAGCTTTTATAATGTGCATTATTTTTTAAATCTCAGCATGCTGAAAAACAAAACAAAACAAAACAAAAAACTTTTACTTTAAATCTGTTTAATAGTTCTTTCTAGTAAAAACTAAATGAAATTCATTTTTATATACTTTAATTACTTGATAATAAAAAACAAGAATATTAATCCTTTAGATAATAATATAGAGCTGCATAGTTCACTATTTTTACAAGCGCAGGTAATAAAAACTCAGTTATCCATTAAGTTTATTTTCAGATGTATGAGCTTTTTCATTAGATATAATCACCAAGTCTTATGCGGGATTAATTTTCTTTTATATTTATGGCCGAAAGAAAATGAATTATCTCAGAGGAATTCGCATATAAAAAAGATCCCTTTTTGTGATAAATCCGTCTTTCATTCTCTAGCAGGTGGTCATAAAATTCTTTAATTGCTTCATGTATGGGACGATTTTATGGATTCCTTAATAATTATAATTTTCTTTCGTATACAATACCCTTGTTTTTGTTTTTGAGAAAGAAAATGTGTAATATTTTGAAAGTGAAACTGTAATAAAAATTATAATATGATTATTGTTAAAATTGAAAAAATGCATTTTAGTAAAGTAGAAACTGCAAATTTCATTAAGATTGCGAAATTGCCTACTGTGTAAAATGTATTATATTACAAACTTAAAAGTTTTGAATAAAATATTTTTATAGCTAGAATATTTAAAATAATTACAATTTATTACAACGCATATAAAAAAGAAATATTTAGAAGTGTTTTTTGAGTACCAAAAGCAATAATACTTAAAAGAGAGTAATCTCATAAAGAATAGAAATTAAAATGAAATATGCTAAAATATTTTTTTCTTTATCAAGTGTGCAATATAATATTATAAAATTAAAATTACGAATCTTAACATTATAAACTGCATATTGTAAACTGTAACAATACAAACCGTAACAATGTATTGTAAGCTGTAACAATTTTAAACTTAAAATATTATAAAAGTGGAATATTTAAATTCTACTTTTAAGGTATTTTAATATTATTAGACTCTAAATATTTATATGTTTTAGGAATTTTTCCTTAAGAAATGCTTATTATTTTATGCTCTTATTACTATATAATTTTCTTCAAGTCATTTTATCTAAATATTACGCACTTATTTTTTTTTAAATCATTCAATGCATTCTTAGAAGCATCACTTATTGCACTACATAAAATAACATCGATAATTATAATTAAAGATGAAATATATTACTCATTTATCTGCACGCAAATTTTTAACAATGCATAATAATGAAAATATTAGCAATTTCCAGTCTTAAATAGAAAGATTTTCTAAAATTTCCTTTGTCAGAGTAATTAATTCTGCTTGAAATGCGGTAAAATCCATTTGGGAAAATCTTATATGGACTAATGAGTTACTTATTTCAAATTATTGATAATTTCTTTTTATTTCTGTAGTTCGTTTACTAATGTTTTAAATGACTTAAACATTTACTGTTTCAATATTAATGATAAGTAATTTACTGTTTAATATTTCATTTAGTAATGAAAAGAAATCAAGATTCATTAATTAAAATCTCAAAAGAAGAATAGCGTGCAGTTATCAAATAAATGTATTATATGAAATTTATACTGATTTATACCTGCATTTTATATGAAAAATCGTTACTTGGTTCTGTTATTAAATATTGTTTCATATAAATTAAATGAAGATTTTTTTTCATACTTTTTTAGTGTGATTGGTTCTAAAATTATTTACCAGTTACATATTTTAAAAATAAATAAATAAATAAAATGCATTTTATTTTTCTTTTTTAAACAATATTTGTTTTTGCTATAAAATACCTGTAATTTCGTGTGGCATGAATTTGAATAAACATAATTTAACCAAAACTAAGTTTACAGAAACATAATATAATAAACTTGTGCATAATACTCAAAATAACATATGTTATGAAAGTTGTTCCAGGTGGAAATATAATATAAATATTTTACATCAGGGGAAATCATTAGCTGCACGACTACATTTAGCAATGTATTTCCTTACACGAAAATAAGTGGATAAAAGTTTATGCTAAATCATAATTTAAAAAGTGTTTATATATAAACTTTTAAGTAAACAATTTGCTTACGTAAGAGATAAAAAAAAAAAAAAAAGTTCAGGTTAAAAAAAAAAAAATGGAGCTAATTAGATAGTTTATTTATATAGTTTTTATTTCAAAATGGTTAAAATTTTATGCTAAATCATAATTTAAAAAGTGTTAAAAAATAAACTTTTAAGTAAACAATTTGTTTACGTAAAAGATAAAAAAAAAAAAAAAAAGTTTCAGGTTAAAAAAAAAGAAAAAAAAAAATGGAAATAATTAGATAGTTTATTTATATAGTTTTTATTTCAAAATGGTTTTTATTCATTTCAGAATTCAGCACTAAAAATAGTTTTAAGTGTTGAAGTATAAAGTTTTTATATTAAAAAAAATTATAAGTTTAAATAATCAACAGTTAATTCAGCTCCAGACAACTCATCATAAACGTTTATCACATGAAACAAAAAGACACAATTTTAGTGTGAATCTACATGACATTTTATTATAATGAATAATAGTTCTAAATTATACTCTTAAATAATTTACATACAAGCATTTATTATTTTGTTTATGTATAAAATATATTTTATATTTATAATGCTATGAAGGCTGTGCTACTTATATTTTTATATATATATATATATATATATATACTAGCTGACACGACAAACGTTGTTTTGTCATATAAATTATTTATAGAGAATATTTTGCTAGAAAAAAATAACTAACTTATTGTAAGTGTGTAAGGATGTGGTATGGAGCGCTATGATGTATGGAGCGCTATGAACGGTGAAAAAATATAAAAATAACAAAACACCAATCATTTATTTTTTTAATTCATTAAAATTGATTGTTTAAAATTATATACATATCGCTACTTATAACAATATTACTAAAAAACAATATCAATCCCTTAATGCAACAGAGTGTACAATATTTTTTGTTATCCCATCTTTCACCAATACAAACAAACTGGATGGTTTGCCCACTCGAGAGCCACGTATAATTGTCCGTGTGAAAAACATGATGTGCTCAAATCTAAGCCACAGACAGACATCGTTTGGCCCTGAGACTTATTGACAGTCATTGCAAATGCCAATCTAATTGGAAATTGAGGGCGTTTAAATTGAATTGGCACATCTGTGGGTATAATAGGGATTCGCAGTAGTAATATATTTTCACCTCGGAATTTGTCATTTAAAATGATGGCTTCGATAACATTTTTCATTAATTTTTTATGACTAATCGCGTGCCGTTGTACAACCGTTGTGGGTTCAAATTACGAAGCAAAATAACCGGAGATCGAACCTTCAGTTGTAAAATATGCGGTGGCATGCCTGGTAGATCCAATGAGTTTAAAAACTTTGTTGGATAATTTACAGCTTCAGTGGCATCGCAAACTGTATCATTGCCGAAACGTCAGTGGAGGCCCTCTGTTGAGACTCAAAACGGTTTTGGGCTGTGTCTGTCTGTCTGTTTGTCTGTCGCAAGATAGCGGCCGCAAAAATAGCGCTATTGACTTGAAATTTGGTACACATGTTCATGAGCCCCACGAAATCAGCTGTATAGTTTTTGGTATGTATTCCATTTGTAGTTCGTATACAGGGACACGCCAAAGTTTTTCTTATCATTGCGGCCTATGGGAGGAATTTGTATGTATCACGATAGCGGCCACAAAAGTCACGCTATTGACTTGCAATTTCGTACAAAAGTTCATGTGCCCCACGAAATCAGCTGTATAGTTTTGGGTGTGTATTCTATTTGTAATTCGTGTACAGGGACACGCCAAAATGTTTCTTATCATTACGGCCTATGGGAGGTATTTGTATGTACCGCGATAGCGGCCACAAAAATCACGCTATTGACTTGCAATTTGGTACGCATGTTCATGAGCCCAACGGAATCAGCTGTATAGTTTTAGGTGTGTATTCCATTTGCAGTTCGTGTACAGGGACATGCCAAAGATTTTCTATCATTACGGCCTATGGGAAGAATCTGTATGTACAGCGATAGCCACCGCAAAAATCAAGCTATTGACTTCCAATTTTTGCCAAAACGTCAGTGGAAGCCCTCTGTTGAGACTCAAAAGGATTTTGGGTTCCGTCTGTCCGTCCGTCTGTCTGTCTGTCTGTCTTGCGATAGCGGCCGCAAAAATCACGCTATTGACTTGAAATTTTGTACACATGTTCATGATCCCCACGAAATTAACTGTATAGTTTTGGGTGTGCATTCCATTTGTAGTTCGTGTACAGGGACACGCCAAAGTTTTTTTTTATCATTACGGCCTATGGAAAGAATTTGTATGTACCGCGATAGCGGCCCAAAAAAGAACGCTATTGACTTGCAATTTTGAACACATATTCATGAGCTCAACGGAATTAGCTGTATAGTGTTAGGTGTGTATTCCATTTGTTGTTCGTGTACAGGGACACGCCAAAATTTTTCTTATCCTTACGGCCTATGGGAAAATTTTGTATGTACCGCAATAGCAGCCGCAAAAATCCTTCGATTGACTTGCAAATTGGCGCACACGTTCCAGCTTTGCATATAAGTAGCTGTATAATTTTTATTGCTATATTTTTTTATAAACTGTGTACAGGGACACGCCAAAATTCTTAACATTACGGCGTATGGGGTGAATTTCGTTTAAACGCATTTTAATATCATTACTTTGCAATGAAGAAAATGAAACTAGAGTACGTGAGTAAGATGCTTAAACTTATGTTGTTTGAAGAAAATATGTGCTCTTAAGCTTTCTAATTGATATACAGGACCTTACAAAAGTGTTCTGACAATGTCACTTAGTCATCCAAACGATGTTAATTTTGGAACAATTATTAATTTTAAACGCAAAATAAGCTGAATAGTTTTTACCAGTGTATACAATGTTTATGGTTCGTTTACAAAGACACACGAAAGAATTTCGTAACATTAGAGCCTATGGACAAATTTTTAATTTTAGCGCGAACTTTAATGCGTTTATGCTGAATTGAACTTAATAAAGTTAACATACATTTTAAAGATGCTTAAAATCATGTTTTCTCTTAAAAAAGGTTATGTATAGACTAAATAATTTATGGGACCACACAAAATAATTCCGATTATGTACTGTAATCATCCAAATGATGTCAAATTAGTTTGAAAAAGTAATGAGTTATAATTAATTTGGTTTATTCTTATTATTGGCGTTTATAATGACTGTGGCTACTTTTCCGGGACACATAAAGGAATATCGTACTATTACGGTCTATAGTCGGTATTTCTTAAAAGTGTATTTCAACATGGTTACACCCCATCAAATATAATGAAATTTTATCAGAATTTTAAAAGCATGTTTTTCTGTTGAAAATTTTGGGCATAGAATTGATAATTAGTTTAAAGAATACGCAAAATATTTCTGATATGCTATGTAATTTTTTTGTATGAAATTTGGTATTTATGAATTTCTGGGAAATAATACAAGACCGTCGCTTATTAAGAATACATATTGTTGCGCACTTGAGGGTTCGTAAGTTGTCCGAGAATGAAAGGCGAAACTTGCAAAAATTCAGTGATTTATTCACAGAAAGTTCCAGAAAAATACAGGTCTATAAACCAAGTATCAGCTTCAGTTCAACCAGTAAACATAGCTTAAACAACAGACGTTAACAGCAAAACAACAGTACAAACTGTTTATCAATAACACATAAAGCAAGTCTCATTCAAAGAGGCTCAAAGCAAAGCAAGCATTTGACGAAACTGACACACATCTGAGATTGGCCGCCTTGGCTAAAAAAATGCTCCTTTTATACTATTCTATCGTACACAGACGGTTCTGGAAAATTATCGTATCTCATCAGCCAATGAGATTAGAGCTCTTATATTTGGTATATCTCTAATAAGGATTTTCTCGCCAAGGTCGCCAAAAAATCGCCAGGGAGGGAAACAGTCGCCAAATTTGGCGCCAAATCCATTTCTTCCCTTATTGGAGCTTTTCAATTCGTTTTTAAAGGAAAATTAGGCTATTTTAACGCTAAAACGACTAGAAATGCACAAAATTAGCATCAACTTACTAAGCCTGTTTGAAAGAATTTATACAAAAATAAATGCAATTATTTACAATTCCGTAACACTTTATATGATATACAAATAGGTATACAAAGAGAGATGACGCAGGGTTTTGAGAGGGACGGCAGCCCCCCTCAGGAATGTATCTGATTATGGTAATAAGTCGATCGAATCCATATATACTATTATATAATAAGGAATAAATAAAAATGACCTATTGAATAATGTCTGATGCAAATAGGACGTTGAGGCTCCTGATCTGCAGATCCACTAGTTAGATTTGTATGACACCAAGTCTCCTGGTAACAAATGTTGTATCCTGAGTTTCAATTCGTTGACGTCCACATTTTTTGCTGCTAAAATTGCTCTTTCTGCCAGCCACTCATGATTTGTGTATCGTCTGTGTACATCGGGAAATATCTGGTCAATAAGAGCATCTTGAGAATCAATGATTGTGCAGAAATCGGTCGGTAATTTTATGCATCCAGTTTCATCTGTAGTAACTTTTCCATCGCCGATATCTAACAATTGTTTTGAGAATGTTTCAGCCGATGGATCTTGAAGCTTTTGAACGCACAAATCTACTTTCAGTTGTACTTTTTCAACATTACGCCACAATGACGATGATTTTAAGCACGCGTTGATCTCATCAGCGTATGTTGAACGCGGAATAACGGGAAGTGCTTGTCTGAAATCACCTAAAAAGAGTAACAGAATACCGCCAAATAGTTTGTCGTTGTTTTTTATATCTTTCAATATCCTGTTCGACGCCTCAATCGAATGTTTGTGTGCCATAGTGCATTCATCCCAGATAGGAATTTTACACTATTTCAGCACTGTGGCCATGGACGATTGTTTTTTTATGTTGCACACTGCGTCTGGGTTATTTTGAATATTTAGTGGCAGTTTAAATAATGAATGAGCTGTTCTGCCTTCATCCAATAAAGTTGCCGCAATGCCAGATGATGCAACAGCCAATGCGATGCCATTATTTGATCGTATTTCGGCGAGAATTAGCGAAATAAGGAATGTTTTGCCAGTTCCACCAGGTGCACCCCCCCCCCCCAAAAAAAAAAAAGAATCCACCTTGTCCTGCCAAAACTGCGAGCGTGATGCGGTCGTAAATGGTTCTTTGTTCTTCATTCATTAGTGGGACATTGTGAGCAACAATCGCTGCCATTTTTACAGTACTGTATTGTAGTTCACGATTCAATTCAGTGCTTATTAAATCAGATGCATTTCGATTCGTTGAATGCATACCGAAATGACTGAGTGGTAAGGTGGCAATGATAATGCAAAGATCTTCAATAGCAATCAATGCTTCCTTGTACATAGCGTCACTGAATACTATCGTTAGATCGTTGCACCGTGAACGACGTTGATGCAATATATCATCAGTCATTGAATCTTTGTGATTATCTCATAATGTCACTGCTCTGGCCGGGAAACATATAGTCAACACTATAGCGATTAGTAGACGAATTTGTTTTGCTGTACAGTTCAGTCCTACTTCAGCAAGCATACACTCCCACTGGTTGTCGTCTTCCAGCAAGCCGAGTGCAAGGCATGCATCTTTATACGTTGGATACTGTTGTCCATTCACTTTACGTAAATCTTGAAATGACAAAGGGCCGATGACATTAGCCAATAACAGTCGAAGATAAAAGCACTCAATCTGCCTTGGACTGACTGTAAATACTCGTCCCAAGGTGTTTGATTTGAATAAACCGGGACATGCATCAATCGGCATGCCTTGCTTGCGGGGCATCCATTTTTTGTTGGACCCCATGTGAAATAGCGTGGTACTTCTGAATAGAGTAATGTCCGTGCAAAAGCACCAAAAGCATCCGCACGATTACACAATTCAAAAAATTCGGTGAGTGTAGTTTTTGGTGGATTTTTAGCACGATCAATCGCTGTCTCGGTCGTGAAATATACGCGCTGGCCATTTTCAAGATGGACGGCTAATTGAAGAACTGCTGGATCCCGTTCATGAATTGGGAAACCAAAAATACGCCAAACAGCTTCATTGGACCTGACGTACCGGCCAATTTGGTAAAGTGTTATTTCATCGTTGTTATTCACCGGAGGAGCATTCACATTGGTATTTTCAACTCGAAATACAGCCATATCACTGCCTTTATTCACATACTTGCAAATGTATTTGATGCTCTTCACTGAACTGCAGAACTGAACATTAATATGAGCACCAAAAATAAATTTAAAAAACTTGCGTACAGACAATAGCAAGAAATTCAAACTTCTTCACACATCATAAATTTTAAATCAGCACAACCGGTTTCGAAAGGACGTAGCCTTTCTTCATCAGGTGCAAACACGTGCAACTGCCTTGGAGGCAAAAGCAAGACTGAAAGCAGGACAAAATCCAGAGGGGGAGAAGCAACACAAAAAACCAATAGGAAGCAACATGCAGGACAGGACCAATCAGAGAGGAACACGCGTACACACACACCACAAAATGAGGAGGGAGGAAAGGAGTAAACAATTATTATTATTTTTTTCAATAATATTAAACTAATAAGTAAATTTAATAAAATTTATCCATTAATTATTATTATTTTTATTTAAATTAGAATTATTTTATTATAACTAATATGATGTTATTAACATAATGAAGGAAATTATTTAATTGAATTAAACAAAGTGATAAAATTGTCATTGAAAAATCTGATTTCACTTTGCTGTCTACAGCCTGGAAAAATTTGTTTAATTCAATTAAATAATTTCCTTCATTATGTTTATAACATCATATTAGTTATAATAAAATAATTCTAATTTAAATAAAAATAATAATAATTAATGGATAAATTTTATTAAATTTACTTATTAGTTTAATATTATTGAAAAAAAAAATAATAGTAATTGTTTACTCCTTTCCTTCCTCCTCATTTTGTGGTGTGTGTGTACGTGTGTTCCTCTCTGATTGGTCCTGTCCTGCATGTTGCTTCCTATTGGTTGTTTGTGTTGCTCCTCCCCCTCTGGATTTTGTCCTGCTTTCAGTCTTGCTTTTGCCTCCAAGGCAGTTGCACGTGTTTGCACCTGATGAAGAAAGGCTACGTCCTTTCGAAACCGGTTGTGCTGATTTAAAATTTATGGTGTGTGAAGAAGTTTGAATTTCTTGCTATTAATATGAGCATTGAATGTTTTGCTCAGCAGAGGCGAATATGGGACCACCCAACGGTTATCAATGTCAATATCTATGTTGTTGACATAGATGACCGCCATAGATGATAAGATTGTCCGCCATTATCGGGATTTCTTCGACGATATATTGGATATCCGTCAACATTTGTGATCGTGAAATTTTTCGAAACATTTTTAGTACATTTTCCATCTGCACAAATAATAATGGCCTAAAAATTCATTTTTCATTTTAACATAAAATAACTCCGTCGGATATTGACGAATTTTTTAAAAGAATATACCATTTTAACTAATTTTAACATTTTAACAATATTAACGTTGAAAAAATATTTTAAACACTTACGGTTAAAAATTCATTTTTCATTTCAACATTAAATAAATTCTGACATCGTGTTTACGATTCTAAAATATTAACTTTGAAAAAATATTTTAAACACTTCGTAAGATACGGTTAAAAATTCATTTTTTCATTTCAACATTAAATATATTCTGACATCGTGTTTACGACAACTCACGCCATCTAGGTGGAAAAGTTGTTGAAAGAGTTGGTTAAAAATTAATTAAGAAAGAACTAATTAAGTTACAACTTTCATTTGTAAATCTAAACCATTCTCGAATCCACCTGAAGACACACAAAAAATTTCATTAAACTCAGTCCAGCCGTTTAGGAGGAGTTCAATGACATACACACGCACAAAAGAAATATATATATAAAGATATATATGTGTATATTAAAGTAGAAATAGGTATATTCTGAAGATAGCATTTATTCTATTGTTCAACTGTCAAGTATATGTACATCACACTTAATAAAAATGACATTTCCAAATATCCTCAGTTTTCTTTCGTATAGAAAAAAAAAAGAAGAGTGAAAAACTACATCCCACGAAAAACTTACAGGCAGTGCAAAAGCGGAAATGTTGCTTATAATTTTCCTCTGTCACTTTGGCTTGGACTGAATTATTCTAATCCAAAACAACTGTTGCATAGTTGTACATATTATGTTGTTTATATATATTTTTTTTTTTGAAGTTTTGTTGAATAATACTTAATTTTAAAAGTTGGTAGACATGCCGGTACTCATTATACAAAAAACTTTTCATTTAAAACTAAAGTAACATTTAAAATGAGATAAGAATACTAGAATTTTTAAAACTTTAAAAACACATTTTAATTAAAAAAAAAAAAAAAAAAAAAAAAAAAAAAAAAGCATTAAAATACCTGACAGACGTTTCAGCTAAAACACTAGCCCTCCTCAGTGTCAAACATACAAACCACAATAATTTAAAAAAATTCATAATACTTC
Source organism: Salticus scenicus (assembly GCA_963930645.1). Taxonomy (NCBI): domain Eukaryota; kingdom Metazoa; phylum Arthropoda; class Arachnida; order Araneae; family Salticidae; genus Salticus; species Salticus scenicus. The sequence continues at coordinate 169,213,411 of OZ005650.1, read as the reverse complement.
AGAACAAGATTATATATTCCTGAGGTATAGCTTTAGCCCATATATAGAATGGATTACGGGTTTTGATCTTAAATCATCTGTATTATATGAGCGTATATATTCTTTTAATCTAATTTCACCTGTTCTGGTAGTTTTACCGATATAATCGGTGAAACTCTCAAAACAGGTGAAATTAGATTAAAAGAACATAAACGCTCATACAAAACAGGTGATTTAAGATCAAAACTCGTAATCCATTCGCTCAATAGTGATTATATTCCTGATTTTGACAATTTTAAAATTTTAGCTTCTAGGGTAAATATATAGGAATCCCAAATATTTCTAGCGGGCGCTTTCACTAAATTGTAGCATTCTGTCTTGAACGAGGCTAAAACTATTCCTCCGGAATATATAATCTTGTTCTGATGTATTATGATTTTTTTTTTGTAATTGCTGTGCTTTTTATGTTTGACACTGAGGAGGGCTAGTGTTTTAGCCGAAACGTCTGTCGTGTATTTTAATGTTTTTAATTAAAATGTATTTTTAAAGTTTTAAAATTTTTAGTATTCTTATCCCATTTTAAATGTTACTTTGTGTTTTAATATATTATGAGACGCATTGATTATGTTTAATTTTATTAAATTCACATTTATTCATTGTGTTTTCATTAATCATTGTAATGATATATTTTCTTCCTTTGTGTGGCATGCTTATTTTTCTAATACCAAAATAACTATTTCTAAAGTTCTATGTTCGAAATAGAAGTTTAAACGAGAAAATTACTTCAGGTGTCCTTTAAATGTACTTAATTAATAAATTAGGTTCTTATGTACGAATGTAAGTGCCTATTGGTTTTCTATGAGCGGTTCTAAAAAAATTCCTTCATCCAAAAAATGACCTTCCCCTACACACACACCCACCTAAAAATGCAAAAGAAAAATTACCCTTAATAAACGTTCTTTTATTAAATCTCTACAAGGTTAATTCCTGTAATTTCTTAAAAACAGTTTGATAAAAAAAAAAATAATAATAATAATTAAAATTTTCAGTTATTTACTACACAAGTCACTATCTAAAATATTGATTTGATAATTTTGGTTGATAATTATGTTTGTTAGTGCGCTAAAACGAACACTGAAGCCAGTATTTTAAAATTACATATAGATTTTTGTCAATACAAGTTGCCTATAAACACAATTTCTTCCGTGACGCTTCCACCAATATAATTATAGGGTAATTCTTATAGTGTTTCCCCATGATTAATTATAATTAATCATGGAGACATACTAGAAATTAAAGAAGATGAAGAAATTCTGTCGGTAAATACCATGCTTGGGTTTTATCAACGACTAATATCTATAAGTTACAGAGAAAAACTGGCTTCAATTTCTGTTTCATTACACCAAAAAACATATATATTAGCTAAAGTCATGAAATCAGTTTTTTCACTATTATTTTTATAGACCCGTATTATTAGACACAAAAGTATTTGATATTTTGTTTTCAATTTCTTACATTATTACATTATCTAAATTATTGATAAATTTCAATTAGTAGAATGTTTCAGTTAGAAGATGATTTTAAATATTGGAATATTTTGTAACAATAATGGAATACATTTATAAAATTTAATAAATTTAAGCTCATGGTTTTTTTAAAGAAATAAGAAAAAAAATCGCGCTTAAAAAAAAAAAAAAAAAAAAATTGTAACTAACTGGAAGTTAGTTCAAGGAATTCACAATTTCTATCTTTTATTTATTTATTTTTCCTTTTATATTTTCAGTAGTAAATAAAATTCACCAATAAGTACCCTTTAAACGTGTAAGTGTGAAATGAAGCAAAGATTAATGATATCATTTGCATAATAATATCACATATTTATTGCTAAGGTGCATTTTAATTACTGAACTGATTTTTTTTTTTTTTTTAGTTTTGTTGTTTTGTTTAACATTAAAATACATTTTAATTTTGAACAAAATATTTACATAAATATCATTTTCTTTTATTTCTCCGGCACACCATAAAATTGCTTAAAAAATGACTACTCCAGAGACGATTTTTCCTGATACCAATAATTTTTAAAAATAATTTCTTTAAAAAAAAGGATAAAAAAAGTTACAATTTTTCCCTTGATATAACCTATGGTATTTATTAATATTCTTCTAGAAAAAAATCGGCATTTTCTGCAATCAATGTTTCCTATACTAATTAGCCAGCACAATTTTTTACACACAGTTTTTTTTAAAATAAATACATCTCTATAGCTATATGTCATAAATATAATTTAATCAAATAATTTTTATGACGTCAGATAAAAATGATAAAATTTTTCATAGGGAGACATTGTTTTGAAGAAAAAAATAATAATTATATTAAATATATATAAACACACAAGCACATATTGTTATGAATTTGTAAATGAGAGCAGTCATTTTTATATAATTTCATTCAAAGAGGCTTAGTCACTGACTTTTATAACCTGACTAACAGTCAGGTTATAATAATCAGTGTTCTGGAATTTTAGCTAGTTTTGTGCGATAATCTAGCTCATTTTCTTTTAAAAACCCGTTAAAAGGTTTACCAGGGCAGGTAATGACTTTGACTACAAATGTGGCGAATTTATCGCTCCTTGTTAACTTTTTTGGCGACCTTGGCGAGAAAAACTTTTTTGTAGATATATTGCTCATCTAAACTCTAACTCGATAATTTCGGAAGTTACTGGAAAATTCTGGATTAATAAGAGGCTATAAGAGTGATCCCGTTCCGACCATTTAAATCAATTTAACGCCAAGAAGCTTGAAGTAAAAAGCTCCCTGACTGGGTCTCCTTTTAATGGTTAAATACACTTTTTTGCTAAGTTATTGATATGGTACAGTTTATGCTGTCATCTGTATTTTAAGCTGTGTTTTCTGGTGAAATTAAAATTGATAATTTCTTTTCTTGACATGCAATCTTCTGAATATTTTTTAAATAAATTTTTAAGTCTCACCAAGATTCTTCTTACTTACACAGACAATTTACGAACTCCCAATATGCAACAATATATATATATATATATATATATATATATATATATATATACATATATATATATATATATATATATATATATATATATATATATATATATATATATATATATAGGCTAAAATCTCCGACATTTAAAAAGCAAAATTAAGCAATTAAAGTACAAGAGTACAGTGTACACTACAATGCTTTTCACTATGAAAAGTTTATTCTAAATAAATAAGGTTAGTTAAAAATTTGTCCTTAGATAGTGATACACCTTATAAAACAGCAATACAAACATGAAAAACGCAACTTAAGTAATTTAAAAGACATTTTCTTTGTTGAATTCCCTATATAATCTTTCGATATGGGCTCTTTTTATACCTGGAAACTTATCTAAACAAATTGAACATTATCTAATCAAAATAATCCACGTTTTATCAACATTAATTATGAAACAATACATGCTGTGCGTTATTTGCTTCTTTAATACTTTAATTTCAGCCACAAGGGAAGCATACACTTTTTACATCGAAAAGTCCCACAAGTAAAACCAAGTAATCTGATCAAAACGCTCAGAGAAAATCTACAAAAAACGATATAAGAAAAATATTAAGATATATAGCGCCATCTGAAGGGAAAATTTATTTTTTTATTTTTAAACCGAAACTTTTACCATATGAAACGTTGTCTTTAAAACTGAATCTTAGTAGGATATTTATTTGATTTTGTGTTAGAGTTGAAAGTGTGATAGAGATATTGGTCTATTTTGGATTCAAATGAAATTAGTAGTGAGAGATGTAATTCATTTGATTAAATAGTGTGCTTTTCACTAATTTTAATCACTAACTTTTTATTCGTAATTCTTAAACTTTACATAATTAATGTACAGAAACATAAAACCGTGTCAATTATATATATTTAAAACCAGCAATATATATTAAAACAAACAAATATGCATTAAAAATATAAACAAAAAGTATTATATATATATATATATATATATATATATATATATATTAAAAACAAATAATGAAATTATAAAACTTGTTTTGCAAATATGTTCAATAAATAAAGTTACTTATTAAAACTTTTGTGTTTTAAAAAATATTACTTTTTTTTTCTGTTAGTTATGCGTACTTGACGTATTTTCCATATACTTTTTTCCAATTCTTCACACAAACTTTTCATGTCTTTGAACTAAAATAGTTTCCTCTTCAAATGTTATACTTTTCGAATCCTAAATTATTGCACCATATATGTTTCCTTGAAGAAATTGAAGGAGTGGGATTATCTTCATTGCTCTCTGAAAATGACTTTTTTTGGTAATCTTTAGGACTTTATTTTTTCTTTACTATTGTTTCGAAAGTGAGGGATTATACACACACACACACATCTATATATATATATCATTCATGTTGGCTTTAAACTGACGTTTTTCAGTCTGTGGAATTCTTTTGAAATATTACCTCATCGCACAATCTTTTTTAATAGATAAAAAAAGTTTTTAATGTTGAATGTTAAACGAGTAACAAAAAAAAAATATATATTTTTTTTTAATTGTTCTAATTTTCTAATTGATTTTAAATAAGAATTTGTCTCGTAAATAAAATTATTTTATTATTATTATTATTATTATTATTATTATTATTATTATATTATCCAACATTTATTTAAAATAAATATTGGATAAAATGATAATTAGAAAATGTAGGAGAGAAAGATAAATGAAATTTATTCGTTCACCTTTAATGTTTTTTCAAATTTATGTTGATAATAATTTCTAAAATTTTTTAAAATATGTCTTCAGGCCATTTTTTTTTCGAAAAAGAAAATAAATCCACTTTCGAAATGAACTAAAATAAATTTTCAACACGGACCTTTTGTGTTAAAAAGAAAGAAAATAAAACAATAAAACAAACAATAAAACAAACAATAAAATTACAAAACTTGTTTTTCAAATCTATTCAAATAAATAAATAAATAAAGTTATTTATTAAACGTTTTGTGGTTTAAAAACTTTTACAACTTTTCCCTCTTAGTAATGCAGTTTAATTGTCGTAAGTTTTATTATTAAAATATATATATATATATATTTCAATTCTTTCCCCGAACTTACCATTTCGTTGAATTTAAATAGTTTCCTATTCGAATCCTAAATTATTGCACCACAAGTGTTTCCCTGAGGAATTTGATGGAAATGGATTATCTTCATTAATCACTTTTTTTTTAGTAATCTCTAGGACTTTATTTTTTTTCTATTGTTTCGAAAATGAGGGAATACACACACACACACACACACACATCTATACAATTCTAATATTGGTTTTAAACTGACGTATTTTCAGTCTTTGGAATTCTTTTGAAATATTACCTCATAGCACAATCCTATATATATATATATATATATATATACACTCATGGACAAAAAAATTAGCGCACCAAGAAATAATTGCGGGATCGTAAGGAAACTTGGCATGAAGGTACATGTCGGGGAGATATGCAAATGATTAGAAATGCAGCGTGATTTTGCATTACGTATTGCCGGTAGAGGGCGTTTAACGTCGTTCTCTGTGGAGTATAAAAAAGGTAACCAAATCTTATTTGAGTGTGCTGAATCGTTTACAAAGGAAGAGCTGAGGTAGACATGCCATTACGTCGTTTTCGAAGACAATATGAACAGCTGTCGCAGTTTGAGAAGGGGAGAATCATCGGCATGATGGAAGCTGGGTGGTTAGCTAGGCGAGTAGCTCGTCAATTAGGCCGCTCTGATTGTGTTGTGAGGAGGTGTTGGGACCAGTGGACCCGAGAGATGTCATGTACACGAAGACCAGGCTCAGGACGCCCTCGACAGACCAGTCGTCGAGAAGACCGCCACATCGTAAGAAATGCGCGCGTACAGCCAACTGTTTCATCGGCCGCCATCCAGGCACAGAAAACACCTTCACTAGGGGCCGATGTGTCTTCTCGAACTATACGAAGGCGCCTGGCTGAAGGACATTTGGTATCGCGGCGCCCATTACGTGTGCTGCCCATAACGCCCACCCATCGACGCCTCCGTTTGGAGTTTTGCCGCGCACGAGGAACCTGGACTGCAGCGGAATGGAACCAGGTCGTCTTTAGCGACGAATCCAGATTTAATGTCAGCAGGTTCGTGTGTGGAGACCCCGTGGTGAACGCCTCAATCCTGCCTTTCCTTTACAGCGGCACACTGCTCCCGCAGCTGGTGTGATGGTATGGGGTGCCATTGCCTACAATACACGGTCACCCCTAGTATTGATCCATGGCACTATGACAGCCCAGCGGTATGCCCATGACATCCTGCAAACACATGTGTTGCCACTCATGCAACGGCTCCCAGGAGCCATTTTTCAACAAGACAATGCTCGACCGCACACAGCAAGGCTGTCTCCGCTCTGTTACGACCCTTCCTGGGCCTACCCGATCCCCAGATTTGTCTCCAATCGAGCATATCTTGGATCATTTGGGACGGCGAGTTGGGCATACCACGAGTTTGAACGAACTAGAGGCAAGGTTACAGCAAATATGGAACGAAATGTCTCAAGACATCATACAGAACTTTTATGCCTCAATGCCCGATCGTATCGCAGCGTGCATTCGCGCTAGAGGGGGAACAACAGGGTATTAAATCCTCCGTTCTTTAACCTTTTTCTCTGAAATAAATTAACCTTTTTCTTTGATTTTCTAATCATTTACTTATATCAAAGTAGTCATTACGTATGTAAAATTTCGTTTCATTTTGACGACTCCTTCTTGGTTCGCTAATTTTTTTGTCCATGAGTGTATTTTTCTGTTTGTTTTAACCAAGAAGACGTCTCAGTATTTATTTAAAACGGTACGTTTTAAAAAACCATAAATCATGATATATTTTCTAATCATTTTTTATTTTCATGAATTAGCCCATTGCTTGTAAATATTTTCGTTAAATTATTAAATCAATATATACTAGAAAAATACATTTTGTGAAAATGTGGTACAAATTCCTCACAATAAATATTATCTATTGAGATATAGATTTTGGATCCATTTGCTACTCATCTAAATTCCTAAATTACTTCCTAGATATGACTTTTTAAGGATTTTGATGACTGGGGATAACGTTTATTGTTATTGGAAAATGCCTTTTTATAGCAATCTCTTAAAAATTTTTCGGCTTCATTTTTTATAGTTTAGACATTGGGGAGTAAGTTTTTTATTTTATTTTTGTTTATTATATTAAAGAATATTTCGAATTTTCCGATATATTAAATTTGTTTCCAATATGTGTTAGGTATTTATGTATTCTTACGTATTTATGATATTTAAATAAAGCATATGTTTTATTTAAGTATTATAAATGATATATAAAAATAATATTTTTTACCTAATTTCATATACACGCATTCAATACTGGGTTTAAACTTCTTTTTTACGTATATCTGTTCGGGAAAAAATTGATAGAGGAATTAACAAAAACAGTTTTTGTCTAATCTATAAAATGTATTAGAATTTTCAACAAAATGAACTATCTTGCTTTAAATATATGAGAAAATATAACGGCACAAAAAAGAATTAAATTACGAAGTATTTTATTTCATTTTATTTTTTTAATCTGATTTAACCTTTAACGTTTCTTCACCACGAGTACGTAATTATCGACTTCCAACTGCAAAAGTGCATTCCGGAATTTATTTTATAACATTTTACTTTGACAACTTAAAGGGAAAATAATTCATTAATTCGTTTTCTTGCAACTCTAAGTATATATTGTTTCGGAGCTATTTTGCGACAATTTAGCTCATTTTTAAGAAACCATTTTTAACAGTGTGATTGGACTCATGGATAATCCATAAATGGTACTTGTTCCAAAAATCTCTGATGTTCAATGTGTAATGATCGCTCAACTCAACTAAGTTCTAACTAATGTTTTGAAATTTTTCATTCAGATAGGAATTCAGAATCTTATTAATACGAAGTCTAACAAACTATGCGAAATACGGGAATAAAATGGGGAAAAATCTATTGATAAAGACTTCTCGTTTAAATGATACAATATAGGCCGGTCTACAGGAAAATAAATAAATCATTAATTAAAAGATAAAATAAATAATACGGACAAATATACATTATTTTTATTTTCCAAGTTTTTCTTATTTATATCTCGAACGAATTTGACATACAACGTTAAAAATGGTTTCTTAAAAATGGGCTAAATTGTCGCAAAATAGCTCCGAAACAGTATATACTTAAATTTGAAAACACATTTACTCAATTTTCAGTATATTGACGTGTCAAACATGGGTATATTGAGATTCTTATTGGCCAACCTCATTTTTCAGCATCTCCGTATACTCAAAAGAAGAAAGTGAAAATTATGATTATATTACAGACATTAACTACCTATTTATATTACATAAATAAACACCGTTAAATAGTTAGACGTAAGTGTCTTTCTGTGGTTTCACGCAATAGCGTTAAACAAAGTTTTTTTTTTTTTTTTTCTTACAATCGAAGTAAAAAATTCAAAAGCTCTCTTTGCAGCTTTACTTCTGAAATGAAACTCATAACATATGTCGATTTTGCTTGTCACTGTATATCATCAAAAACTGCATAAGATTTATAAATGTGTTCGAAAATTTAATGTGATTGATAAAATCTTTATAACTCATTTATAAATGTAAATCTATTTTACTCCCGTAATCTATTTGTATACTTCCGTGTGACCCTGTAAAATAGTCTTTACATAATATCACATTTTGCCATATTTTACAGGAAACATTAATCTGTGAATATGAATAACATGTATTAATTTTGCTATGTTTTGAGTATGACATGTTAAGGGCATATTGACAAGATGTTACAAGATATTTATAGTTTTCGGTACCAAATGTCTAGAGATATTTATAACACATAGAGAATATCATAAGTAAACTGAAAAAACTCATAACAGTTTCAAGCGATTCTAACACATACGGAAACTAGAGCCAGGACACTCAAACAAAATTACATAGTGTTGCGCAGACTAATCGTTTCAGTTGAAAGTTGTTAAAATACTTTACAGAATAAATGAAAAAAATAATAATAACATAATAATCACAATAAAATTTTTTTAACCAAAACTTTTATAATGCATAAGATTGCCTCTGTTAGATCTCTTTTCATTTAATTTATATATATATATATATATATATATATGTGTGTGTGTGTGTGTGTGTGTGTGTGTGTATTATGTAAAGGAAAAAAAAGAATAAATTTATAAATCATAATTTGGTTATTCATAATATTAATTGAATATGTGACAAATCCTTATAAGAAAAACAATTCTTGTTTAACATTATGTTTAACAATAACATATAAAAGAATACTCAAAATATATATTGTCAGAATATTGGATTTTCTACGAATTTCTTCTTTTCCTAAGTTTACCTTATCTTGATCTATTTGTCTCAATTAAGAAGAAGGTTCAGACATTCCTTTGGACATAACTTTTTCTTAGTCACAGGTACAAGAACCCTTATTGTTATTGTTAGACAATCCCGAGAAATTACACAGACAGCTTTTTTTCCTTATAAAATCTTTTTTATATATTTTCTTTTTTATTATAACTCTGAAAGAATGTTTTTGTATTTTTTATATTTTCTTTATTATTATACACTTTCTGGTAATACGTTCTACGAAACAAAGAAATTTTTACTTTAGCATATCCAGAAATAAAATAGTGAAAATCATTTTTTTCTATATGTAAAAATATCTGAACAAGAAATTTTTGTAGAGGAAGTACATAATAAAATCAAATTATCTTTTTTTTTTTTTTTTTCACTTTAACATTAAAAAAAAAATGAAAATGAAAATTCTGTCTTATATTACATCGCAACGATCTGTTTTATTTTACTTTATTTTATTTTATTTTTATTTATTTAAATCAAAAACACAAACGAATTTTTTATGTTATATTTAATGTATGTAAATTAAAAGAGGTTTTAATTTTATATATCCAATAAATTTATTTATTTACTATTTTTTAATAGAAAATAAATCTCTACATATTGTAAATACATATTTAATATAAGATGTGCTAAAATATAAGTTTTACGCAGAAATTAAATAATATTTGATTAAAATCAAAATATAAATATCATTTTTGTATATTTAAAGCATCTTTAATGTTGCTGATGCCAATATATTCATCGAGAAAAAATTATCATTCTTTAAATTTAATTTATCATTCATCAACTTTATCATTCGGAAAGAGAAATATTTTTTACCAAAAACATTTTAAAGTTTTTTTCAAAAATTTGTCCAATTATTATTATTATTATTATTATTATTATTATTATTATTTACAGAAATGAAAAATGACATCAGTAGAATTAAATCCAGCAACTTTGAATTTTTGTGCCAACCATGCCGAGCTACCCCGAAGATATCAGTCAGCAGGATTCGCTAGTATAAAAATTGAAAATTTGCATTTTTTCATCTGTTCTGTAAATTCAGATGTAAACTTACGAATACATTCTTATCTGATTATTTTTATTATTTAATTATTTAATTATTTATTTTACCTAAATGCTGGTGAGAACTAATCATTAGGTTAATAATTTCAATCATTTATAGTGGATTGTATTTTCGATTAGTATACTTCAATTCCAGAAATTTTAGGATTCAATTGATTTTACACATTTTGTAAAATATCTAAAAACGTGATTAACGAATTATTTTTAAATTCGAAAGGATAAAGAATATGGTACACTGGATATATTTCAGTATTTTTTTTCCCCAAAACAAAAAGGGGATCACAATATAATTAGAGAAAAAACAGAATGCTTGGTATCAACCAGTAAAAAATAACGCTCGAAGTGCACTGTAGTTGTAGCACACGGAGTGTAGATTTGTATTATTATTATCATTATTATTATTAATATTATTATCTGAATTTATTTTTATCTGAATATGTATATTCAAGGACATATAAAGTATCTCTATATTATTATTATTATTATTATTATTATTATTATTATTATCTGTGCCCGCATCTTTTTGCAGTGTCCTTTGCGTCATGAGAGGTATCAATCTTTTCCGAATACTCCAAGGTGGACATTTCAGTTGCTTAGAAATTTCTATAATCTTAATTAACGAAGTTATTATTAATAACGTCGGGTTAATAAAGGTATTATATTTTCCATTAATCAAAAACTTTCTCTTATTAAGTTGTTGCTAGCTTGCTAGTAGTAATAAAAAAGTTCCCATCTTCATATAAAGGAAAAGCGTTATCTTAGCCTTTTTCATTGAAAAAATGAATTTAGAATTGTAAGTTATCGTCTGCAGATGCAAATATCATTTTTCCTCCCTTCTTTCAGAAAATTATTTTTTTCTTTTACTGGCATGTTGCATATATATAATGAAACAATGTCGTGTTTGTATAATTGACAGCATTTATTTTTGTCTTTAAAGGGTTTTTACCTCTATTATTATTATTAAACACATATTTTAAAATACTTCATATAAATTTGGCACAAAAAATAGAGTTATTATTATTATTACTAGTAAATAACCCCGTCAAAAATGACGGAATGTGAACGATAAATCTTGAAAACAATGTTCAGATCATCCACGTGAAATATTCTATCATAATTGGAAGTGAAATTTGTTTTCAAATGTCTAAATAAAGTATCTGATATAAGATACTAATATGTTGCAGCGGAATAGATTTGATATCGGTCATCCTTGACAGAAAAAAAATACACACACACACACACACACACACACATATACATATATATATATATATATATATATATCGCCAAATTATCTGGCGAATATAATTTAATTCCTTTCAAAAATCATGGTTATTTTAACAACTTATATTAAGAGAGTAATTACCTTGTGATCATTTAAATGTATTTTCAATTTTTGTTTATAAATCAAATGTGTTTCGATATTTTATAATTTTCGCTCAATAATTAAAAAAAATTCTACCCGATCAATAAATATGAATGACATTAAAAAAAACTGCTGGTTGACAAAAAATATAGGACCGACAACACAACAGTAACAACACATCCCAGTGTTCCATTAAGTGCTCTATACGCAAGCAAAGTGTGACGTCACTGACCGTCCGTGGATGCAAGAAAATGATTTCCTATGTTATTCGCCCCTTGGATTTTTTGTAAAAAATTATTAAAAATAAAGGAAAATTATTTCCCGATTTTAATACCCATATTTGGGTATGTAAATGTATTAGTTATCATGTGAATGTGTTAGGTTTGAGTTATTTTGCTGTCAAATTGACAAAATTTTAAGTTTAATTTTCAAAACTCTGTTGTCCTTGGCCTTTTTGTATTTGGCGATCAAAAACGTACTACGAAAATATACATGCCAGATGTATATTTTCGTAATATGTATTTTGCGAAATATTGTTCATATTATTCATTACTCTCTTAATATAAGTTGTTAAAATAACCATGATTTTTGAAAGGAATTAAGTTATATTCGCCAGATAATTTGCCGATATGTATATATATATATATATATATTTCTGCCAAGGATGACCGATATCAAATCTATTCCGCTGCAACATATTAGTATCTTATATCGGATACTTTATTTAGATATTTGAAAACAAATTTACTTCAAATTATGATAGAATATTTATCATTTTCCTTTTAATTAGTATATTAGTTGGATATTTATTGTGTAAATATCATCCTTTGAAATGAAATGTTTATGTTTTCAATGGAATATGGAAGTTTGCCATTTTTTTTTTTATCTAGAGTTTTGAAATTTAAAATTCAAATTTTATAAATTTTAGAACAAAAACATCTTAATCTAATATGGGGATTACTTAATACCTAAATATGGGGATTAAAATCGGAAATAATTTTCCTCGATTTTTAATATTTTTTTTACGAAAAATCCATTGGGCGTTTAACATAGGAAATATTTTTCTTGTATACACGAACGGCCAGTGACGTCATCACTTCGCATGCGTATTTAAAGTCCTCATAATAAGAAAAAACGATTAACTTCATTTTACCAAAATACTCCTTTTAAGACTATCGTAGATCCTGTTTTCAAATTTTCCAACTAACTATCCAATAACTACAGACACTCCATGCTAACCCAAATTCACCTCTACTCGATACCTCCAACCAGCTATCTCACCCACAACATTAGCAAAATATCCAGGATCCAGCTAGGGACTTTCTCATTCTCAACCGAACATTTTACCTTGACTCGACATTATCACCTTTGACTACTCTACTTTCAATACTCATTTCAACTGGTATCTTTTACTTGCCCAACCAAACATTCTATCCCAACTATCACTTTACACTAATTTCAAAACTAAAATCAACTGGCGGCATTTACGTACTAAACTCGACGCCAATCATACCTTGCAATGTAAACAAACAATGAAGCTTGATAAAAATATTTAAAGGCTTTAATACGTTTTTACAAATATTTTAAGATTTTTAAAGCTTTAATATGTTTTAGAAATATTTTAAGCGTTTTTTAATGAAACAGTCAAAGAGTCGTTCATTCGGAATTAAACAGTTGTCCATTTGAAATTTGTATTTTCTGAATGGCAACAGTTTTGGTTTGTTTTTATTTGGTATTACATTGTTTATAATCATGAAGGTTCTATTTATAGGTTCATGTTTATAATAGCCAGTGACCCGTTATATTTAATGTAGACATTTAAACATTACAGTTGAATAGTTTTTCAAGGTTTTACAGGAAATAAATAAGAATATGGGCGATTCAAAAGATGTATGAAAATGATATGTACGTTTCCGTAAGTTGAATTGAACAAACTAAAAAAAAAGAAAAATTGGCTTCCAAAAGTGTATGTTTTGAAGCGGTGCAAACCGGAATCGTTCATGACAGATGAGGGTCCTTATTATTATTAATTATTATTATTATTACTATTTTTTTTACAAATCATTATCCCAAAATAGTCATCGCCAAATTGTGACAAAAATTTAAAAGTCACAAAGAAGGCCATTCACTCAAGCTGAAAATGTGAAATGGTCTAGGTATTACGAATTGCTTTCTATTCTAATAAGAATTACTGATTTTAAGTATATTATTTCATAAAAAGAAAAATAGAAAAGAAAACGTGGTATTAAATATCATGTTGTTAAATTTAACACTGAATACTGGGTTTCCCATAGCATTTTTCTACATTGTGTCTTGCGTTATGCACTATGAATATTCATATTTAGTGAAAGGTAAAACAGCGAATGGACTTGCAGAGTCCCACAGGGGTTAATAAGTGAATCGAACCCTAAGGAGTAGAATCTTAATTCGGGGATGGGTGAACGGAGCGAGCAGGTAGGAAAACAACATAGTTCTTAAAAGAAAAAAAAAGTCTGTTATTTATTTATTTATTTATTTATTTTAATAATTTGCTTTGTATTTAACCTAATTTAGTGTCATCAAACAAAACTAAAAATTATTTATTAAAAATATATGTTTTGCTTCATATTTTTATTATTTTCATATTCTGATTGTAGTATGTTGTGTGTTATGTGCTATGAGAAGTTTCCTGAAAAAAGAAAGGGCCTGCACTGGATAGTTATAATATAATAAACTACATATTGTTTTTAAATAAACCCTTAGATGCCAATAATTATGCGTGGCTTTTAGTTACAAATGAATACAAGTAATGTAAAGAGGCCTCATAACAATATGCTACAGTAACAGCGAATTTCGAGAATAATGTTTTACAGAGTGAATTTAAACACTTTATTTTTCCTTAATTGTTTATTTTTCTGTATTTTCTGTTATAGGATAAAGTTTTCATTGAAGTACATGAGTTATAACATGTAATTTACTCGTTCATGTTTTGGAAGAAATTGTGAAGTAATATATTAGACATTAAACAAGATATCCAAAATAAAAAGTATACAGTCATTTATGGCAATATAGCATCTCATGCCCTGTAAGAATATGGGAAATTACCCTGATTATTACATACAAACTTTGAATAAACACCATAAAATGCAATAAACTCGCAACAATTGTTTCGGGTCGAAAAAACACACGACCCTTCATCAGGCGAACAAAGTAAGCACGAGTGCTGCAGTCAAAGCGGCAACGCACAAAGTTAGTTCCCCATCATACTATAGGTATGGGGAACTTAGATAATCGTGAAAATTTTCGACCCCGTATTTTTTACTTTTTTACACGTTTTCAGGTGTCAGGAATCCGAAAATGACAAATTTTGTATGGTGTCCGTCTGTAGGGAGTCTGTCATTTTGTTAGTTCGTTAGTGTTTTAGTGTGTTAGTTTGTTAGTCTGTGTACACGATATCTCAAGAACAAATTGTCGCAGAGAAGTCAGATCAATTTTAAAATATTACTTTCCACACTGGCAAAAACCCTATTCATTTGCAACATTCGAATTAAAAAACTTCGTAAGTTATTAGAAATTTACGATTTTCTTAACATTTGAGAATAGGCCAAAATTGCACTTAATCGTGCATTAAATAGACATTTTTTACTGTAAAAATGTCAGACACGTTTTAAATATCAGTTTTGATGCCGGAATGAACATCATTAACTATAAACATGCAACTTTGAAAATTCCGCAAGTTATTGGGAATTTACGAATTTCTTAACGTAGCAGAATAGGGCAAAATTTCATATAAAGTGAATCTTGAGGGATATCATTTAGGGTATTGGCGTGAATATCATAGACTATGAATTTTTCAATTAAAAAAATTCGTATGTTATTTACAATTTACAATTTATTTAACGTGGCAAAATAGGGCAAAAATGAGCATAAACATCCAATTTGAAGATCATAAATATATCAGAAAACTTCAAAATAACATTTATGATACATGATTCACTACAAATATTCTAACAGGAAAATTTCGTCAGTTATTCGTAATTTAAGATTTTATCAACACAGCAAAATTGAAAATTTTTCATATAAATAGGAATTTTGAGGCTTGTTGTATTGCAAATAGTAGCATGAAAACTAACCTACGAAATTGACCTTAATAAAATAAATCAATAGATTAGAATAAGATAAATATATCGAAGTGAACGGTGGATAGCCTATAAGGCGGGGATTTCATTCTGTCACTGTGTCAAGAGTTTGGTCAAATTTATTTCTCTTAACATGATAGTAATATGTCTCGCATTAGAAATTTATGAGAACATAAATGTTATGTGGAACTCAGCAGAGTACACCTATGCCAACTAGTTTTTTTAGGTACATCTATTTTTGGTTTTTTTTCAACAAAACATAATATCAAATGATTCTAATATAGAAAATTTAATATAGATCACCCATATTTTTACTATAATTATTACTCAAATAACACTCAGCATAAAATAATATTAACCTATAATCTTTCAGCCGGATGTTGCCCCACTTTTTAAAACAATAAATACAATCTTTAGTGATTTCTAACTCCGAAAAATTATAAAAAAAAAAAAAAAAAAAAAAAAAAAAAGGTTCAGACTTCGTCACAAATTCAAAACGCAATGCATTCTGCTGTGTAATAATAATAATAATAATATTAATAATAAACAGTTCTATTTTTTTTTTTAAATAAAGGGATAACATAATATAAGAATTACTTAACCAATTGATTTTAGTGTATACTAAAATCAATTGGTTAAACGTATTGTCTTCTTAGCAGATTCTTTATACACTTTTTTTTTTAATTATTACTTTTTATTCAATATTTTTAAAAACATTTATTATAAATTGGAACGACACTTATCCAGTTAAACTGATATAATTATTTAGTGTTCCTCCCGAAAGCAAAAGACAGCAGTGGCCGTATGATCCAAGTTATAACAATAAAAAAAAACTGTATTTTTTCTTGTTATTATTATAATAACGTGATTGTATACCGTTTAAATTATATAACGGATTTTTTTTTAGAGTAATTTCTACGTAACGTCTTTCTAAGAGATTTTAACACTCTATTATCTTTTAAAACTTTTAAATGTAAACTGGAACAAGATCTACCTACCAAAATTGGAGAAAATATTTAGCAATTTCCACGAAATAAAAAGAATAGTGTCACGCGTTATGTAATTGAATTAAAAAACTAAATTTTCACCATTCATTATATTAACGCTCACATTATACGAGATTACGTAGTATAGGTGATAAGATATAATCACTATGTCTATGTTGATTCTACTTCTCTTTAGAATATTCTTCTGTAAGATATGCACAAAATAAGTACATATGTTACATATATGTTAGTAATAAAATTCGTCGGTATAAGGTCTTGTGTATATGAGTGAACATAAGGCTTTTATGCATAATAGGAAAAATGTGTCACAACCGAGCCATTAAATTGTACAATAACAACCAATATCATATGATAAGCAATAAATAGGTAATTTAAATGAGGATAGGTCATTAATAAACATCCTATATGACATGTTAAGTGTAATTCTTTGCTATAAACGTCGAAGGTCAATTAAATAAATATATATATATAATATGCGTTATTTTTTACGTGTACCTGTTTCCTATCGTACACCAAGATTTTATCGGCATTTTATTATGTAAATCAATTTTAAAAGATAAATATACATTTTTTTTTATAATTTAATTTAATAACCATCCGTTTAAAATTCTTAAATATGTATAACCTCAAAAATCTGAAATAAAAATAGATTATTTTGTTCTTATCGAAAAAGGAAATATAAAAGGTGCATACAGATCAATAAGATTAAAAACAAAAATAAAACATCAATAAAGTCAATGTTATATTTAAAAGGGTAATATAAATTTAAATGGTAAAATAAATTTCTACGTCAGGGGCAAAATTTTGTGTATTACCTAATATTTCCATAAATATATTTATAGTAAGAATGTATGATAAAGAATAAACATACTTTTGTAAAAATATTAAAATGCTCTCTTATTTTTAATCCATGTGGAACATTACTAACGCTCTTTTAAAACACCGAACTATGATAAAGAAATACCCATGTCAAATTTCTTCAGCAATATTAGTTTAATGGCTCATAAAAATGAATTTAGTGCTAGTGAAAGAGTCTTTAAGTTTTATTACCGTTTCATACACTGGTGGTGCAACAGTAGTTTTTGTAAGTAATTCGCATTTAAAATGTGCATCGAAATAGAATGAAATTTCGTCATTTTAGAAACTCTGCGTAAAAATATCGCCAAATGTATTTATTACGTATAAGGCATAGTTTAAGTTTTTTTTTTTTTTTTTTTTTTTTTTTGTGTGTGTGTGTGTGTGTTAAAAAAAAAGAAAAAGAAGAGTCGATAAAAACGCAAAATGCTTAAGGAAGTATGTTTTAATTTAACTATAAAAAAATATTCAATATTATTTAAAAAATATATATATTTGTTAAATGTTTAAATACATTTAAATTACAAATAATAATATAAATAAAAATTTACGTTTAGATGTATAATGTAAATGTTAGTTTTTTTTTTTTTTTTTTTTTTGAGGAAATAAAATGATAGCGATATTTGTATGCTTGTTCTTAATTATGCTTATTCTCATGCGAATTTTATAATAGGGTTTTGCATGATATATTCTTATGGTAATTATTTTATTTATTTTATTTACTGTTAATTATACTTATTCTCATTGTCTATTCTGCGATAAGATTTATTACCAAATTCTGTTCATTCCAAAGTAATATACTTGGCATAAGTAAACTGCTCTGTTCCTCATCATTGTTTTCATATATTTCTTCTATAGCTCATAGTATATTCATGTTAAGAGAAATTAATTTTACTGATAGCTTGGCTTGGTGACGAACCAAAAGGCCCCACCTGATAGGCTACCCAATGTTTAGTTCGATATATTTAACTTCCCATGCCATTCAGTGCTATCTTCAATATAGTGATCGACATAATGTAAGTTTATTTGAAAGATTGTTATATTCTTCAATGTTTAAGATATTTTAAATTTCAAATAACTTACGAACTTTTCAAGTTATAGTATTTCCAACTAAAAAACGTCTTAAATATATATATTTATATATATATATATATATATATATATATATATATAATGAAGAAAAGATGCACACAGTGTGAAGGTATTTTTAACAATCCTAGCTTTAAAAAGTCTTAAAAAAAAAAAAAAATCTATAAAAATGAAGAGAAACTGCAGAAAAACTGAAGGAATTTGGAACAGCAAAAAATTGGCAGGCAACTCCCCCCCTCCCCCATAAACATTTTCCCCCTTAAACTTATTATTGTTCCAAATATCTGCAGTTTTCCTGCAATTTTCTTCATTTTAATAGTTTTTTTTTTCTTTAAAGACTTTTTAAGCTGGGATTGCTCCAAATACTTTCACATTATCTGCATTTTTTCTTCATTTTTTATAGTTTTTTTTAAGACTTTTTTAGCTGGGTTCGTAAACAATTATGTACAAACCAATATCGTAATTTATATATTAAATGTGGTCTTACATCTTGGCGATAATAATATCCTTTAAAATGGGCGCTTTTGCCAAATTGTGCTCTATTCTGTTATATTAAGAAACTCGTAAAATTAATGTAATTTACGAATTTTTCAAAATTGAATTTTTATAGTTATTTATGCTCATTCCAGAATCGTAACTAATATTTTAAATCTAGTCTCACATGTTTACAGTAAAAAATAACCCTTTTAAAGTAAGTTTAAGCGAAAATGTGCCCTATTCTCCCTCGTTAAGAAATCCGTACATTTCAAATAACATACGAAGCTTTTTAATTAGAACGCTGTAAATCAAAGGTGTTTTTGCCAATGTCATAAGAAATATCTTAAAACTGGTCCGACCTCTTTGCAATAATTTGTTCTTGAGGAAATATCGTGTACGCAGACTAACACACTAACATACTAACACGCGAACAAACTGACACCCTACAATCAACCTACAGACTGCGCCACATTAATTTTCTTTCTTTCAGATTCTTCATACCTAAAAACGTATAAAAAAAATTAACAAATTAAGGTAAAAAAAATTACATGATTACCTAAGTTCTCCACACCTTCTATACTTACATAGGAACATAAATATATGTAATTTTACAGAGAGTTTATATGTAAAAAATCAAAATAAAATACCTGTGTATGATTATAGTTATTGCTTAGTATTTCTCTGACAAACATATTCTACAGGTAAATGTACAATGAAATCTACAGGTAAATGTAAAATTAAAGTTACATTTTTTACATTAAGATATTAAAAGAACAACAAAGCACAGAAAGTACATTAAAAATTTACCTTTGTTTGTGCGCTTTCCTGTCTAAAGAATATATATATATATATATATATATATATATATATATATATATATATATATATATATATATATATATATATATATATATATATATAATGATTTAAATATACTTACTATTCTAAATTTCGCTTTAATATTTATACATAAAAATTGCATTTTACTTTGGTGCTTTATTAAATAGTTTTTGCAAACTCACTTTATTTTTAACATGTGCTGTTTTATTTCCCCAAATATATAAATATATAAATGAATTTTCCTAGAAAATGTTTTATCATATCTGGAAACTCGGTAAATTGTATGTAAATAAACAAGTATATAAACATATATATGTTTGTTTATTTATATTTTATTTTTTTTTTTGTTTACATATATATATATATATATATATATATATATATATATATATATATATATATATATATATATATATGTATTAGTATGTATGAGATTTATTAACTCACTGTAAACAAATATGGAAAATGAAAAAGATTGCAAGAATCTTTCACATTTAGTGCACATCTTTTATCTTTTATTTTTTGAAATGCTATTTGTCCGTTAACAGCAACGCTGTAAGCTTTTCTTCATTCACTTTCATTTTCATACTTAACCATCTTTCATGAAGATTTATTTTTGCATTATCATTAATAATAAAGCGGAATAAGAGCTTGCTTTCACCGAAACGCAAAACTATTATCTTACTTTGCCAAAATAAAAGCAAACCATTAATCAAAACCTAATGTATTTCGAAGCCTAATAATATGTAATGATAAACTTTTATGATTTTATGTACTTATATTTCACATGTCTTATCCATTGACATAAATTTACTTTTACGATACTAACAGATACAAACGAAATAAGAGTGTCACTTTTTTTTTTTTTTTTTTTTTTTTTTTTTTTTTTTTTGAGGAAAATATATTTATATCTATTTTCAAAAGAAAAATCTCGATTTTTTTCATCATTCAACTAATAAAATATATGTGAAAAAAAAAAAAAAAAAAAAAAAAAAAAAAAAGACGTATAGCTACAAGGAAAAAATGACAGTTTTTCGAAGATACAAAACCAAGAAATATATAAGATATTCATGGTTAGCTACGGCAGTTAAAAATTTATTTTAACTAACTAATAACACTTTATGAAAACTGGGTACTTCAAATACAATTTATCACAAGTTTTTTCGCTTTTACTCTGATATTTTAAACACATAGTAAATGACAGAGTTCCTAAAACTTTAAATACATACTTTATTTAGTGATGCACATTTGAATCATAACAATTATGGAACTATCCACCTTTTTATACAGATTACCATTATTTTTACTTAAATAATTTTAATTTTTTAATTTCTTTTTCAGTATAAATATTTTGGTAAATTATTTGAAATATTACCGTTTTTTTTTTTTTTTAATTGTAATAGATAGTGTTATAAAAAATTGATAAAACTGTCTTTTATGTGGAAATATGTCTGACTATTTTCTGCTGATTTACAAAAATGTGCAACCATGTAAAACTATTATGCCTGTTTGATTCTGAATCTTTTTTTTTTCTTTCTACATAATACATGGCTGCCACAGACGACTTTTTTTATATTGTTTTCTCACCCCAATTTCCAACAAAATAAAATGTATACTCTAATTATGCAGGTAAATATACAGTATGCCTGCGTAAATTTGTTATACATTTTATGTTACAAATTGTGGTACGAAAATAATAGTAATTAAAATTGTAGCCTTCTAATCCAACTGCAGAAAGTGTTTATAAGAAAATTGTTTATGATATTAATTATATGGTATTAATTAAAATTTTTACTATGTTTATGATAGTAATCATGTGATAATAATTATAAATGTTACTATGTCTATGATTTTAACTGTACCTGTTAAACTATTTTGAAATGTTTAAAGGGCATACCGGTTATAAATTAACTTTACTTGTTTGATGTATATGTAGCTAAAACTAATGAGCAGTATGGATCCAACCCAGCCAGAAAATGTTTGCACATTTTTTGCAAAAAGATATATTTTGTGTACAATTTACTCAAAAAAATGTTAATATATTTACATTTCAAAACGCATATACTTTTCATGCAAACCATTTGCACTGTTTACGCATGAAAAAAAAATCATGTTGTCGAAACCTGTGCACTTTTATTGAATAAAATGGATGTATTTCTTAGTTTTTGCTAAAACTGGGCATTTTGTATGCACAAAATATCTGTACATTTAGATTTTGTGAAAAATGCTTTTGACTGCAAATAAAGCAGGCTTAAAGCAAGGCAAAAAAAGTCAGAAAAATTATCATAGACACATAAGTATCTTAATATACAGCTTAGGCATAATATATATCTTTATTTAAGACATTTTTTGTATCTTAATAAACTGGTTGTGAAAATTAACTAATATAAAATTTCTTAATACAGTAATATGTCTTTATTATTAATTAAAATTAGACATTGAAGACGAATGTTTTAAATTTTAAAATATCATAAAATGAAACGTTTCTTATTACACCCTTCGCTATTTAAGAGAAGAGCAGTGGCGCCATCTGTTGATTATTATATTAAGATGAAGTAAAAAAAAATAACATGAATAATAATAATTTTATTTAATTAAAAGAATTTTTAACTTCGCAACAGAATATATATATATATATATATATATATTATACAGTTAAAATTATAATGAAACTATCAAAGATTTAATTCTGTGTTATATATATATATATATATATATATATATATATATATATATATTATACAGTTAAAATTATAATGAAACTATCAAAGATTTAATTCTGTGTTATATATATATATATATATATATATATATATATATAACCTGAAAACATTCAAATAAAGGATTTTACTTACGAGATTTTTCTGAAAATCTTATTGTCCGAACGTCGAGAGTTGGAATTTTCACATATTTATAACATTTAGAAATTGAATTCTATTAGGTTTATTCAATGAAATATATATTATGACAACGATTTTTATTCTTTATATATTTGTTACATATTTTAAATCTTTAAACTGCGTTTTCTCAGTTTGCTGTTTTTCATGAATTCGTGATTTGCAAAATGCTGAAACTTGAATAGATATTTAAGAAAAAAATAATAATTATTATTTTTTTTTGGATGATTAATAGATTCTACTTAAAAGAATTGTAGAATGATGGATTTTGTAATATCTTTAAAGAAAAAAACATAAAAAATATAAATATAACTTTTTTTTTTTTTTTTTTTTTTTTTTGGCAATTTTTTTACATTGATACTTTTTCTTTTTTTCTCAACAACGAATAAATAAATTTCAAAATCCATCACTACTTGTTTTTTTTTTAATTAGGCTCTTTAAAACGTCGAAAATATTAAATATTTGTAGAAGTTTTTCCTTAATTATCTGTAGAAGTTTTAGCGTTTTGAAAATCGCAAATTCCTGAAAAAATGCAAACTGAGAAAATGCAGAATTAATGGCTACCTTTATTTAGCCCTAAAATTAGAGGTGTTTTCAAGCCTAACATAGTGGCATTTAATACCTGCAAAACGTGGCGGTGTTTTAAGGCATTTGAAATTTCTTAATGTCAGATGGAAAACGGTGTATCAAAAAGTAAGACTTTTTTTTTTTGCTTAAAAAATGACCAGTCCCTATAAGACACGTTTCAAATTAAATTTAAGCCGTTTATGTTTACAATGCCCATAGTTAAAATTATTTAAAGAACAAATAAATAAATATAAATTATTTAAAGAACAAATAACATAAATAATTAATTAAAAAAATAATTATTTTTATAGTTTCTTGTTTTAGGCCGATTTTTTTCTACTTCCTTCCATTACAAAATACAATACATCTATTATTTGTTGGTTGGTTGGTTTGATGGATTTAATTTCGCAATAGTACTGCATAATGGGTATTTGCTGACGGTATGGGATGTACCCCTAAGGATGGGCGGGAAACATGCCATCAAAATTTTGATCCTCCACGGTGGGGTTGGTTCCCCCGCTTCGGTGACACCACCAGAGGTAGAAACATGTATGACATTTCGGCCACGACATTTTTTACATACACCAGCCACCATTAGTGTACACGACGGTCTTTGGCCGAGTCAAGTAAGGATCCTTACACTTGATTAGCTGAGGTAGGAATTTCTTTAGCAGGCGCTGAGAATACAATAAGTGTAAATTCGGAACCGAATATACACTAACATTATTTTTCAATTTGATCTTATTTGATTTCATACAGAAGTGTTTACGCTTATCAAATAAATATATACGCTGGAAATGGTAAAGGAAACACATAATGCGAGTTTAAAGCTCCACCTAATGTTTTTTTTTTTTTTTTTTTTTTTTTGCACATTTTAATTAGTGCATTTTTTAAGCAGAATTCAGTACGCACTTTTTATTCACAAGAAGAGGTGCAAAATACGAGGTGCATTTTATTTTTTACCTTTATTCTTCTACGCTTTTTCAAGCTGTGAAATTTCATATACAAACTGGGGAAGGCATGTCGAGATAATTTCCACAAAGAAATAAAATAGTTCCGAAATTCGTTGCAAGGAGAGATTTTGACTCTGTTGTCATGTTCACGCTACAGAATTTGCACAATCAAGATCTATTGGAGAATTGTGGGTTTATTGGGTCTATTGTGATTTTGGATCTGTTGGAAGTGAACACTTCCAATGAATACACATAAAGTGGATATTTTAAATTTTCATTAATATTTGAATAAAAATGAATGCAGAGCCAGAAATGAATGACACACCCGTTTTAACTCATAGAAAACGTTCTCATTAATCGACATTAGGGTCATCAGGACCACCTGGAATATGCACAAGTTTCCTCAATCGAGGTAGATTATGGAAACTCCATAATGCGTCTGTAACAGCAACGTAGAAATCGGTGACTTTTGGTACTTTTTTTTGTGGATATCATGTGTCTATGTCCACAATCTGCATAAGAAAATTGGTCTAATTTCGTTCAGATATTTTACCTATAGATAACTCTAAATAGCGAATTTTATTTTCCCTGCTACAAAAAGTATGCAAAAATAGTGGGAAATATGAAGTGCATAAAATCTGATCGCAATTGGCACCTCTTCTTATGCATAAAATGTGCCAATTAAATTGTTCTCAAAAAATGCACTAAATGAATTGCTCACTTTAATCACACTAATATAATCGTCTACACGAAGTGCATAAAGTATGTATACTGAAAATAATCATAGTAAAACCGTTTGGAACTAATTTCTACTCAAAGTCAGAATCAGGTTTTGAAGTTAATTTCCGCCGAAAAAAAATACAGGCTACGGCCTCTGTGGAGGAAGCCTTAAATGGGCTACACCCATTTCCCCCCCAAAAATACGCGTTCTATATTGTAATCGGCAGAAGTATGATAAAATTCGTCTTATAAATACAAACTATGGAATGCACTTTTTAATAAAGTTATAAATTTAAAATAGTTAATCTTTAAAAGCAATTCTTAATAAAATTTAGCTATAAAACATATATATATATATATATATATATATATATATATATATATATATATTTTATTAAATATTAAAATTTTGCTTGAAATGTGGTGGAAATGCATTTACACAATATTTGTATTTTCTTAAGAATTACAACATATGCACATGAAAATATTTACAAATTTTGAATAGACACTATGCATAGAAAAAATACAATCTTGGACGATATTAATTTTAACATACATAAAAATAACTATTTTTTAGAAAATGTACAGATTTTGAGGATAAAAATGCAAAAGTTTTGAAATGGAAAAATGTACTTATTTCTTGCAACAAAATGTACACATTTTTTGACAACGTAAAAAATGCACATTTTGCATGGGAATAAAAATGATAATTTGAACAAAAAGTGGTTATTTTTCCAAATATAAAAATAAATTTACTAAAAATATTTTACTAAAAAAAATTTACTAATTATTCACAATTTTTGAATACTCTATATTTTTTTGTAAAAAGAAAAGCGCAGATTTTTTTCTAGCTGGGTTATGACACCACACTAATTTTCGTTGATATGAATGCAGGACATTTTATCAAAAAGATAGCGTACATTATGTAATGAAGAGTAAAAAAACGTAGTTGAGTATTATAACAAATTATTTTAATTAAAAACGCATTATTGTTCTTTTAAATGTACAAATTTTTGCATTTGTGCTCTAGAAATAAACTTTAAGCATAGAACTTAAGTTTAAACTTTCGATTTGACTGACGTATTCATTATTTTTGTTTTTGCAGCTAGAAGTAGACCCAATGAAATAATCAAAATAAAGGGGAATGAGAAGAATCATTATTCCTTTTAACCTATTTTGTCAAGGATGCAGTTGTTAATTGTTACTGACTGTATTATTAAAGGAAAAAATAACAAATTTCACAAGATTTATTAATTTAAAAGTTTAATGTTATCCTTGTTAACAGGGAGAACATAATGGATTTGGGCATTTTTCTTTTATAGCTTTTTGTAAAAGTTTTCTTTTATTCAATAAATTAAACGTAGAAAAAAAAAAAAAGTAATTTTTATTTTAAAAAATAATCTTATTGAAAAAGGATTCTTTGTGTTGATGACTATAAAATAAGGAAAAATACAGTTTATTGTATCCAATATTGGAATTGTTTTTTCCATTTCTACAGAGGCTGTTCGCACATTTTTTAGACGATTTTATTTCGCAGTAAGAAAAAATCGTTTGGTATGGAGAATTTTATTTTTACAACAGTTAAATTTTTGGAAGTTTTATTTATCTTCTGATATTTAGAATTTTTGTTTAGATGTAAAAATGCGCTTTTAAAAAGGCAGTGGATGGAAGGATAGGATTCCGCTCTTTCCGAAGAGAGTTTTTTGTGAAATCTTTATGAAAAGCATTTATCAGGAGAAAAATGAAAAAATCTCGCAACAATAGATGAATCTTGGGTCTATTTAAGTGGTTGCAATAAAAAAAGATCAATTTAGTATCACAAAAGTGGAGAAAAATGTTTTTGCTACATGGATCAAAGCATCAAAAGAAAGTTTTTCTAAAGGATTTATGATTGTCACTGGTTTTTCATACAAGCGCAAAATAAAAGAAAAAAAAAAGTGACACAAATGTCAAAATCAGCTCTAAATACTATCAAGAACATATTTAATTCCAATTTTAAAAAATGAAAATCCAGATCTTTATCCACAATGCTATCAATCCGTTGAACTGTATCAAGACTACAACGCTTTGTGGACTTTGGAAAGCCGTTCAAGAGGAGTAGAAAAATATACCTCTTCCGATATTATAAAAAGCATTATTATCATAGAAATTACGATGTAGAATGATAGTTAAGAACAAGGGCTATCAAACTGAACAATTAAAACACGAAATATGAGTGAAATTGCTTCAGTACACTCCATCAAAATCGTCTAAAAAATGTGCGAACAGCCTCTGTATAATTTTAAAAATAAAATATTCAGTTTTGGAAGGTTTTATATTATGCTTGTATTATCTATGCGTTTTTCATCGGGAAATATACATAAAAAAAATCTAAATTGTATGACGAATTATTTTAAACTTTTGCAATTAAATTCGTTGTAGCAATATTTTCTCAGTTGCAAGACAAAATTACGTAAAACATTTTACAAACATTAATGGGCCTTTATTAGTCTATATTGTTGTATAGCGTTTATTTTAGGAGTGGATGGAGACAGCACACTTGTTCGTCCAGATTTGTGAATAAATTATTGTCTTGGCGGAATCAGCCGTCTATCTACTCTATGTTAAATATACAGTTTTTTCAGAAGTTATATTTTTTTTAGCAAAATTTTAAAATTATAAACCTTATAGTATTTTTAGGAATCAAATTTTAAAGGCTTAAATTATACAAAAATTGATGCTATATAAAATAGAATTTACCTTACATTAAGGAATTAATAAGAAGGTGTTTATCCACATGCCAGCGAATAATCGCCAAAGATCGCCAAATTTACATTAATATAAATATAAATGATACAGGAAATTTATAATTAATTATTGCTCATAATGAATTTTTCCATTTTCATAATGTTTATATTAACTGTACTTACGGATAATACGTAAGTATCATAATTTCGTGCACTTTTGCGATTCATACACATTTAGGTAGGAGTATCCATTGACATTTTTTTGGGGGGGTGGGGGGTGGGGTATCACGTGCACGATACTGACTGCTGCGAAAACGAGTTACATGATTTCTCAGATTCATGCACATCGAGGTAACGGAACCAGTGATGTTTCTTTTTTTTTTCTTGGTATTCATGTGCGTGATACTGATTGCTGCGAAAACACTTTACATGCGTTATCATGCACAGCTAGGCAGGGGTGTCCAGTGATTTATTTTTATTTTATTTATTTATTTAATTATTTATTTTTTTATGTGCGCGATACTGATTGCTGCGAAAACTAGGTACATGAGTTCTCAGATTCATGCACAGCGTGGTAGGGGGTGTGAGGTTTTTTTTTTTTTTTTTTTTGGTTTTTCGCGTGTGCAAAGCGTACATACGTGCATAATACAACATAATTTTACTTGTTTCCTATAACGTATTTCGTTTTCTATTTCATTACTCTTAGTGGAATGATTTACATTGATAACGGAGGTTTCAGGTAGCAGGAGGCGTTTGCATGTCCGAGGGCAGT